>CM053615.1:44695359-44724416 GCA_028646535.1 Procyon lotor | reverse complement strand
CAGAAGACATGAACAGACACTTCTCCAAAGAAGACATACAAATGGCTAACAGACACATGAAAAAATGTTCATCATCTTTAGCCATCAGGGAGATTCAAATCAAAACCACACTGAGATACCACCTTACACCAGTTAGAATGGCCAAAATCAACAGGACAGTAAACAACAAATGTTGGAGAGGGTGTGGAGAAAGGGGCACACTCTTACACTGTTGGTGGGATTGCAAGCTGGTGCAGCCACTATGGAAAACAGTGTGGAGATTCCTCAAGAAATTAAAAATAGGGCACCTGAGTGGCTCAGCCGTTAAGCGGCTGCCTTCGGCTCAGGTCATGATCTCAGGGTCCTGGGATCGAGCCCCGCATCGGGTTCCTTGCTCGGCAGGAAGCCTGCTTCTCCCTCTACCACTCCCTCTGCTTGTGTTCCCTCTCTCACTGTGTTTCTCTCTGTCAAATAAATAAAATAAAATAAAAAAGAAATTAAAAATAGAGCTACCCTATGACCCTGCCATCGCACTACTGGGTATTTTTCATTTTTTGAGGAAACTCTACCAGTTAACAACTTTTAATACCCATCTTGATAAATGCATAGAAATACAATAATTTCAACTTCTTGCTGTTTCTAAACGACTTTTTCAATTATGCTTCTTTCTGAACAAGCTGCTTTGGTTTGACATCAATACAATAAATATGTCATCTGTTTTCATTAATAAAATTGTTTAATAAAATATGGGCAGATTCAGAACTCTGCCACAGATTCTCCCATCAATTTCCATCAAACACTAATCTGCCTACTTCCTGATAGTCCCTTAAAAACTATGACACCATATAACCACACTGAAATCCTGCCAACACCTTAATGAAGTCTTTACAGATACCATGAGAAATACTCTGCTAAAATATAGTTATACTACCATATGGACCTAACAACTCCATCAGTCTAAATGGATGATATTATCCCTGCAATTGCCTTTCTGTTTGTGGTCAAAGTTATAGACTGTTCTTATAACAAGAGAATTTTTTAAAAGTGGGATTAAGCCCTCCATCTAATCTGTTTTTTCCTTAGTAACTATGTAAATGTCTCATTAGCATAAATAATTTTTCATACTCTTTGTGATTGCACAAATCATACATGCTGACTATAGACACTAGAATGACACAGAAAAGCACAAAGATTAAAATAACTCACAATTTTAATATCTGCAAATAACCTGTATTAACATTTTGTTGACTATCCATCATGAAAACAGATGACATAATAATAATAAACTATAATTATTCTATTAATTATAGAATTATTAATAGATATATTAATATATATTAATAGAATATATAGATAATTATGTTAATCTATTATATAATTCTAGCTATATTTTTCTTTATTTCAAATAATAGTCCTACCTTTATGAATTGACATATTGAAAACAAATGCACCCCAAAACCAAAATAAAACCAAAGCACAGTGACATTTAAAAAACTAAATCTAAATATACAGAGACCTTAAGGACTATGTACATTCCAAGTATCCACAGAGGTTGATAAAGAAATCTTTTCTTCCTTTGTCATCCACATTAATTATGACAAATGTCCTACTCAGCTACATACTGGTTCTTGAAAGATATAGTATACTCTTGGCTCCCGTGGCTTCTCTCTAAAGAGTATCTTTCCACCCTGGTAACCTGGTAACTCAAGGAATTATAATCAGTCTCTTTAGGAAATTAAATTCATTTCTTGCTGAGATCTTCATTTCAATTATTTTGCATATCTACTCAGAAGTGCAATTGCTGGATCAAATACATAGTAGTTCCACTTTTAATTTTTTGAAGAAACTCCATACTGTTTCCCGCAGTGGCTTCAAGCATTTATATTCCCACCAACAGTGCACAAGAATTCCAATCTCTTCAGTCCTCCCCAATGCTTATCTTTTTTATTTTGATTCCTGATAACGTTGGTCTTAATAGATAAGAGGTGACATCTCATTATAGGTTTGATCTCTACTTCCCTGATGATTAATGATTTTTTTTAAAGATTTTACTTATTTTTTTATGTGAAAAGAGTGAACCCATGTGTGGGGGAGAAATGCACAGGGGGAGGGACAAGCAGACTCCCACTGAGCACGGAGCCTGATGCAAGGTCAATTCCAGGACCCTGAGATCTAATTTGTCTGATATAAGTATTGGTCTCTGGCTTTCTTTTGACATCCATTAGCATGACAGATGGTTCTCCGTCTCCTTACTTTCAATCTGCTAGTCTGTAGGTCTAAAATGAATTTCTTATAGGCAGCATATAGTTGGATCTTGGTTTTTTGTTTGTTTGTTTGTTTGTTTGTTTGTTTGTTTTCATCCATTCTGATACCCTGTGTCTTTTGATTGGTGCATTTAGTCCATTTACATTCATAGTGATTATTGAGACATATGAATTTAGTGCCAGTGTGTTACCTGTAGACTTCATGTTTCTGGTCATGTTCTCTGGTCCTTTCTAGACTTTTTTGCTTTTAATCTTTTTTCTTCTCTCCAAGAGTGACCCTTAAAATTTACTGCAGGGATGATTTAGTGGTCATGAGCTCCCTTAGCTTTTGTTTGTCTGAGAAACTCTTTATCTCTCCTTCTATTCTGAATGATATCCTTGATAGATAAAGTATTCTTGGCTGCATATTTTTCACATTCAGCACATTGAATATTTCTTTCCACTCCTTTCTGACCTAGCAAGTCTCTGTGGACAGATCTACTGCAAGCCTGATCTGTCTTCCCTTGTAGTTTAAGGATCTTTTTTCCTTGCTGCTTTCGGGATTCTTTCCTTGTCTGCGTATTTTGTGAATTTGACTATGATGTGCCTCAGCGATGGCCAGTTTTTGTTGAATTTAATGGGAGTTCTCTGTGCTTCTTGGATTTTGATGTCTGTGTCCTTCCCCCAGATTAGGGAACTTTTCAGCTATAACTTGCCTTCTTCCCCTTTATCTCTCTCTTCATCTTCTAGGACACCTATGAAATGAATATTATTACATTTTATGACTCTTAAGTTGCTGAGTTCTCTAAGGGTACCTATGTAGTCCATTACATTTCTTTCCCTCTTCTTTTCGACTTCATTATTTCCCATAATTTATCTTACATTACTGATTTCCTCCTCTACTTCATCCATTCTCATTTTTGTGGCCTCCATCTGTGTTTGCATCTCAATTATGGCATTTTTAATTTCAGCCTGATCAGATTTTTTTAGTTCTTTTTATCTCTGTGGTAAGGGATTCTCTGGTGTTTTCTATGCTTTTTTAAAGCCCAACTAGTATCCTTATAATCATTGTTGTAAATTCTAGTTCAGACAGCTTACTTATGTCTGTATTGATTAAATCCTTGGCTGTGAATTCTACCTCGTGTTCTTTCTTTCAGGGTGAAGTCCTCCATCTTGTCATTTTGTCCATAAAAGAAAAGAAGAGGGCACCTGGGTGGCTCAGTTGGTTAAGCAACTGCCTTCGGCTCAGGTCATGATCCTGGAGTCCTGGGATCGAGTCCCACATCAGGCTCCCAGCTCCATGGGGAGTCTGCTTCTCCCTCTGACCTTCTCCCCTCTCGTGCTCTCTCTCACTGTCTCTATCTCCAATAAATAAATAAATAAAATCTTTAAAAAAAAAAAAAAGAAAAGAAGAAAAAGAAAAGAGAATAAAAACAAAACAAAAAGAAAAAACAAGAAAAACAAAAACACAAAACAAGAAAACCAAAATAAGAAATAAACAAAAAAAACAGAGCCTGAGTGGGTTTGGTCTGCTTATTAAAGGAATCTAGACCCCAAAATAAAAAAAATAAAATAAAATAAAATGAAAACAGATTCTGTGTGTGTGTGTGTGTATGAGAAGTATATGTGCATAAATTATAAAAATTAATAAAAAATTTAAAAAGGAATTTGAAAATATAAGAAAATAAATAAAAAAATAATAAAAGAAAGAATGAAAGTAAAAACGAAGCTCCATCCTATTTCCCCTAGAGCTGAAGCTTTGTGGCACTCTGTGATAGATAAACTTGGTGAGAGCTAGTTGTGCCTGTGTTTTGGGGGAGGGGCCTGCTGCACTGATTCTCAGGCTGACAGTTGGGTGGAAATGTGCCTCCAGGGTGCTCGGTGCAAGGGGGGGAGGGGCTTGATGTACAAGGTTCTGGCCACCACTACTAGGTAGCACTGTTTTGTTCTCTGAAGGTTTTCAGCGCTGATGAGTGAGATAAAAATGGTGACAACATGCTCTCTAGCCCTGGAGTTGAAAATTAGTACACCCTATTCTTCCAGGAGCCCTCACAGAAGAGCAATCAATCATCCTATTTGTTTATCCTGTTTCCAGCTGAACCGTGGGTTCACCCTACCTGCTTGTGTGTGAACCTTTTTATCTCAGGCATGTGACTGAGTTTCAAAATTCCAAATTTTAGGAACGTCCATGGTGCTGACCTCACTGTTCCTCTGGGGAAGGGTCTCTCAGGGCTTGCGGCCCTTCCCAGAAAAGTAGTCCCACGACTGGCAGTTTGTAGTTTATAGCAGAAAATTCCACCAAGACCCACTATTCACAGCTGGCTTCCAGCTCCTATGCCTGGGAACAGTGTGGCACGTTGGTACCACCCATTCTTCCTGCAACCCAGGAGGTCCTCAGACCCCCCTATCACTTCTGGGATTCCACCCTGCTTCACCACCTGAGCTTTAATCCACCTCCTATCTTCCAAAAAGTGGTCATTTGTCTACTTGTAAATTTTCTGTTTTTGTTCTCCCAGACGTCCAGTTGACTCTTGGGTGTTCAGAATAATTTGATAACTATCTAGCTGTGTTCTAGGGATGAGACAGACTCAGGGTTCTCCTGCTCCTCCACAATCTGAACTCCTTCTTCATACATCTGTTTGTCTTCTTTAGAGGAATGTCCATTCAAGTCCTTTGTACATTTCTAATCAGATTATTTGTTTTGTTTTGTTTTGTTTTTGCTACTGAGTTGTAGGAGTTCCCTTTGTATCTTATATATTAACCTCTTATCAGATACAAGGTTTGCAGATATTTGTTCCCACTATGTAGTTTGCCTCTTAATTTTGTTGATTGTTTCCTTTGTTGCTCAAAAACCTTTTGGGTTGAAGCAGTCCTACTTGTCCAATTTTGCTTGTATTGTCTGTACTTTGCTGTCATGGCCAAGGCCATTATCTGTAGTCTCATATTTATTGCAACATTATTCACAATAGCCAAGATATGGAAACACCATAAATATCTACCAATGGATGAATGGATAATGTGTCAAATACAAAATGGTGTATACATAAAAGGGAATATTATTCAGCCTTAAAAACAAAGGAAATTGTTATACACAATATCATGGATGGAACTGGAGGATATTATGCTAAGTAAAATAAGCCAGTCACAGAAGAACACAAACATTATCTGATTCCACTTATTATATTAGGTATGTAAAATTGTCAAATTCAGGGTGCCTGCGTGGCTCAGTTGGTTAAGCCTGAGGCTCAGGTCACCATCCCAGGGTCCTAGGATTGAGCCCCACATCAGGCTCCCTGTTCAGCAAGGAGTCTGCTTCTTCCTTTACCCCACCTCCCTCCCCAGGCTCTCTTGCTGTCTCTAAATACATAAATAAAACCTTAAAACAAAACAAGATAAAATAAAATTGTCAAACTCAAAGAAGCAGAAAGTAGGATGATGTTTTCCAGGGGCTGGGGGAGGGGATAAATGGGGACTTGTTATTCAACAGGTATAAAGTTTAAGTTATGCAAAAGGAGTAAACTCTAGAGATCTGCCATACAATGTAGTGTCTATAGTTCTTCCTTTCTCTCTCACTCTCTCCCCCTGCTTCCCCTCATATTTAGAAATAATAACAGATCAGCAAATCAAACAACAAAAATCTTTCAATATAAGTAAAATTTGAGCCAAAAGCAAGAGAAAGCTTTTTAGACAATGACAATTTGCCCACCACTACTAATGCATTGACCTGCAGATAATAAGTCAATTGGATGCAATAATTTTAATGGGGGATAGTTCCTTGAAAGTCAGACAAAAGCGTTGAGAAAGGAGTAGTGTGGGTAGGGGCTGGTTAGCATGGGGCACAAAAGGTATGTAGCACACAGCATAAAGTTACTGAGTAAATCCTGGCCACTCGATAGGACTATTGGCAAATTTCTGCTTTTGAGGGGGCATTGAGGCATTATCCATCTGGAGAACTCTGAGGTATTCTGGAGTAACTCTGGAGGAATAAGCATTTTTGGTGCGTTTCAATTCTTATCCAGCAGCCATTAGAGGGAGCAGAGCCCCCTCAAGCCCCACAAGAGCCCCCACAAGCCCAACCTTCCCAAAGCCCCACCATGAGAGAATATAGTTATTATTTGAGCTGCCTGGAAGATCCCTGAAAAAAACAAACCCATTCACAGAACATTTTTTGACCTGACTCAGAACTTGCTTAGTGTAAACAGTCCAATCCCCATGGCATTTGTCAAAAACAATCAGTGGCATCTGCTAAAATCACAATCGCCTGAGGTGGTAAAACCAGTCAAACAAATGCCTTACCAAAAAATTTAAAACGAAATTAGGTATCTATCCGAATTTGAAGGAGAATCCGCAGGGGACTTTTGAAAAGCTCTGACTTTTCCCAGGAGATACAGAAGTCCACTTGCAGGGGTAGGGCTAAGGAATAAAACACAAAGCCCCTCAGGTCTCACCTTTCACAAAGGCCTGTACAAGCAGCAAGTGAAAGCTAAGATGGTCCATGAATACACATGAGAATGAATATTGAATTTTAAGAATTAGTCCAGCAGTCACTAAAAGAATGTTTACAACAGGGGTGCCTGGGTGGCTCAGTGGGTTAAAGCCTCTACCTTTGGCTCAGGTCATGATCCCGGGATCCTAGGATCAAGCCCTGCATCAGGCTCTCTGCTCAGCAGGGAGCCTCCTTCCCCCCTCCCTCTCTGCCTGTCTCTTCGCCTACTTGTGATCTCTCTCTCTGTCAAATAAATAAATAAATAATAAAAATCTTTAAAAAAAGAATGTTAACAACAACAACAACAACAGAAACCCTAAGGAGAAGGGATATCAGATTTACAGGATCACAACATTGTATTATTCAACAGCAACAACAAAGAAACAGGAAAGTAAAGCCCATACATGGAGGTGGGGGGAGAGAATCATCAAAAGAAACTATCTCCAAGGAAGCCTATTTGGTGGAATTATCAGGGCAAAAATTACATGAGCTCTTTTCAATATCTGTGAAGAGCTGAAGGAAACCACACTTAGGAACTAAAGGGGGACTTCTGGTTTCTAGCTCCAGGGCTGAGGTGGGAAACCTGACTGGTAATGGACTGATGGAGGCTCAGTGTGGACAAATGATTGTAAAAGATGCCAGGAGGAGCAAATCTGAGGGGTGACACCCAGACTTTACCTCTAGGATCTTGAGTGGGTTGCCACAATAAGTATGAGAAAAATATCCCCTCATGCTTCCAGCAAGGGGAAGGGAAAAGTATGGAAAAGGAACGATCTTGAAAGACAGAACACTTGGTTTTTCCTAACAAGGCCTGTCCTGAGGGGACACGATTCACCACAGCCTAACCAGATGAGGTATTTTCAGAGCCTAACTGACTGGGGGAAGGGAAATACCCTACTCCAGCACCCTCTCACCATCCTGTTCCACCAAAAGAGGGAGGAAAACCACTCGTGAAGTTCGCAAACCAGAGGCAGAGGATCATTAAAAGCAAGAGGTCTAACTATAGGGCTAAAGAATACATCCCCTCCCCCTACACCTCACTGCAACTTTATGAAAAGACTAGTTACAGTGCTTCTTAGCCAGTACCTTATGTCCGGATATCAAGAAAAAACGGGGTACCTGGGTGGCTCAGTGGGTTAAAGCCTCTGCCTTCGGCTCAGGTCATGATCTCAGGGTCCTGGGATCGAGCCCCGCATCGGACTCTCTGCTCAGCAGGGAGCCTGCTTCTCCCCTCTCTCTCTCTGCCTGCCTCTCTGCCTACTTGTGATCTCTCTGTCAAATAAATAAGTAAAATCTTAAAAAAAAAAAAAGAGAGAGAGAGAAAAACACAAGGCATACTAAAAGGTAAAAAACACAATTTGAGGGACAGAAAAAAACATCAGAATTAGACATAGCAAGGACACTAGAACTGTAAGGCCATAAATTTAAAGCAATTATGATTCACATGCTAAGGGTGCTAACAGACAGACAGCTTATAAGAATAGATGGTCAATGTAAATAGAGAGATGAAAATCCTAAAGAAAAATAAAAGTAAAGACAATAGATAAAATACACTGCAACAAAAATGAAGAATGCCTTTGATGGGATTGTTTGTAGACAGGGCACAGCTAAGGAAAGAATCTCTGATCTAGAAGATTTAGCAATAGAATCCTCAAAAACCAAAAAGCAAAGAGAACAAATACTGAAAAAAAGTCAGAACAGAATATCTAAGGATTGTGGGACAACTACAAAAGGTGTAACAGATGCATAACGGCATAATGGGAATACTAGAGAAGAAAGAAACGGGAGAAATATTTGAAATCTCTAATAGTCAAATCTTCCTCTTTATTAAACCAGAAAAAAAAATGAAACCCAAAGTAAGCAGAAGGAAGGAAATTATAAAGACTATATATAGTAGAAATAAATGAAAGAGAGAATAGAAAAGGAATAGCAAAGATGAACAAAACCAAAAGTCAATTCTCTGAAAAGATCCCCAGGATTGACATAATTAAACTACACTGATTATGGAAGAAAAGAATCAAATTACTCAATGAATAATGAATGAATGCAATACTGAAAGATGGGACAACTCCACCAACTTCACAGAAATAAAAAGGATTACAAGAGATTACTATAAACAACTTTACGCCAACAAATTAGATAATCTACATGATATAGTCAAAGTCCTAAAAAGAGGAAAACCACCAAAACTAACCCAGGAAGAATTATAAAATCTGATAATTATAAATTATCAGAATTTAAAAATCTGATTTTTATAATAAATTTAATAATTTTATAATTAAATTTAATTTAATACATTTAATTTATTGTAAATTAAATAAGTTTTACAATCTATAATAAGTTTAATAATTTATAAATTATCAGAATTATAAAATCTGATAAGATTTATAACAAGAGATTGGATTAATAATTTAAAAGAATAATGCCATGAATAAGTGTCCAGGACCAGATGACTATGCTGTTAAATTCTTAAACAAAAAAAAGTTAAGAAATATTAAGATAGTAAGAAGCAAAAAATAAAAAAAGAAATTTAAGAAAACAAAAATTACTTGTGTTATAGAAATACAAAAAAAAAAAGAAATATTAACATTGATTCATCAGAAACGCTTCAAGAACCATACGAAGAAAGAGGAAAAAAACACTTGCAAACTCATTCCATGAAACCATTATTACATTGGTATCATTATAAGAAATAAAAGTGCAGATGAAATTCCATAATGAACAACACAAAAATCCTCAGAAGAGTAATAAACCTAATCTACCAAATATAAAACAAATGATACGATGGATCAAGTGGGATTTGTTTCACTAAGGAAGAGTTGGTTAGACATCTAAAATCAATCAATATAATGCACTATATTCATAGAATTTAGGACAAAAATCACATGATTACTATCAACTGCAGTAAATTCGGAAGAAGTTAAACTATCTGTTTTGCAGATGATATGATTTTATGCATAGAAATTCTTAAGAAATCTTCAGATAATCATGAGAACTGTTGAAGGAGTTCAGAAAATTTTCAAGATACAAGATCAATATGCAAAAATAAATTTTATGTCTACACCTCAACAATGATTTGCAGAAATTGGTACAAATAATTCCACTTACAAAAGTACCAAGAATAAAAAACTTAGGAACAAATTTAGTAAAAGAAGGACAAAACTGGCCATTAGCATTGTTAAAAAAAATTGAGATCTAAATAAATGGGAAGATTTTTCACAGTTAAAAATTGGAGAACTTAGTAAAGTTAAAATGGTAATGTTCGCAAATTGATTGAAAGATTCAACTCAATCACTACAAAAATCCCTGTTGATTCTTTTTCAGAAATTGACATGCTGATCCTAAACGTACTACTATTCTAAGAATTTTTGTATGGCTGCTCATTGGAGAATCTCATCGGCAGCTTTATTTCTTGAAGTGTATTTATCTGGTTTTGATATATCACAAAATTCATGTACGATTTGATGATTTGTAGTATGTTCACAGACACATGCAAACATGAACCTTATCTACATTCAGACACTTGTCACTACCCCAGAAAGGAATGCTGTCAACCCTCAGCAGCTACTCCCCACCGCCTTTTGTTTTTCCCTTACAATCTACTTTATATAATATCAATTATATCTCAGTAAAGCTGTTATTTTTTTAAGGGTGCACACAGCCAGTCCATAAAAATATAGACATGTTCACTACAGTCCAAATGAATGTACACATGTATCAAACACCAGAATGTTTATTATAATATTCATTATGACCAAAACAAAACAAAACAAACCGTAAAGAAAAAGGAACCTCCACTTGAACTGGAAAATTACGGAATCAATTGTAGCACATCCATTCCATGAAAATTAAACATCCATAAAACAACAATGTGTTAAAATATCACTTGGGGTAACTGTCATCAGAGTAAAGTGGATAAAGCTAGATATAGAAAAATATATGTGGGATAATCCCATTTTTATAAATGAATAAGGAAATTTACCAAATGTATCTGCGTAATGTATTTACATATGACTATGTGGCATTGAAGAAAGGCTGTGAACTGCTAGTCACCCAAGAAACAGGAAGAGACAAGTTAGATATGCCAAGAAAAAAAGTTGCCCTTCATATAACTCCATGGATATGATTCCATCCATATATGTAAAATTATATATATATTTCTATTCGTAGAGATATGTATTAGAGGACAACCAGCAAAATATGAATGCCCTGTGTTTCAAGACTTGAGATTCCAGGATATTTTGATTTTTGTATTAATCAATTCATTTTTATGACTGATTTGTTATAAAAAGTCAGAATTAGGGCACCTGGGTGGCTCAGTCGATTAAGTATCTGCCTTCAGCACAGGTCATGATCCCAGGGCCCTGATATCAAGCCCCACATCTGGCTCCCTGCTCAGTGGAGAGTCTGCTTCTCCCTCTGCCTCTGCTGCTCCCCCTGCTTATGCATGCTTGCTCTCTCTCTCTCTGTCAAATAAATAAAATCTTAAAAAAAAAAGTCAGAACTAAAAAACGACTCAACTATTTTCTCAATGAAAGTAAACAAAAGGCCATGATCGTATTTTGCGATGTGAAAGTAAACAAAAATTATCTATTTGAATATATCTCTAATGCATCAACTTATGCAGGATTAACCTTCTCTTTGCTTTTGTCTATAGAAAAATACTCAACACGAGTGATAAGAGTTGGACAGAGTGATATTATCAATTCTTTCTTTTACATAGGCCCCAGTGTCCATCCTTCGTCTTTCCACACTGGGTGTATAGTTTCACATCTTAGAGTACTATTTACTCAGTTATAACTGAATACAATGAAAATATGGTTCTGATGTCATGATATAGAATATTCCAAATGTGGGGGCACCTGGGTGGCTTAGTTGGTTAAACATCTGACTCTTGATCTCTCTCTTGATCTCAGGTCGAGTCTTGATCTCATAGTCTGAATTCAAACCCCACATCAGGCTTCATACTGGGTGTGGAGCCCACTTAAAAAAAAGGAATATTCCAAATGCTTTACAAAATATATATTAAATATATACAAAAATATATATTAAATATAAATTTAATTTTGTTAATTTTATTTTATTAAATAAATTTAAATATAGTATAAATATATATTAAAATGAATTGCTTTTCTATGAGTAACTTTAAGTTAAAATTCAAAATCTCTAGCACTTTAATCTAGTGTTTTCTTTGTCTTTTGAATCCAATACATTAGTTTTCAGTATGGTTAAGTTACTCTACTCATATAAAAACCAATGAAACCATCAAAATGTTACATGAAGAAAGAAAACATTTTTTCTCAAAAATTTTTGTTAATACACTTATTTACCCAAATAAATGTATTGTCAGCTTGCTTTTAGTGATGTTCAACAGCATAATCCTTTAACACTGGAGTCAAAAATCCCACAAAGGACAAAATGTCTGTATTTGCTCTTTACAGGGTGAGGTAAGTTTCTGGAGAATCGGTTTGATGTTATTGTTTCCAAGGACATCAGTGGGTCACAGGTTAGATGAGACAGAAATAGAGGTCAACACCGGCTAAAGCCATCAATATATGGCATCAGGCTCTTAGGGACCTGGAGGTCGAACACATTGTAGGAATGGGATTCTAAAAAAGACAGAACATATCATACTAAATATGTGTTAAAATTCTACACTCAGTAGAACTATAATAATGATGTTTAAAGTTCAACCTTCACTTTTAATCAACTCTGTAACATCTGATGATGTATTTTTAAAATACCCAATGGTAGTGGCCCTCTGGCCTTTATGATTCAGTTAAACAATACCTGACCCCCTTCTCTGGGGCCCTGTGTTTGTGCTCCTTTGCACTCTGCAAATACCCCTCTACTACTGTTTGATATTTTTATGTTGCAAACATTTAAACTATTGCCCCAATATGTATTTAAACTTCACTGAAAGAGCTCAAGGGGAGAGATCTCTTTTTGTTTTTACTTATAGTGCCTGTGTCATATAATAAAGCAATAAATGGTAGCCAATTAACTTATTACATATATATGAATGATGAACCTATATGCAAAATAAAGAAGGAAGGGATAAACAAATTAATGAATACTTGTCAAAGTATAATTAGGACACCATTTTGAACACATTATATGGAAAAGAGAGCAGGATGGCCAAAGAATGACTAAAAGATAAATATATCACTGTTTCTGGCTAATTTCTTTTTTTTTAAAGGAATTTATTTTATTTATTTGTTTGTTTATGTGCGAGAGAGAGAGGGTTCTGGGGGATAAGCAGAAGGAGAGGGACAAGCAGACTCCATGCTGCACACTGAGCCTGATGCGGGGCTCAATCCCACATCCCAAGATTCCGAGATCACAACCTGAGCTAAAACCAAGAGTTCGATGCCTCAAGTGATGGAGCCACCCCGACATCCCTCTCTGGGCTGATGTCTAAGGAGACTTTGAGAACAACAGCATGATGAGATGGGTATATCCACTCTGAAAAGAAGGAATATTCAAAAACCTACCTGCTGACACTTTATCAGTAAGCCAAATTGCCCCCATCTGAACATCCCTCCCCACAAAACACATACACATAGTCATCATCTTCATTTAAGAGCTGCAGAGAAGGGATTGTGTCCCCAATGTTAATGGAGTACAGGACTGAGAGGGAAAAGAACAATTCCACTAGATAATTTTGCATAAGAAAATAAAAAATTGGGCACGTGGATGACTCAGTCGTTAAGTGTCTGCCTTCAGCTCAGGTCATGATCCCCAGGGTCCTGGGATGGAGCCCTGCATCAGGCTCCCTGCTTGGCAGGAAGACTGCTTCTCCCTCTCCCACTCCCTGTTTCTGTTCTCTCTCTCACAGTCTCTTTCTCCATGTCAAGTAAATAAATAAAAAATCTTATAAAAAATAAAAAATAGTGACAGTTGTAAAATATTGCTTTGACAACCACTCATTTAGACACCATTTAGTGCTTGTATTTACTGTAATTTAAAAATATTGATAACATCAATTCATGCAGATAGAATGAGAAAAAATGAAGAGGAGACTTGAAAATGGGTTGCCTGTACTAAAAGGCTTTTATATTACTATAATGCCTATTTCTTTTGCTATAAAATATTATTACAAATAAATTATTTAATTCCCCTCATTAAAAGAATATATATACATATATATTTATATAGTATCAATTATTTAAAATGTAATTCAGAATTAGAATAAAATTAGAAATTATCAAACTAAAATAACTATACATTTATTTTGGATATGATTGGGGATAAAAAGAAAATTGTGTCATGGTTATTTGGAAACGCATGTGTTTCATAATTAGCTATTTGGATTAAACACCCCTGAGAGTCTGTGAGGTTAGATCTTATTCAGAGTCATGGTTTGGACCTGTCTCCCTTTCCTTAGTTGACTCACAACCTTAGTATCTGGTTCCTTCCGGGCCTTTTCATGGTGAGGAAGACAACCAAGGCTATCTCTGTGACAAGGGGCAAGTATTATTGCCACATTATCTAGAGTTCAGCAAACTTCTTTATTGTATTACAGCTTGCCTCATACAATCTGATCAATTTGCTTTAGTTCTCATTTACCCTTGACTGTGTCTGGATGAATTAAAAAATGCAATCTTACCTCTCGTAAGTAAAAACAAAAGTGGTGGTGTGTCTATGATTATCAGGGTCCATTAAAAATGAAAAAGCATGTCACGATGACAAAAGTTCAACACTTTTGTCCTTGCAAAGACAGAGAACATCTGTTTGTTTGGTTGTATCTGTTAGATCTCTGAGGTGTGAATCAAATTACTAAAAATACATTTCCTGCCACGATTTTTTCCAGTGATTCTGGATTGGTTCCATCTGATTCCACATGATCTCAGGGTTTTTCTCTTATGATAAGGAATCTAAAATTACCATGTGTCTTAGAGTTAATATCCAAATAACCTCACAGAATGTGTTTTTAATTTGATCAGTTGCCATTCAATCTTTACTATTTAGGTTGAAGGAAGAATACTAATTAAAAAAAAAAAAAAAGGAAAAGATGAAGTATCTATCCCAGGTATCTAATGAGTTAATGATTACAAAATGCCTTGCTCCCTGTAGTATTCTCTGATAATATAAAATATCAATTGCAAAACAATTTCCTATAGCTGAAAGTTGACTTCCTTACTAAAAATACATCTTTACTAATACTATATTTAGACATATCTTATGTCTGTCTGCTGATTGTACTAAAACAGTCTTTATTAAGCATAGGCATAATATGCAGATAAAACATGAAGAAAATAGGAAAAAAAATTCTTAAACTCAAAATGTGTTTGTGTTCACTAAGCCTCTCCAAACATCCTAAAAGTGCTGCTTCTATAAACAAACAGAAGCAAGAGAGGAGGAGAAAGATGGTGGAGGAGTAGGAGACCTAAATTTCATCTGATCCCAGGAATTCAGCTAGATAGTTATCAAACCATTCTGAACACTGACAAACTCAACAGGAGATCAAAGTGCAGAAAAGCAGCAATTCTAGGAACAGAAAAGCGACCACTTTCTGGAAGGTAGGATGTGCAGAGAAGTGAATCCGAGGCAATATATGGGAAGAGAGACCACAGAGGGATCGGCCAGCTCTGGGCAAGTGAGAGAGCAGTGGAGCACAAAATCAGAACTTTTAGAAATCTTCCACTGAGGGACGTCACTCCAGAGGCTAAGCAAGGGGTGGAATCCTTGTTGGGACAGTATGGTCTCATGACCTGCAGGGTCACAGAAAGACTGGGGGTGTCTAAGTACAGCAGAGCTCCCAGGTATTGGAGCTGCAGAGCTGGCCACAGAGATGGAGCCAAGGAGTGCACTCTCAGCCCAGTATTACCTTAAACCATGATCCAAGGCACAGTCAGGCCACTGCTCTTTAAGCAGGGACCCCACAAGAGGCAGATCCAGGGAAACTCACCTTTCTCCTCCAGAAGGAGCAGCACAGGAGTGCACTGCAGGGAATCTGCTGGGTTGAGGACTCCAAACAGGGCTGTGCCCCAGAGATAGAAATGCTCAGTCACAGGCCAGGTAAGCACAGAGTGGGACCAGAGACCAGGAAGACAGGAGGGATAGACTGCTTTTCTCTGAGGACGCACTAGGAGTGAGGCCCCAAGCTCTCAGCTCCTGTGGAGCTGGAGATTGGGAGGCTGCCATTTTAATTCTCCTCCCCCAAAGCTCTATGGAAAGTGTTCAGAGAATAAAACGCTACTAAGAGCAAAACCGAGAAGATTATTTAGTCTGACCCCTGGCAAGTGTGGTACAATTCCGCCTTGGACAAAGACATTTGAGAATCACTGCAACAGGCACCTCCCAGAGAAGATCAGCAAGAATATCCAGCCAAGGGGCGCCTGGGTGGCACAGTGGGTTGAACCTCTGTCTTTTGCTCTGGTTATGATCTCGGGGTCCTGGGATTGAGCCCCGCATCAGGCTCTCTGCTTGACGGGGAGCCTACTTCTCCCTCTCTCTGCCCGCCACTCACCTACTTATAATCTCTCTCTCTTGCTCTCTGTCAAATAAATAAATAAAATCTTAAAAAAAAAATTATCCAGCCAAGACCAAGTTCACTGATCAATGAGAATTGTAGAACTCCAGAGGTAGGGGAAAACAACACATAGAATTCATGCCTTTTCTCCTATGATTTTTTAGTTTTTCAATATTTAAATTTTTTAATTTTCCTTATTTTTTTTATATTTTTCTGAATGTTTCCTCTTTCCTATTTTAACCTGTTTCAAGTATTTTACCAATACCTTTTAAAAAATCTTCTTTAATTTTCATTTTTATGGTCATATTCTATCCCTTCATTATATTTAACCTTATTTTTTGAAAAAAAAATATATATGTAAGCTTTTCTTTCTTTAAATTTTTGGCATACAGTTCCTTCTAACAGACCAAATATACCTTAAATCTACTATATGGCTTTGTTCTAATCTCTAGCCTGATCACATTGTCTCCTTTTTTTTTTTCTTTTTTCAAACAACTTCTTATCAATTCCTTTTTTCAAACAACTTCTTATCAATTCCTTTTTTAAAAATCTTTTTAAATTTTCATCATTACAATCAAATTCTATCCCTTCATCGTGTTTACCCTTATTTTTATATTTATATAAGTTTTCCTTTCTTTAAAAATTTGGGAGGCATTTTCTTCTAAAAGACCAATATACATCCAACATCAAGTGTTCTATTCACCAGCCTAATCATACTTTTTTTTTTTTTCCTTTCTTTTCCCCCCATTTTTGGGTCTCTTCTGATTTGGTTAGTGTATATTTTTCTGGGGTCATTGTTACCCTTTTAGCATTTTGTTCTCTCATTCATCTATTTTTCTCTGGACAAAATGACAAGGTGGAAAAACTTACCTCAAAAAAAAAAAAAAAGAACAAGAGGCAGTACTGACTGCTGGGGACCTAATCAATACAGACATTAGTAAGATGTCAGAACCAGAGTTCAGAATGATGATTACCAAGATGATAGCTGGGTTTGAAAAAATCAGAATATATTATAGAACCCCTTTCTGGAGAAATAAAATCCCTTTCTGAAGAAATAAAAGAACTAAAATCTAACCAAGGTGAAACCAAAAAAGCTATTAATGAGGTACAATAAAAAAGTGATGGCTCTTACTGTGAGGATAAATGAGGCAGAAGAGAGAATTAGTGATATAGAAGACCTAATGATGGAGAATAAAGAAGCTGAGAAAAAGAGAGATAAACAATTACTGGATCACAAGGGGAGAATTTGAGAGATAAGTGATACCATTAGAAAATAGGATTCCAGAAGAAGACAAAAGAGAGAGGGGGGCAGAAGGTATGTTGGAGCAAATGATAGCAGAGAATTTCCCTAATTTAAGGAAGGGAACAAGCATTAAAATCCAGGAGGCAAAGAGAAACTATAATTCTCAGGGACAAAGAGAAAATCCTGAAAGCACCTCTAGACAAGAGATCTGTAACCTACAACAGTAGAAATATTAGATTGGCAGCAGACCTATCCACAGAGGCTGGGCAGGCCAGAAAGGACTGGCATGATATATTCAGAGCACTAAACAAGAAAAATATGCAGCCAAGAATACTATATCTAGCTATGCTGTCACTGAAAATAGATGGAAAAATAAAAAGCTTCCAGGACAAACAAAAACTAAAAGAATTTGCAAACACCAAACCAGCCCTACAGAAAATTTTGAAAGGGGTCCTCTAAGCAAAGAGAGAGCCTAAAAGTAACAGGCCAGAAAGGAAGAGAGACAATATACAGTAACAGTCACCTTACAGGCAATACAATGGCACTAAATTCATATCTTTCAATAGTTACCCTGAATGTAAATGGGCTAAATGCCCCAATTGAAAGACACAGGGTATCAGAATGAATAAAAAAAAACAAGACCCATTAGTACATTGTCTGCAAGAAACTCATTTAAGACCCAAAGACACCTCTAGATTTAAAGTGAAGGGGTGGAAAATAATTTACCATGCTAACAGATATCAAAAGAAAGTTGGGGTGGCAATCCTTGTATCAGACAGATTCAATTTTAAGCCAATGACTATAATAAGAGATGAAGAAGGACACTATCTCATACTTAAAGGATCTATCCAACAAGAAAATCTAACAACTGTAAATATCTATGCCCCTAAAATGGGAGCAGCCAACTACATAAACCAAGTAATAACAAAAGCAAAGAAATACATCCACAATAATATAATAATATTAGGGGATTTTAACACCCCCCCTCACTGAAATGGACAGATCATCTAAGCAAAAGATCAAGGAAATAAAGGATTTAAATGACACGCTGGACCAGATGGACATCACAGATATATTCAGAACATTCCATCCGAAAGCAACAGAATACACATTCTTCTCCAGTACATGTTCTGGAGAGTACATGTACTGGAGAAGTACATTCTCCAGAATGTTCTCCATGGAACATTCTCCATGATAAACCACATCCAGCGTCACAAATCAGGTCTCAACTGGTACCAAAAGACTGAGATCATTCCCTGCATATTTTCAGACCACAATGCTTTGAAATTAGAACTCAACCACAAAAGAAAAGTTGGAAAGAACTCATATACATAGAGGCTAAAGAGCATCCTACGAAAGAATGAATGGGTCAACCAGGAACTTAAAGAATTTTAAAAATTCGTGGAAACAAATGAAAATGAAAACACAACTGTTCAAAATCTTTGGGATGCAACAAAGGTGGTTCTGAGAGGAAAGTACATAGCAACACAAGCCTTTCTCAAGAAACAAGAGAAGGGCCTGTGTGGCTCAGTGGGTTAAAGCCTCTGCCTTCAGCTCAGGTCTCAGGGTCCTGGGATCGAGCCCTGTATCAGGCTCTCTGCTCAGCAGGGAGCCTGCTTCCCCCTCTCTCTCTGCCTGCCTCTCTGCCTGCTTGTGATCTCTCTCTCTCTCTCTCTCTCTCTCTGCCAAATAAATGAATAAAATCTAAAACAAAAACAAAAACAAAAAAGAAGTCTCAAGTACACAACCTGACCCTACACCTAAAGGACCTGTAGAAAGAACAGCAAAGAAAGCCTAATCCCAGCAGGAGAAGAGAAATGATAAAGATAAGAGTAGAGATCAATGAAATAGAAAACAAAGAACAGTAGAACAGATCAACAAAACTAGGAGGTGGTTCTTTGAAAGAATTAATAAGATTGATAAACCTCTGGCCGGACTTATCAAAAAGAAAAGAGAAAGGGCCCAAATTACTAAAATATGAATGAAAGAGGAGAAATACACCAACACCAAAGAAATACAAACAATTATAAGAAAATATTACGAGCACCTATAAACCAGCAAATTTGACAATCTGGAAGAAATGGATGCATTCCTAAAGATGTATAAACTACCAAAACTCAACCGGGAAGAAATAGAAAACCTGAACAGACCCATAACCAGTAAGGAGATTGAAGCAGTGATCAAAAATCTCCCAACAAACAAGAGCCCAAGGCCACATAGTTTCCTAGGGGAATTCTATCAAACACTTAAAGAATTTATATCTATTCTCATGAAATTGTTCCAAAAAATAGAAATGGAAAGACAACTTCCAAACTCATTTTATGAGGCCAGTATTACCTTCATCCAAAAACCAGAGAAAGACCCCATCAAAAAAGAGAATTACAGACCAATATCCCTGATGAACACGGATGCAAAAATTCTCACCAAAATACCAGCAAATAGGATTCAACAGTACATTAAAAGGGTTATTTACCACGACCAAGTGGGATTTATTCCTAGGCTGCAAGGTTGGTTCAACATCCGCAAATCAATCAATGTGCTACAATACATTAATAAAAGAACGAGAACCATATGATACTCTCAATGGATGCTCAAAAATCTTTTGACAAAGTATAGCATCCTTTCTTGATCAAAACTCTTCACAGTGTAGGCATAGAGGGTATATTCCTCAACAACATCAAAGTCATCTATGAAAAACCCACAGCAAATATTCTCAATGGGGAAAAACTGAGAGCTTTTCCCCTAAGGTCAGGAACATGGCAGGGATGTCCACTATCTCCACTGCTATTCCACATAGTACTAGAAGTCCTAGCGTCAGCAATCAGACAACAAAAAGAAATAAAAGGCATCTGAAATGGCAAAGAAGAAGTCAAACTCTCACTCCTTGCAGATGATATGATACTTTATATGGAAAACCCAAAAGACTCCACTCCAAAACTGCTAGAACTCATACAGGTATTCAGTAAAGTGTCAGGATATAAAATCAATGCCCAGAAATCAGTTGCATTTCTATACAGCAACAGCAAGATAGAAAAAAGAGAAATTAAGGAGTTAATCCCACTTACAACTGCACCCAAAACCATAAGTTACCTAGGAATAAATCTAATCAAAGAGGCAAATAATCTATACTCAGAAAACTATATAGTACTCATGAGAGAAATTGAGGAAGACACCAAGAAATGGAAAAATGTTCCATGCTCATGGATTGGAAGAACAAATATTGTGAAAATCTCTATGCTACCTGAGAAATCTACAAATTTAATTCAATCCTTATCAGAATACCATCAACTTTTATCAAAGTAATGTAACAACCCTAAAATTTATATGGAACCAGAAAAGACCAAGAATAGCCAGAGGAATGTTGAAAAAGAAAACCAAAGTTGGTGGCATCACAATTCCAGACTTCAAGCTCTATTACAAAGCTATAATCATCAAGACAGTATGGTACGGGCACAAAAATGGACACATAGATCAATGGAACAGAATAGGGAGCCAGAAATGGACCCTCAACTCTATGGTCAACTAATCTTCAACAAAGCAGGAAAGAATCTCCAATGGAAAAATGACAGTCTCTTCAACAAATGGTGTTGGGAAAATTGGACAGCTACATGCAGAAGAATGAAAGTGGACAATTTCCTTATACCACACATAAAAATAGACTCAAAATGAATAAAAGACCTCAATGTGAGATAGAAATCCATCAAAATCCTGGAGGAGAACACAGGAAGCAACCTCTTTGACCTCAGCCATATCAACTTCTTCTAGGAAACATCACCAAAGACATAGGAAGCAAGGGCAAAAATGAACTATTGGGAATTCATCATCAAAAGCTTTTCCACAGCAAAGGAAACAGTCAACAAAACCAAAAGACAACTGACAGAATGGGAGAAGATATTTTCAAATGACATATCAGATAAAGGCCTAGTATCCAAGATCTATAAAGAACTTATCAAACTCAACACCCAAAGAACAAATAATCCAGTCAAGAAATGGGCAGAAGACATGAACATGCAGATATTTCTGCAAAGAAGACATTCAAATGACCAACAGACAAGTGACAAAGTGCTCAAAATCACTCAGCATCAGGGAAATACAAATCAAAACTACAGTGAGATACCACTTCACACCATTCAGAATGGCTAAAATTAACGAGTTAGGAAACAACAGGTGTTGGTGAGGATGCGGAGCAAGGGGAACCCTCCTACACTGTTGGTGGGGATGCAAGCTGGTGCAGCCACTCTGGAAAACAGTAGGGAGGTTCCTCAAAAAGTTGAAAATAGAGCTAACCTATGACCCAGAAATCACACTACTGGGTATTTACCCTAAAGATACAAATGTAGTGATCCAAAGGGGCACATGCACCAGAATGTTTATAGCAGCAATGTGTCCACAACAGCCAGAGTATGGAAAGAACCTAGATATCTATCAACAGATGAATGGATAAAGAAGATGTGGTATAGATATATATACAGATAATGGAATACTATGCAGCCATCAAAAAAAAAACCACCCAAAATCTCGCCATTTGCAACAACACAGATGGAACTAGATGGTATTATGCTAAGCAAAATAAGTCAATCAGAGAAAGACAATTATCGTATAATCTCACTGATGTGAGGAATTTGAGAAACAAGGCAGAGGATCATAGGGGAAGGGAGGAGAAAATGCAACAAGGTAAAACCAGAGAGGGAGGTAAACCATAAGAGACTGAATCCCAGGAAAGGAACTGAGGGTTGCTGAAAGGGAGGAGGGTGGAAGGAATAAAGTGGCTGCGGGTGATGTACATTGGGGAGGGTATGTGCTATGGTGAAAATATAAATAATAAAATTTTTAAAAATTTAGGAAAACAGAGGCAAATGGCCAAAAAATATCCAGTCAATGAGAGGTTAGCTCAAAACATAGTCAAGAGGATTAAAGTTTTTAAAAACCTAAGTTTCCATGGCACTGTACGGTTAGATCCTCTTTTGTAGTGTGAAAGATCTACAAGGGACTTCCCAGGAAAATCCCATTTCACAGGTTTTATGTCAGAAGTTGAGCCATTTGCAGCCTGAACCTCACTGCATAAAGTAGCATCAGGCCCGCTGAGGACAACATGTTCTGTTACTTGGATGACTGAAATGGCCTCTTGCCTTTCTTCCCCTCCAGAAGTCTTATCACAGCCCAAATTATTCTCCATTTTCCATCCACAGTGGTCTATCCAAACCCTATGTTAACTATATTATTCTCATGCTTGACAGTCTTCAATAAATTCCCACAGACTGTGGGATAAAATCCAAACTCACTAAAATTGCTTATAAGACTGTCAGCAGACAAGAATCACCCACCTCAAATTTCGTCTGTCTTGAAATGTGCTTTCTCTCCTCCAAGGACTGTGCAGATTTTTTATTCTAGTATTCTTTGCTAATTCTACCTATATTCAGGTCCCTGACTCTGACCTTTACCCTGATAAGATGAAGGTAAATCCCTCTGGCAAATGCTCCAACAAAGCCCTACACTTTGGCTTTATGACATCCATTGCTCTAGTGAGACCTTACTATTAGATTTTCTTGCTAAAATAGACATTCGTGGGAAGAGAGAAAAAAAACAACTCTGAATTATTCACTGATCTATCATCATGCACTAGCATAGTGCTGGCACATACAAGGTGGATGATAAATGGTAACCAAGTGAAAGAGAGCTCAGACTGAGGTTTTCCTACCAATAAAATTCTGCTAACAAGTAGCCTGAAGTCCTCAATCAATCCAAACAAAAAGTGTCCAGCATTCAAAGTTCTCCAAAAGACTAATATGATTGAAACTAAAATTGCCATTAACACCAAAGACTTACTGAAACAAGACAGAAGTACAGTGTTCAAATAAAATCATACAATTGAAACTGTGTAATGGAACCAATGTAAGTTTGCTTCTTGGTGAGACACAAACTGCACCAAGTATGAAGACACGTTCATTTGTAGCAGATAAGGACTTCACAGAAATTGGTTTCCAAAGCCATGACTCTCTGAGGGAGGGTGAATGGATTCCCTTTGTTTAGGGTTAGGATGAATATTTACACTGGGAAGCCCTGTTATCCTATGTAGAGGTGGGCATAAGGTCGCACATGTGCCTTAAGGAAACATGCCTATAAGCACATGGCATGTTTTACATATATTAGGCTGAGACTCCTCCCTGGGTGGGGATTTTAGTAGTAATACGAGGTAAAGGTGATTGTAGGTCATTCCAGAGGTCACTCCATGATCCATGTGCGCAAATGTGAGTCAGAGTTGGCTCAAACAGTCTGGGTGGTCTGGGCCAGAGGGAGACTTTGTCAAGGCAGTTTCCATCACCTGGGGGGTGGTTTTGAGTTTCATTTGTCTGAGTTAAAGGAAAAGCTGGAAAGAAGAGCTTAGAGGAAAATCTAAGACAAAGGTGAGTACAAGCAGGTTGGCAGTGAAGGCCAGGTCCCAGGGTCTAGCTGGTGATGGTTGCATGGGATACTTAATATGCATTCAGGACTAATAGGTAAGAACCCTTAGTGGTCTGCTATTTGTGCAAAGAGCTATTTTGATATAACCCAAGTGGCAAAGAATTGAGCTTATTTTCAACTGGCTACTTTGACTCTGGTTGAAAGGCAAAAGAAATGGAAAGTGCTGGTTCATTTATTTAGCTGACTTTTTAAAGGAGGCAGTTTAACATATTTTAAACTCTCTAATTAATCTTGATTCCTAGCTACACTGGTGAAAATTAATGTTTGGTGTTTTCCTTGCAAGTAGTTTACATATTTCTTTATGTACTATAGATTTGGAAAACCTAATAGATCATGGACAGTATAGACTCGGGCAATCTCAAATTTGATTATTTACTTGAAGATAAAAACTGTGTGAGTGTGATTTTTCGAGAATGCTATATTGTGATCTGGCAAATTGGGTATCTACTTGAATTTTATGCTGCTTTATTGATGGGATGCTGTTGTCACTGCAAGACAATTTATCATCTCCTTTTGTTTGAAGCTTCATATTTTTCTCTGGTGTGAAGCCTATCTTTGCTGTCCTATAAGAAGCATGAACATGAAACTTTGTCAAAACCTCAACTTGTCAAAAATAAAAAAATCTAGTAAGGTTGTATTTTCTCCAGAAGTTGATCAAAGAAATTGTTCTATTCTCATTCTAGACAAAAAATTTCAATTCATTTCTGAGACCGAACAAGCATCATTTAAATGGGTACTGTTTTCTATTAATATATAATTCATTAAGTGTTAGATAATGCATTAAAAACTTGTATATAAATTTAAAATATTCCATATTACTCTAAAAAATTTG
The DNA here is from genome assembly GCA_028646535.1 of Procyon lotor. Classification (NCBI taxonomy): domain Eukaryota; kingdom Metazoa; phylum Chordata; class Mammalia; order Carnivora; family Procyonidae; genus Procyon; species Procyon lotor. The sequence goes on along the minus strand of CM053615.1, from coordinate 44,699,696 downwards.
TTTAGAGTATTATTTTTAAAAAGACTATGTATTTTGGGAGGGGGCAAGATGGCGGAGAAGTAGGAGATCCTGTTGCAACCTGTCCCCTAAAGTGAGCTGGATATCTACCAGAACACACTGAACACCCATGAAATCAGCCTGAGGAGCAAGATTTTTCACTTCTGTATCTCTACAGGAGCAAAAGACAGCAGTGGAGAGGTAAAGCAAAGTGGGAACACTTGAACCTATATCAGAGGATAAACAAAAGGGTGTGAGAGCTACCAGAAGTGATCCAAGGACAGTAATACCCCAAAGGAAAGTGCCCAGTGGTTGGGGACCAGCCTTAACTCAGAGTCCAGTTAAAAACACTTAAGAAGAGCAAAATGTTCTGAGGAGCAATGAATGGAAGGGGGTGGTCGCGGGTAAGGGCCTAGGCCCACGTTCCCAGGAAGGACACCACTCACCTCAAAGAGAGACTGGTGGGGAGTCCAGTCCGGGGTTCATGAACCTGCAGGTTTCAGCTACTTGTGCCATTTTGTGGGTGGGGTGTGCTCCTGCAAGTGCCTTAGAGAGTCTGGTGTGGTCTAGGAACCTGCAGCTTTTCTCTGTTGCAGCACTCTCTGGACTGAGTGCACCCCCGACCGCAAGACATTCGTGGCCTGTGGCAGGGTCTGGGCGCTCCCGGCTGGCCCCAGAGAGAATGTGGGCTGGCGGCCTAATTTCGGGCAGAAATGTGAGCATACCCTGCATGGGCCTGGAGCCCAGAGAGCACTCATGGAGCCACTGAATGGTGGCTGGGGGTGCACACCACCTGTGACAGGCTGCAGTGTGAGCAGAATTTTGTGGAGGGGAGTGTGTGTTCTGGACCACCCAGAAGGGAGCAGACTGAGGCTTCTCTGTGATGCAGAGGTCTGGGTATGGGCAGATTCCTTGCATGGACTCTCTGAAAAGGTGAAAAAGCCACAAAAGGCCAAAAACCTTCAGAGAGCAAAAGACTGAGAAACCCATTTCCACAGAGTGCAGCCCCTTGATTGGGGGGCAGGGTGACTCAACCCAAGCAAGACTGACTGGAAAACAACATGGCAGGCACCTCCCCAGAAGCCAAGTCAAAAACAAAAGGAAAATAACCACAGGGTCCCCATAAAATTTTAAATCCCCAACATCAGGGGAAATCAATATATTAAGCTCCTGATAATACCCTAAAACCTGTATATTTCATAGATACAAGGGTTTTTTCTTTCTTATTTTCTTTCTATTTTTTATTCACTCATTTTCACATTTCTTGGTTTTTTAAACATTTTTTTAAAACTACTTAACATTACAACTAGAGGCTTAATACAACAATAAACCCAGGAAGACCTGAAATAACCTTCCTCGTCTGAGAGGAGTTATAACCACCCTCCCATCTTATCCTTCTGTCAATGTTTCTGTGTATTTCCTTTTGTTCTGGTATTATACAAATCTTATTCTTACAGCTCATTCTGACTAGGTTCTTTTATTTCCTTCATTTACTTTTGTTGGTCTTTATGATTGTTTGTGTTTATTTATATACCTTATAAATCTTATTTTGGGGGTCCATTCTGGCTGGGATTTCATCTTTTTCTCTTTTTCTCTCTCTCTGTCTTTTTTTATCTTTATTCTTTCTTTTTGGAGGTGAATCCCAATTGCTCCAAAATCTTCCAGGGTGCACCCTGCCTGGATCATGGGTGATATATTCAGCTATACATCCTCTCATCCACTTCTCATCAAAATGACGAGGAGAAACACCCAACAGAGGAAAAACCCAGAGACTGTACCCTCTCCCTCAGAACTATTGGACATGAACATGAACAGTATGTTGGAAAGGGAATTCAGGGTAACAGTTATCCAGGCAATGGCTAGGATGGAGAAAAACATTAATGACAACATAGAATCTCTAAGGGCAGAAATGAGAACCAGTATAGCAGATCTTAAAAATGCTATCAGTGAGACCCAATCTAATCTAAATAGTCTAACAGCTAGAGTTACAGAAACAGAGGATAGAATTAGTGATGTAGAGGATAAAATAGTTGAGAAGAAAGGGCAGGGGGAGAGCTGGAGCAAACTGCTCAGGAATCATGAGAAGAGACTTAGGGAAATAAATGATGCCATGAAACATTCCAATGTCAGAATTATTGGAATTCCAGAGGGAGTAGAGAAAGACAGAAGACTAGAAGATATCGCTGACCAAATTCTGAAAGAAAATTTCCCCAATCTGGGGAAAGAAACAAGTGTTCGTGTCCTAGAGGCAGAAAGGACACCCGCCAAGATGAATGAGTCTAGAAAGATACCCAGGCACATAATTGTAAAATTTGAAAATTACTTTTAGACAAGAGGTCCTGAGGTCAGCTAAGGGGAAGAGATTCCTTACATACAGAGGGAGACCCATTAGAATAACATCAGAACTGTCCACAAAAACCTGAAAAGCCAGAAAGGGCTGCCATGGTATATTCAGGAAACTAAATTAGAAGAACATATAGCCAAGAATACTTTATCCAGTAAAGCTGACTTTCAAAGTGGATGGAGAGATAAAGAGCTTCCAAGACCAGTAAGGATTAAAAGAGTATATGACCACCAAACTGGCACTACGAAAAATATTAAAGAGTGTTCTATAAAAGTAGAAAGAACCCATGAGTGACTTAGAACAGAAATTTACAATCTATAGAAACAAGGATTTCACAGGCAACATGATGTCAATAAACACTTATCTTTCAATAATTACTCTCAACGTGAAAGGCCTAAATGCTCCCATAAAACACCACAGGGTTGTAGAATGGATAAAACAACAGGACCCCTCCATATGCTGTCTACAAGAGACACATTTGGAACTAAAAGATACATCCAGACTGAAAACAAAAGGATGGAGAACCATCTTTCATGCCAACGGGCCTCAAAAGAAAGCTGGGGTAGTGATTCTCATATCAGATAAACTAGAGTTTAAGCTAAAGACGGTAATCAGAGATACAGAAGGACACTACATCATTCTTAAACAGTCTATCCTCCAAGAAGATCTAACAATTGTAAACATTGTGTCCCCAAAATAGGAGCAGCCAACTACATAAGCCAACTGTTAATCAAAATAGAGTCATATTGATATGAATACATTAATAGTAGGAGATCTTAACACACCATTCTCAGTAACAGACAGATCATCTAAACAGAAAATCAATAAAGAAACAAGAGCTTTGAATGACACATTGGACCAGGTGGACCTCATAGATATATACAGAATATTCCATCCTAAAACAACAGAATACTTATTCTTCTCGAGCACACATGGAACTTTCTCCAGAATAGACCACATACTGGGTCACAAATCAGGACTCAACCGATACCAAAAGATTGAGATGATTCCCTGCATATTCTCAGACCACAATGCTTTGAAACTAACTCAACAACAAGAAAAAATTTGGAAGGAATTCAAACACTTGGAGGCTAAAGACCAACCTGCTCAACAATGTTGGGATCAACCAGGAAATAAAAAATGAACTTAAACAATTCATGGAGACCAATGAGAATGAAGACACATTGATGCAAAACCTATGGGACATGGCAAAGGCAGTCCTAAGGGGGAAATACATAGCCATCCAAGCCTCACTCAAAAAAATTGGAAAATCTCAAATACACCAGCTCTCTTTACACCTTAAAGAACTGGAAAGTCAACAACAAATTAAGTCAACCCCACGCACAATAAGGGAAATAATCAAGATTAGAGAAGAGATCAATGAGTTAGAAACTAGAGAAACAGTAGAACATATCAATGAATCCAGAAGTTGGTTTTTTGAAATTGGTTTATCGACCAATAAGATCAATAAGCCACTGGCCCAACAAATACAAAAGAAAAGAAAGAGGACCCTAATTAACAAAATTATGAATGAAAGGGGAGAGATCACGACTAATCCAAAAGAAATAGAAACAATCATCAGAAATTATTATCAACAGCTATATGCCAATAAGTTAAACAACCTAGAAGAAATGTATGCATTCCTGGAAACCCATAATCTTCCAAGACTGAAACAGGAAGAAATTGACAACCTGAACAGACCAATATCTAGTAATGAGATTGAAGCAGTGATCAAAAACCTCCCAAAAAACAAGAGTCCAGGACCTGATGGATTCCCTGGGGAATTCTACCAAACATTCAGGGAAGAAATAATACCTATTCTCCTGAAACTGTTCCAAAAAATAGAAACAGAAGGAAAACTTCCAGACTCTTTCTATGAAGCCAGCATTACTCTGATCCCCAAACCAGGCAAAGACCCCATCAAAAAGGAGAATTTCAGACCAATATCCGTGATGAATATGGATGCCAAGATTCTCAACAAGATCCTAGCTAATAG
>CM053615.1:44633928-44694859 GCA_028646535.1 Procyon lotor | reverse complement strand
GAGGGAGATGAACCATGAGAGATTGTGGACTATGAGCAACAAACTGAGGGTTTTGGAGGGGAGGGGGGTGGGGGTTGGGCGAGCCTGGTGGTGGGTATTGAGGAGGGCACGTATTGCATGGAGCACTGGGTGTAGTGCACAACAATAAATCTTGTAACACTGATAAAAAAATAAATAAAATTTAAAAAAAAATGAAAAATAGAAATACTTTATGATCCAATAATTCCTCTACTGGGTTTTTACCCCCACAACAAAAACACTAATTCAAAAAGATATATGTACCCCTGTCTGTTGCAGCATTGTTTACAATAGCCAAAATATGGAAGCAACGTAAGTGTCCATCAATAGATGAATGGATAAGGAAGACGTGGAACGTATATAATGGGATATTACAGAGCTATAAGAAAGGATGAGATCTTGCCATTCGCAACAACATGGATGGACCTAGAATGTATTATGCTAGGTGAAGCAAGTCAGACTGAGAAAAAGGAATACTATATGATTTCACACATATATGGAATCTAAAAAATAAGTTAATAAACAAGCAAGAAGTAGTATCAGGCTTCTAAATATAGAGAACAAACTGATGGTTGCAGAGGGATGGGAGAGATGAGTAAAATGAGTGTAGAAGAGTGGGAAATACAGGCATCCAGTTGTAGAATGAAGTCATCAGAATAAAAGATACAGCATAGAGAATCTAGTCAATGAAATTACAACAGTGTGGTATGGTGACAGATGGTAGCTACACTTGCAAGCATAGTATAACCTGTAGAGACATTGAATCACTGTGTTGTATACCTATAGCTAATGTAACATTGTGTGTCAAGTACACTCAAATTAAAAAAAAAAAAGGATGTTAACTAGAAAAGGAGCAAGTCCAGATTGCTAATTGATTATAAAGTTATTGGAGGGGTGACATCAGAAAGTTTAATTTATGATGAATAAAGCCAACAAATTATATATACAAATGGAAATAAGTTTTTTGAGAACATTTAAGAAGCCATTTTAAGTCTGCCAGCTTTGTGTATGTGTTAGTGCTTAGTTTTCAATATGGTTTACAACATTTCTAAATAAATCTCAATGTGACTTAATGGTAAAATGTACAGATTATTTCTGTAGGTGTCCTTCCTGCCAAGTACTCATAAATTGTAGGTAGGTTCATTGAGAGGCTTCTATATAAATTTATGGGGCTATCAATTTTCTGGTTAATTGATCTTACACTTGATGATTCCAAACATGTTCAGCTCCATTAAATGCAATGTCATTCTTTTCCCAGGGGCTAGTTGGTTTCAGCATCCGTAAAAAGCTTGTTATAAAAAAGGAAAGATTTTCTATTATCCTTTGCTCTCTGACCATATACAAATTATTTTTTAGAAAACCATATAATCTTGTGAGTAGGAAATGCTTTTCAAAGTGTGACACAAAGCCTATGAATCATAAAGGGAAAAAATAGAAACATGCAGCACCACACAAACACCCAAAATAAAGGAATAAAGAAAAACGTACTGCAAGACATTTGAAAAGACTAATAATGTATGTAAACAGTCATGTAATCTGTAGAAGAAAAACTGGAAAGGTATAGATGATTAGCAAGAATAATTATGCAAAGAACTTAGAAATATTTGATTTTTACTTCCTATACTTCTGTATTTTTAGCAAATCATTTGCACTATTTTATAATAAGAATATACTTTAAAACTGAGGTTTTGTCACTCTACCTTTTTGGTCTATTTGCTCTTTTTCCCTTTAATAATTTATAAACAAGAAAACAAAAGTATTTGGGAAAATACTTCTATCTTTTTGTGTGACTCCCCGATGTGCGACTCCTTGAGGAATATGTTTACTTGTCGGCACTTTGTTGGACCTCACACTTTTCCTTCTATTTCCTATTTTCTCAGTGCACATTTATTCAATGCATAAATATGTTAAAGGTAAAGAGAATATTTACTGGCTCTAGATTAAGAGCTTGATAATTTGGCTGACCTTGTAGCAGATCCCCAGAGTGCAAATGGATGAAACTGGGGAAGAAAATATTCAGAAGAAAGAAAAACCATGAGCATGTTTCTGTTTTCTAGGTGCTGACCCGTCACTGAGTAGAGACCACAGGACTCTGTTTTGGGACCAGCTTCCTTCAGTGGAAATACTGGTCCCACGGATCTGGCAGATACCTAAATTACAAGAAGAACAGGTAGGAAAATCTGCTCCCAGCTCAAGTCTAGGTCCTGCGACACTCTGGGGGCATGACCATGCAGGGGTGACCCATAGAGCAAATAGAGTGTGTGGGTGGGAAGGGTGAGTGGGAGATAAGGTTAGGCCGGGGCTGGCAGGTGGGTCAGAGGAAATAAATCATGGCGTGACTTCCGGTGGTGCACAGCCAGCGGTTATAGGCACATGTAGATGGCGTTTGTAGTTGGTGGAGAATTCCTCACATCTGAAGAATGTTTGGTTGTGTTCCTCACTTCTGAAGCCATCCTGTTCAGCCTGGGATACTGTAAGAGTGATTAGGAAAAATGACATCACAGCTAGAAGAACAAAAGGGCAAGCTGGGGGTCCTTTTGCGTTTGGTTTCTTTCACGCTTTGTATTTTTAAGGCTCATCCACACGTAGCCAGTATGCACATTTCATTCCTTCATTCTTGCAGTATCAGTGTTGATTAAAATAAAGCCACAGAATCTGATCTGAGGATGCTGGCCCTCAGTTTAGTTTATGGGGCGAAATGAAGAAATTCCATTCTTCATACTATTCCAACAAATCCTATGCAAAACTAATGTTACTATAATTTTAAAATTAAAATTAAATTTAAAATTATTAAATTTATTAAATTTAACAATAAAAGTACAGAACTATCTTTTCTACCTTTTAAAATAAATCCTGTGCAAAACTAATGTTACTCTAATTTTTGTTGGTAATGCATAACTAGCTAAAAAATTGAAGGTAGAGATAGCTTCACAAGAAAAAACAAATTTGCATTTATTCAGTTCTTGGCCTTTTCTGATGATGGTAATAAGAAGAGAAATAGAGTCTATAGCAAATTCAAAATACTTATTTTTTGATAAGTTGAGATGGCTGAGTTAGGAGACGTGAACTGGACATGTTGGAATAAATGAAAAAATTATATTCAAATTCAAAAGAGTTTCATATTATAAAAAGCTATAAAAAACATAGTGACAACTCTTCATGAAATGTTCAATGTTAAACAGCAGAAAGTACAGAATAATACATTGGGTATGATCCCGATTTTGGAAAAACAAAAAGCTACTTCTACAAACACATCTAACCTGTGTGTGTATGTGTGTGTATAAAGAGTACAAACGTATATACAAATATGTATGTATACACAAAGCTAACATAAATTTATTTTCTCTGGAAAGTAATATAGCAGTATTGGGGGCATGAGGGATGGTTTCATGGTTTATTTCATGTATAATTGTATAGTTTTAATTTATCTTAAAAAAAATGCCTTCTATGTGTTATTAGAGAGGAGAAGTATATGCAACAGACTTGTGCTTTCACTTAAGACATTTTACCAAAGCATATGTTGTAGTCTTTACTTGAAAATATAGCCAGTAGCTGAGTTTTCAGGGAGAAATGTCATTATTAAAATGAACTATTGAATCTTATGAGAATACTCTCATATACTATACATGGCAATGTGAAAATGTATAAATACATATATTTATGTACATAAAAATGCATGTTTTCTGGGAAAACAATTTGATGTTAGATATTAAGCACTGAAAAATTTTAAAAATTATTCCCTGCCTCCTTTTGAGGAGAGTAAATTGAAAGCACTCCAAAGCATATAATGAGTTGGCAGGCATATTAAGTATTCATGTTCAAGGTGGACTGGATACAGAGTCATAAATATTCACTACAGAGTTATTTATTAGAACCAAACACTGTAAACAATCTAAATTTCCTGCAGTAGGCAGATGGTTAAATAAATTGTAGTTAAGTCCCCACAAAGTCTTTTAAACCAGTATTCATTGACATGGGAACAAGGTCATGAAATAACAATTTTGTTTTTTAACAGACTTGCAAATTTTCACAAAAATGGACAAATTTCACAAAAATTTCACAAAAATTGCAGATATTCACAAAATTTATATCTCTTTTATACATATATACTCATATGTAAGAAAATATGGGAAGAACATATAATAAGTTGTTACTAGTTGTGACCTCTGGGTGGTAATGGGTTATATGTGGTTTTAATTTATTTTGAAAACAAATTGGTAGTCTCTAATTAGAGAAAATGAAATTGTGTTTCCTTTGTCATCAAAAAATCAGAAAAGGATGCTTTTTAAAAGGGGGGAATTATAATATAATTCCTATAGGATTTATTTTCAATTCATAAAGATTGATGGCTTTTTAAGGCATATATTGCCTTGAATTACCTGCTTTTCATGAAATTCTTGAGGATAAACATTATTTTCCTTATTTATCAGGAAGATAAATGTTAGGGTTGATGATATTTATGTAGAAGAATAATTTTTCTTTACTATTTAGTGAAAAGGAGTTATTTCTCATCTTTCACAGAAGAGAAAGACAGTAAATCTCAAGTATTTTACAACTATCAGGTCAATGCAGTACATTTTTCTATCAAAGAATGCACCAAACTGTGATAATGAATAATCCCTACAAATGCTTCTGTAGAAAAATGCCAATAGCTTCTACCCATAAAATGAGCGAGAATGACGCATTGTCATGAATGATGAGAAGAGGGAAGCACTATGTCACTAGAATGACATTTTTAGAATTTCAACTGCATGAAAAAAGAGATGTCAGAATAGCCTTTTTTTTGTTGATGCTCCTAAGAATTTATAGTCTTAGACGTCACATATATTTCTATTTTATTACATTAATTTTTGAAGCCCATTCATATAATCAGAAAACATTTCATGATACTTATTAAGAACTGTCTTGTGCCCGGGCACTGTTCGAAACCTTGGGAATACAAATTTAATTGGCTCTAGAGGAACTCACAGTCAAGGAGACCTTACTGCACCCATGTTCAAGAAAGATCCAAAGCAATTACAGAAGAGAAACACAAGGCAATTATAATGCCTGTGCCCGCCTTTGTTACCAGGAAACAATTAGATTTAAAGCATCATAAATATACCCATATCCTGAAACAGGGTTGTTCTTTCTCCTTGAGTCTAATCTGGCATCTTGACAGAAGCAGATATGTTGATACAAAGCCATAAGCGAGGTAAACTCAATTTGGTGGCTGTTGTGTGAAGCAGGTAATTCCCACTTCAGGCATCCAATTATCAGAATGTCCATCACCTCAGTCACAAATGTGAGAAGGGTGGGCTCCGCGGGGGGCTTGTTGACTGAACAACATGTTCATGTGAAACTTGACTCCAAGGCGCACAGGGGACTTTCTTAATTTCAGTTATTATTTCTGCAATCTCTATTGTTCATTCATTTACCAATTTACAGAGAAACGAATATAATTTGTCATTGGGTGTATGAAAAGTTTTTCTTGCTCTTGAATATAAAAATAAAGCAAAATAAGATGAACCTATTAGAAAACGTTTAAAACACACTAATATCCGGTGTAGATGGCGGTAGAACTCTTCACTCATATACTGTTGGTTTGCAAATCAGTAGAACTTTTCTTTGCGGAGCAATCTGACGGCGACTCTCATGCTGAAGTGGAGCTTCTACGCATCCCACCACTAGGATAGGCTCTTTTTTCCTTGTGCTCTCATTTCTGGTCTGTGTATCATTGCGCTCTGCCCTGCTTGCTTCTTTCAGAGCCCAGAACGTTGACAAATTTCTTACTCACCGTTATGGGAAAGAGTGTATTTCATTCCTTTTGCTGCGGAAGTTACTTTTCTCACAGTAGGACGGCCCCAGTTCGGAGTCATTTATGGGTACATCCAGGTGTTTCTGATCTCCCTCTTGGTCGCTTTGATTCTATTTCCTATGTATAAAATGCCGTGCTTTGCTCTGGCTTCTCTTGACAACGATCAGATCAGAGCATAATGGGAGAAAGCATTTTTTTCCTCTCTGCGGCTCCAGATCATTTCAGAGTCTCAGAGACGAGAGGGGTCTAGCAGAGGACGCACACTCCCCGGTTCAGGCTGAAGTTATTTCCCATGTGACCTGGGCTCTCTCTCTACAGTGGACACGTGGGCCTCCTCCCTGATGACAGGAAGACCTTAGAGAGACAGGGAAACCAAGGGATAGCGTGTGTGGCCTGCTTTGTCTTCACTGTGCTTTCTCAGAATGCTTTTATCTTGGTCCCCAACTGCAGAGAGAGAGAAATTCAGTGCTTCAGGGAGAGGGAATCTCAGCAGACACCCGAGAACTAGAAAGAACTGAAAGCGAAGAGGAAGAATCTAACCCAGTACATTTACTGAGATAGGTCCCAGAGTGTCCCTGGGGCAGAGATGTACGATCTGTGCCCACGTGCAGGGCAGTGGGGGCCCAGGGGAACAGTGACGGCAGAAACCAAATCGGGACATTTCTCTGAATGGGCTTCAGACACCAGCCCGAGGAGACAGGAGGATGCTAGGCCTCAGGGCACATGATAAAGATGGCTCTGACCATCGGAGAGGCAGCTACAACTTTGGCAATGGGTGAGTTTGTATCAAAGATAAAAGTATTACTCATTAGTATGGTGATGTTTGCTTTCAAAGTTGGGATCATTATAACCAGGGTGAGTCCAGGATTTTGGCAGTCAAAATCCTCCTGATAGAAAGACCCATTAACATTAAAACTGTCAAGGGCAATGACTGTTTTTCAGCCTCTCTCAGTTCAGTGATAGAGTTCCTTTCTAGATAAAAGTAAAGAGTATTCTATGCTACCCAAGGAAGCAACCTGTTCTCCTGAGCTCTGGTAGGACATGCAGAAGGTGGGCCCTGACCTGAGAAACCTATTTTTTTTTTTTTTAAAGATTTTATTTATTTGACAGAGAGAAACACAGTGAGAGAGGGAACACAAGCAGAGGGAATGGTAGCGGGAGGAGCAGGCTTCCCGCGGAGCAGGGAGCCTGATGCGGGGCTCGATCCCAGGACCCTGGGGTCATGACCTGAGCCGAAGGCAGACGCTTAACGACTGAGTCACCCAGGCATCCCTGAGAAACACATTTCTTAAAAGGCACTAACATAGTAGCTTATGTCTCTAGAAGGGTTAGCATGAGAAGTGAGGGTACAGGCTATGATGTGGCACATGGTTATTGCTTTGGTAGTTTTAGGTAGATTGCTGATGAACTGTTATGTGGAAGAGATAATATATGCATGTATAATATATAAATATGTCTACATGTACACATGTCTACATGTACACCGTCACTGTGTGTGTGTGTAGGCGTGTAGTGTGCGTAATAGAACATACAATGTAATGTAACACCAGAACACAGCCAGGATCCGTCTTTGCCATTCAGCACTCACTTGCTCTCTGCTATTCCCGGTGGCAAGGGAGGCTGGGAAAGGAGCTTTAGGTGAAGGAACAGGGATTACCATGATGGTTTAGACCACTCACAATTCATCCACCAAGGCTGTCATTTTGCTGCTTAAAAAAAAACAAAACCTGTGCTCTGAGACCTAGAAAGAAGGGCAACAGTGGAGATTGCTGCGGTTCATGCGGCCCTATGTTGCTTTTTACCTGATATTCCTCCTTTTCTCCTCAGTGCCTCATGAGATCCCCAACAGAAGGACTTGGTCTTAGGGCCATTCTGGTTCCCTGAGCCTTCAAGTGTCAGGCACGTAGATAGTCAGAAATAATTGATTATTACAGGAAGGAATAAGTTAACAAAAATGTATATTGATGCCAGGATCCTTTTCAAAACCTCTGAATCACTTTTGGGAAAAGTTTGCAAGCTGCCTCTGACTATGTGAGCAGCTATCACATAGTCAGCTCCCAGCTGCTAAGCTTTCCCCATGCTCCTGCCTCTACCTGGAATGCTTTTCCTTATCGGGATCTCATCCATCATGCAGTCTGTCCCATCAGTTACTATCTACGCCTTCCATACCCTGGCCTCTGCAATCCTGAGCCACCTCTTTGTTAAGCCTTCTTTGGGGGACCCAGATGAAATGTGTGCACTTTCTTCCTGAGCTACGTTGTCCTTGCCCTTCATGTGCTTTGCTGTGTCAGGATATTTTTCCTCTGCTGGACTCTAAGCTGTTTGGAGGGAAGGGTTAGATGGATCCCTAACATTTAGCAATGGGCCTGTCACACAACAGGTGTTTGATAATGATATTTTAAAAATCAAACGCTCAGCCATATGCTCAATGGTCCCAGTTGGAAAACTCTCAAGGATGCCAAGAGTACCAGGAAAGAGAGGTTCAGGAGAGTCATGCTTCCCTCAGAAAGGCACGAGAGTCGCAGATTTATCGCCTTTTTCAAATCCATATTTTTGTGATTGAAATATATTATTTCCCAACTTCAAGACCTGGTCATCATCCACTGTATTTTTTAGAGAAACACTGTTGAACTGGGGCCCCAACTGCTGCTGGGGCACCTTTAGCTTGAGCCAAATTTTATGAAAAGCTTAATTGTTTTTACTTTGACTTTTTTATGCTTATTTAAACTTAGGGAGAGAGTTTCTATTCCCTCATATTACCAAAGTCTAAACAACAATTTTTCTAGAGAGGAATGCCTCCAGGCCAGTTGGTACGGCAATTATCAATTACATTTGGCTTCATTTAATTGTTTGCAAAATTAGCTTTTTAAAGTACCATTTAATTCTCTTTCCAGTCTCACTTCTCAAGAAGGTAACTAATGAACTAACTATAATTACATGTGAATGATAAAGCACAGGGAACTTTTAAATTAAATCATCACTGAACTTTTCTATGCTATCAGTTGGCACTCAGGTACTGCGGGGCACTGCACGTGTGAGAGAATCAGGACACTCTGGCTGATGCTGCCACCCTCCTCCTTTGTCACTGCTCACAGTTACATGTCTGTCTAATATAACAACATAATCAAAATGTCCCATCTGAGTTAATCTCTCAAGCCTACGGGCTATCAGAAAAGTATTTTAAAATGCTCTAGGAGCCACAAAAAATAAATGTCAGTCTCGATCTGCCTAGTTCTTGTCAAGTAAGTAACCCATGATCCTGAAGCTTAACCCTTAAGAAAAATGTGTCCAGAGGTTGTCCGCACTCATTTCATTCCCTGCCTGGGTGTATGCCTGCAGCCCCAGACCTCAGAGCTCACCTCTGAGATATAGAACAGTAAGAAATAAAAAAAAGGGGCTTCTCTCCAGAGAAATGTTGAGCAACCCACTATAAGTATCTGTAAATCTTGCTTCTGGAGGGTTGTAGGTATACGAAAAGATATTTTCTTTTATGGCAGCCTCAAAATGTAATTTGTATGTATCGTTTCTTTTTTATTGGAAATAATAACTACTATTTTGGAAGCAGTGGTAAATACAGAAAAGCACACAAAAAAGTTCCAATAGTGTTCTATAATCCAATCACCAGAGCTAATACTTAGTAACATTTTGGAATATATATACACATATATCTGTGTGTGTACATATATAATGCATATGTACATACATTACATACATAGACACCACATTATTCATATTTACCCATTTCTAATGGTAGTTTTCTTAAACATATTTTTAATGGCTATAGAGTATTTCATCCAGATATGCCACAGTTGATAGAATCAGTCACTTATCCTGGACATGGAGGTTTTAAACTTCTCACTATATTGAAAATTTTTTATTGAGTAACACTTTTGCCTACATCTCTGAGTATTGCCTAAGTATCAAATTTTAGAACTAGTAAGTCTAAGGAGTTTGTCAATTTTATTTATCTCTAAAAAAAAAAAGCTTCTTAGTTTCATTGATTTTTTTTTCCTATTGTGTTTCTATTCTCTGTTTCATTTGTTTTCATTTCTAATCTTTAATTTTCTTTTTTTTTTAATTTTCATTTAGTATGCAAACTTTGGGTTTAGTTTGTTCTTTTTCTGCTTTCTTGAGGTATAAAGCTAGGTTGTTTGAGATATTTTTTTTTTTTAATGTGGGTATTTATCACCATAAACTGCTCTTTCAGTTGCTTTTGCTACTTCCTCTAAGTTTCAGTGTGTCTTATTTTCATTTTCGTTTTTCTCAAGGTATTCTTTAATTTCTCTTTTGATTCCTTCTTTGAACCAATATCTTTTCAAGGGTGTACTGTTTAGTTTCCACATATTGTGAATTTTCCAGTTGTCCTTCTGCTATTGATTTAGAAATCTAGTTTCATTCCATTGTGGTTGGAAGAGATACTTGATATGATATCAATCTTTTTAATAAATTTGTTGAGACTTTTTTATGATCTAAAATATGATCTGTCCTGGATAATGTTCCATGTGCAGTTGAAAAGAACATGTATTCTGCTGTTGCTGGATGGAACATTCTGTTTATGTTGGCTAGAACCATGTGGTTTGTAGTATAGTTCAAGTTCACTCTTCCTTTATTGATTTTCTCCCTGAATGTTCTGTCCTTTGTAAGTGGCATAGTGAAGTCTCTTCTTTTATTGTATTGATGTCTATTCCCCTCTTCAGATCTGTCAGTGTTTGCTCTATATATTTAGTTACAGGGATGTTGGGTGCTTATAGATTTGTAATTATTATATCTTCTTGATAAACTGAGTCTTTTATCATTATATATAATGATATATATAATCATTATTACATACGATTATGTAATCATATACATATATATATATATATCTCATTGTGACTTTATGACCATTTTTCCCTTAAAGTTTATTTTGTCTGATATGAACATAGCTGCCTCTGCTTTCTTTTTCTTACCATTTGCGTGAAATATCTTTTTCCATCCCTTTCATTTCCACCTATGTGTGTCTTTAAAGTGAGTCTTTTTTAGATACTGTATAGTTGGATTTTTAAAAAAATCATCAACTAGTCTCAAACTTGTGATTGGAGAGTTTAATCCATTTACATTTAAAGTAACTATTGATAAAGACTTACTATCGCCATTTTTTGTTTGATTTATGATTTTTTTGTCTCTCTTTTTTTAACTTAATACCTTTCTTTGCGATTTGTTGATTTTTTGTAGTTATACACTTTAATTTCTTTCTCTTTTCTTTTGTGTGTCATGTCTGGGTATTTTCTTTGTGTTTACCATGGGAAAGATACAAAACATAACAACAACTGTCTATTTTTATAACAATTTAACTTCAATTGCATATAAAAACTATACTTCTTACCTCTTCCTCCTGCATTTTATGTTATTGATGTAACACTTCATACCTTTTTATATTGTATATCCCTTAACAAAGTTTCATAGTTGCAGTCATTCTTAGTACTTTTGTCTGTTAATTTTTTACTAGAGTACAATATGGGACAAGGTAGGTAAAACTGGAGGACATTATGTCAAAATGAAAGAAGCCAGTTGGAGCAGGCCAAATACTGCATGAATCTCCTCAGAAGGCCAGACTCAAAGAAATGAAGACTAGAATGGTAGTTCTGAGGGGCTGGAGGTGGCCCTCTATGAGCGAGGGAGAAGTGGGAGTTGTGGTTCAGTGGATATAAGATTTTAGTTATACAAGATGAAGTACATAAATTAGAGATCTGGTGTAAAAAAAGGACACCGGGAAACTTTTGGAGGTGATGGAAATGTCCATTGCTTTGATTGTGGTGATAGTTTCACAAGTGTATGCTTTTGCTCAAACACATCAAATTATATGCATTACATATGTGCAGTTTTTTTGCATATCAGTTATACCTTCAAAAGCTGTTTAAAAACAAAATTAATTCTGGTTGGGTGTATTAGTTTTTTGTCACCTTTAAAAGCATCACCACATTTTAGCAGCTTAAGACAAGACTTCTTTATTAAGTCATAGTTCTAGAGGGCACAAGTCTGGGCATAGTGTGGCCATCACCTGCTTAGTTCTCACAAGGCTGAAATCTCTCTCCTGACTGTGTCCTCATTCGGATCCCAAGGTTCTCTTCTGAACTCATGTATTGAGTCAGAATTCAATTCCTTGCAGCTGTAGGCCTGAAGTTTCTGTTTCTTTGATAGCTGTCAGCTGGAGGCCACTTTTCCCATTTCTTGTCGCATAACCCTCTCAATCTTTAAAACATGAAATGGGCGGTCTTTCTGTGTTAGTCTGCTGGGGCTGCCATGACAAAACACTATGGGTGGAGTGGCTTAAACAACAGAAATTTATTTTCTCACAGTTCCAGAAGCTAAAAGTTTAAGATCAAGATGCTTTGAGGATTAGTTTCTGTGAGGCCTCTCTTCCTGGCTTGTAAATGGCTGGTTTTTCATGGTGACCTCACATGGCCTTTCCTCAGTGTTGGGGGAAGGGGTCTCTGGTGGCTCTTTCTATTTTTAGAAAGACACTATTTATATTGAATTAAGACCCCATATTTATAACCACGTTTAATCTTTATTATCTCCTTTTAGGTCCTGTCTCCAAATACAGTCTCAATAGTGGTTAGGGTCTCCACATATGAATTTGGCCTGGGGGGGTTGGTCACACTTTAGTCTGCACTGTCAAATTCCCTCATGCTTTGTCAAACTCCTTTGCGCTTTGAATTATCTCACTAGGGAAAATAAGAATATTTTAAGGGCCTATCTGATTAGTTTAGACCCCCTGAGAATTCTTCCTATCTTTTTTTTTTGAGATGTGAGCAGAGCTAAAATTTTATTTTTATTTTTCTTTGTTATTTGTGAATTTTAAATTAGTTTAATTTTAATTTAGGAAGTACACATTCATTTTCCTATGAAAAACCTAAGTATACATTTTTTTTTTAAAGACTTTATTTATCCATTTGAGAGTGAGAGAGTGAGAGAGAGCATGAGAGGGGAGAAGGTCAGAGGGAGAAGCAGACTCCTTTTGGAGCTGGGAGCCCGATGTAGGACTCAATCCTGGGACTCCGGGATCATGACCTGAGCAGAAGTCAGTCGCTTAACCAATTGAGCCACTCAGGTGCCTCAAGTATACATCTTTTATATATTTTGTCTATGTGAACAAAAACCTGTCTTCAATAAAATAAGCTACATATACCTTTTTTTGTAAAGGAGAGGTGTCCATACCTTCCAAATTCCCCCAAATGGCCAAGATAGACTGCTCTACTAAAATGAAAGTACAGGCATTATTTATGGGTCCGTTCATAGTTACGATTTTAGAGAAGAGCCAGAGTTTTATAATCTTCCTAACTTAAAGTCATCTGATTTGGAACCTTACTTACATCTGGAAAACCCCTTCAGAGTAGTACCTAGACTATTTTTCTTTCTTTCTTTCTTTTTTTTTTTTTAAAGATTATTTATTTGACAGAGAGAAACACAGCGAGAGAGGGAACAGAAGCAGGAGGAGTGGGAGAGAGAGAAGCAGGCTCTCTGCTGAGCAGGGAGTCCGATGTGGGGCTTGATCTCAGGACCCTGGGATCATGACCTGAGGCAAAGGCAGATGCTCAACGACTGAGCCACCCAGGTGCCTACCTAGACTACTTTTAAACTGAGTAATTGGAAGTTCATGGTGTAAATGCAGAAGTTAGGTTACATTAGCAGAGGGAGGAGCGTTGGGGGTCATCTGAGAATCTGGCCTCCCACCGTGAGTCAAAGAGTATTGCCTTCTGGCCCTGGGGTGACATTTTAGAGCCCGGAGTGAGATTGGACATTCGGTGTCAGCTCTGCCACCAACTGACAGTGTAAGTCTCATTACCTCTCTGTACTTCAGTTTTCTTGTCTGGAAAATTAATCTAATGACCCCTGTCGTTCTGATTTTCTGACCCATCTGTGACCTTTTAGGAAGGAAGAATCCCCTTTTTGTGCTGCTTACCAGTCTTCCTTTCTTTGACACTTTGCCCACACTTGTCCTTTACTGCTAGACACTGATATAAGTGACACTTTCCTCCAAGTTTAGAAAAGAATAACTACCCAAAGGTGAAAAAATGTAGAGCTTAATTTTCCTCTTCTAAAAAGCCTCACACTGGAGAGAATTCCCAGGGTACTTGTAACGTGCCCGTGACTTGAAATGTGCCCTGTAGCTTCTTTAGATGATAGTAGCTCAGATCCATGAGGCTATATTTTAACACTAGATGACAGGCATTTGGGGAGATTTTAGTATTTTTTAGTATTGTCCTTGTCATTTAATAGGTTCCTTCAAAAGAGCAGCACACGGCATGCTGGTACAGAGTCCTGGCCCGAGATTGTCTGATCTCTTGCTTTCATATTGAATGACTACTACATCCCTCCTGGGGGGTTCCTGATGCCTGTTTTCCCATCCTAATTTATCAGCACTGCCTCTGCTCTCCTCTTTTGTGCCTGCCACTCCCCTGCAGTGCCCACCAATGCATTGTCAGCACCCACTGTTGCATTTAGACAGAACCGGCAGGCATCCTGATGGCCCAAAGCAAAAGATAAAAGAATTCACCTTCATCTTCATTATCAGCTCATAGTGATTCCTGATAACAAACTTTTCATCTTTGCAAACAAAGTGTGCATTGTCCATTATGCATTACCTTATCCAATTCTGCATTTCCTGAAGTTCTTTTAGGATCATAGGGCCTCTATGTAAGGATTTCAATGCACCCTGAGCACTTGTTCATGATAGGAGATTATGTTTGGAACCAATGCAGAACAAAATGTTTATGATACTTAACTTCTTCTATTTTTTAAGGTGAGTAACTGATAATTGATTATTCTAGTGCATAATCATAATTTCCATCTTAACATTTGCATTAGATTCCTGGTTTCATTCACCCAGTGTAGTAGGTGACCATACTGATGATATATGATAACTTCTAGTAGGTATTTACTAGGTGTAAGGTACTGGGCTAAGCATTTTATAGGTATTACCTCATTTACTCATAAAAGCACAATTAAGTAGGTATTGTGATTATCCTATTTTCCATATGAGGAAACTAAACATGGAGAGCCTAAATAGCCATGTCCAGTTCACAGAAATAATAAGTTGTAGGGGCACCTAGGTGGCTCAGTGGGTTGAATCCTCTGCCTTCGGCTCAGGTCATGATCTCAGGGTCCTGGGATCGAGCCCTGAATTGGGCTCTCTGCTCAGCGGGGAGCCTGCTTCCCCCTCTCTCTGCCTGCCTCTGCCTACTTGTGATCTCTCTCTCTCAAATAAATAAAATCTTAAAAAAAAAAAAAAGAAATAATAAGTTGTAAAGGTAATAGGTGAATCAATTATTTCTGAGACCAGGGACCATTCTCTGTTGGAATACATTATGAAATATTTTAATAGATTTGGGGGTTGGTTTTGCCTAGAAGCATAATGTGGGAGGGTAGACAGAGCAAAGGCTAAGGATCTCCACAGGATTGTATTCAAATTCTATTTCAGTCACTTAGCAGTTCATGGCTGTATCTAAAGTACATACTCTTTGTCCCTTGGTTTCCTTATCTCTCAGTGAGGAAATAATACGTTCCATGACAGATATACTGTTTTTATTTTACATGACATATGTAATCGATTAAGAGTAGCACTCTGGATCTCAATGCTATTGCCATTTCAATGGAAAACTATTGTGGTAGATTAGTGGTGCCCATGGTAGATACTGAATTAGGTAGAGTCATTATGGATCCTACATATTTGCTATCCCTACCTCGGCTAGTGCGTAATGGAACTGAAGAGATAGTAGGTAAAGTTTCCCTTCTCCTATTATCAGGTTTTGTGGTTCCATGAGTATATACTTACGATGCAGTTCAACATTTAAGCTTCTTTTATTTGTCAAACATTGAGTTAGCTGTTCTGCGAAATAAGATGAAGTGTCATCACTGAGTTCTAAGAGTTCGTGTTTGAGTCTAACTGTGGGATGGAAGAAGAGAGAAAAAAAAAAGTCAGGCAATGGCTAACTCTTGGTTGGGCTCTAGTATCATAAAAATGCAAAAGTTCTCAATCCGTTGTTTCATATCAGAGTAATCTCTTGTGCCATAAGTTTACAACTTTCATGGAAATTGATAGGTAAAATGTCAACAGCAAAGCATAACCAGACAGGTAAGAATTAATTTACTCTCCTCTTAATATTCTCAGCACATGTAAACTCTTTATTATCCCCATTTCCCCCTAATTTATTTTCCCAGCTGCTTGTCTTATCCCCAAATACTGGCTCAGGATACATACATGAACCGAGATTTCCTAGAGAAAGACTCAGACAAGAAAAATCACCAAATATACATGTGTACGGGATTTCCTTTGCCTCGTGGTCCAGCCTGTCCTCAAACAGGCCTCACTCTCCATAGCTGTAGGGGAGTTGGCATCCGCTTTGTGCTCTGGTTAGTCCCCACACAGGCTCACGAGTCCTGGCGGGACAGCTGACAGATGGGCTTAGAGCAACATTTCCAGGCACCTTCTGGAGGCACTCCCACCTATTTGGCTCTCCACCCAGTGCCCCACGAGCAAGAGCACCTCATCTGCCAACTCCTCACCCTGGTGTCGTTGAGCACCAGCTCGACTCTCTTTTCTGAAATGTGTTTTATTTTTTTCAAGTGGTTATTAAGTTATTGATAAACAGGAATGGAGCAGGTCACATTCTAGACTTCGAGGATGTTAGGAGAGGACAGTGGTGTCTTTTCTTCGGATGAGTATTTTCTTTCCAAGGACTACAGGGGCACTAGATAGTCTTGACTATGTACAGTCATTTAATCTGACCAGAGGGAGAGAGGTAGATAAGTTATCATTCATTCACCAGCTCTGGGAAAGTCAAGTACCCCTATCAGAACTCTAACTGACCCTTGAACAATGTGGGTTTGAACTACACAAGTCTGCTTACATGCAGATATTTTTCTGTACAGTAGAGTGCTGTAAATACATTTTCTCTCCCTTAGGACTTTCTTAATAACATTTCCTTTTCTCTAATTTTCTTTATTGTAGGAATACAGTATATAATACATGTAACATGCAAAATGTGTGTTAATCGACTACTAATTAAGTAGTCGATTAGTCAGTAAGGCTTTGGCTGAGCAGTAGGCTCACTTGTTACATTTTTAGGGAATCAAAGGTTATATGCACATTTTTGACTGCATAGGGGGTCAGCACTCCTAAGCCCTGCATTGTACCAGTTTTAGCTTTTTCCCTAAGGGCTTGATGAAATAAGTTGGTTCTGGAAGCAGGAAATGCATGCATTTGAGTGTATATATACATGAATGTGTGTGTGTTTCATACATTTTTTACCTAGCATGTCTCACTTTGTGTTTGGATATCTTGGTTCTTGGAGGCTTACTAGATTCTATTATACTTGAAATGTTTAATTGGAGAATAATGAATGACTCTGGCGCTAATCTACATTAATTACAAAAACAGGGATCTTGAGTTCTTTCATAGCATTTTTAATTTTAAGCATTACTATATTTATTTTTTAAGAAACTTTGCCCTATTAACACACTTGATGTTTTTTAGGGGGATATTGAGTTTTTTATTTTTGTTTTTCATTATCATGCCTTAATAATGCCACATTTCTTTCAAAGATTTGAAGAATCATGATAGTTTGGGTCTTTTGGAAATACCCATTCCTGATATGACCTTGTTAACTTTCTTTTCCTTCTAACATCGAGGTACCAATGTCTTCAATTTGGGAATGTCATAAGGATGGTTGGATTACACACAAACAAATACATACTAGCACAACAGTCTGGCTGTCCTTAGAGTAACTTTGCCTAACTTTAGGCCCTAAAGAATTGCTACAGTTAAAGAAATTTCTCTCTCAAATAGTTACACACTTCAATCCACGTGCCCACCTCTGCTCAAAGTGTTAGAGATACTGCATGAACGATAAGGGCTCATGCATGCACATAAACACACATACACACAATTGAGCTGCCTGTGTTAGGTGTTTATTGTTTGTTACCACAGACCTAGTGGTTTAAAACAAAACTTATATATCATCTCATGATTTCACAGGGTCACTCAGTTGGTTCTCTACTTAGAACCCTACGAAGTAGCAGCAAGAGTACACTCCTTTCTGGAGGCTCTGAGGGAGAGTCTGCTTTAAGCTCATTCAGGTTGTTGACAGAATTCAGTTCCTGTGGCTATAGGAATGAAGTCCTAGTTTCTTTGTTGGTTGTTCTCAGCTTCTAGGGACTTCTGATATTCCCTGGTTGCCACCCCCCTTTGAAGCCGATAAGGGCAGCAGGATTGCACATCTCTCCAACTTTCCCTTCTACCTCATCTCTCTTGTCTTGCTCTTCTGCTGCACCTGCTTCTTCAGCCCTCCTCTTTTGCATTTAGAGGCTCACATGATGGCATCCATACACCAGGAAATCCAGGATAATCTTTGTTAAAGGTCAACTGATTAGAAACCTTATCTGCAAAGTCCCTTCACAGCAGTGCCTAGCTTAGTGTTTGGTTGAATAACAAAGGGGTTCAGGATCTTGGGGGGGAGGTCAGAATTTTGCCTACCACACTGCCTATATTCTCTATGAAATCTTGAAGTTTTGTTTGGAGGCAGTTGTTTGACCTGTAGCATACCAAAATATTGTGCAACAATGAGAAATGACTTGCCAGATTTTTTCACTGCCATTTTTCAGTCATTAACAAGTATCTTAGAGGTGTTGTTATGTTTACTTATAACAAGAATATCAATGGTGGAATTGTCAAGGTAAGCTCATCTTTTATTTTGTCTGGTTCTCAAAAATAATAGTCACGAATGACAGTGAGTCAGCTTTAAAAAAATTAGAGGATAATGAATGACTAATGGGAATACAGTTCCCATACAGAGATGGGAATACTCCATCTCACAGGTATTTCTGATCTTAAATATTTCATATAACATCTACTTCCTTAGGGGACCAGGGTTAGAGGGGTTATTGTCACAATCCTACTGAATATGATCTTAAACTGTTCAAAATAGATTTTGCCATCTGAGTGGTCAAGACTATATATATCCTTGATAAACCATGCTCTAATTCGTCTTCTCCGTAAATATAATTTGAGGGTAGGTAGAAGTGATAGTGATAGGTAGGTGATAGGTAGGTAGGTGATGGTGATAATTAAGGCAATGAGAATGAAAGGAGAAGGGGGATATCTATGATGTGTGTGTGTGTGTGCATATTAGAATATTGAAAACAGAATATTAGAGTATTAAAAATAGAAAATGGAAAACGTTTTGGATAAACCACACAATTAAAATGCAAAGTTATTAAAGCTGTATGGTTTTTCATAGTAGTTCAAATAAGGAAGTTGTTGATATTTTTTACCTTTTTGTAAGTTAGTTTTCATGTAAAATAATCTTATGTATTTTGTAGGTTATAAAATAATCATACTGGCTCTCATGACAAGGAATGTATATGGTTGCTAAATGTAGTCTCCCTTAAAGTGCTCTTTTAGCCCTATGACTATTTTCCTCCTTTCAAAATGTATGAATAATATTCTGTGATTAAATGTTTCACATGACCATAAAACTACTTACTCAAGATTTCCATTAATGGCATTGGTATTGTGAAAGAACCCTTCAAATTTACCATTCTTCAGAAAAAACTTAAATAATGGAAACTTAAGCTATTGTTGTTTGTTTGTCTTTTATTACACAGAAAATAACCTGTGTGATAAGGGTATGTGTGTGTGTGAGAGAGAGAGAGAGAGAGAGAGAGAAGGATGTGGATGTGGATGTATGTCAGGATAAACCTAATATTTGAAATGAACTTTTATATATATCAACATTGAAAATAAGTTATTGAGTGTCTATAATGTGGTCTTAAGGGGCATAATTTTGAAAGAGAGACATGATGCTGACCTTGAGAATTAAAGACTAATTGGGTGAAAAATGGCTTAAAATAAAAGAAGCCTGGGTAAGGACATGTATGTGAAAGTTTTTAAAATCAACATCAGACTTACCAGTCTAAATTTTAGGAGCAAATAAAAAATAGTATAACATAACATTGCAATATTTCCCCCTTTGTTTTCATTACTTGTTTGTTTTTTATTTTTCCTTAAATATTAGAAAATATTCCCAAATCTGTTGTAGGTGCTTGTTTGTAGAGAACACACACACGCAGAAGATAAATCAGTTTACAGATGACCTTCAATTTCTTTAACCAAGGCAATTATTTCAATTGACTTTTGAACAACTGTGAAATAATCATGAAACTGAACAATGGCCAGTACCCATTACTGAGAGTTTCATTTGGCATTTGAAGATAATAAGGGGATATAGAAGCCACTGACTCATTACAGTCACTTTAAATAAATGTCTTTTCAATTCTGTGTTTTCTGTGCTTATCCAGTCTCCATAATGAATAGAACTTCTAATGGAGATCATGTGAATTAGTACAGAGGCTGAGGCTGAATTAGCATCACACAATCTTTCATTGATGAGCTTTCTAAGGAAATAAGAACATGTGACACAAGCAGCATTAAGAGTATTACTGGTAGCTCCCACACTAAAATTCTCAGGATGAGTTCGATTTATTTTCACAAGCCTTAATGTCATCAAGGAAAAACAGCAGTGCTTCAAGATGGGTTTGGGGAATTGAAAGATCATAGTAAATATACAAGGGTAGCTTCTCGTTCTTCCATGAAGGGTTGCCTGTATTATTTTAGGTAGAATTACAGATGACAGAATTGTAATATGACTAGCAGAGACCAATTATCTACAGAAAGCCTTTACCCTGATTTTTGAAGAGATATTCTCATTTCCCAGTCTTCCTTGCTGTTGGATATGGCTTGTATCCAAAATTTTACCAGTGACTGAGTGCTCGTGAACATCTTTCCTTCATGGACCATAAAACACCATGACAGACCCTACCTCCTGCTTTTCCTCCTCTGACAATTGGATATAGATGGAGAGGAGGCCAAGGAAATAGTGGAGAAATGAAAGGAGGCTGGATCCCTGAACGACTTCCTAGGGAGGAGGAAAGCCTCCCTACTGGAGAGAATATACACAAGATCATTACATGAGGAAGTAATAATTTTATTTTTTAAGCTATTCAAATCTTAGGATCTATTTATTATCAATAAAACATTACCAATCGATCCTCACTCAATTCATAAAAACATCTCTTTTTCAAGGTTAATATTTATTGCTATTTTTATTATATTCTGGGACTAAGAACTCACGAGACCATTAGTCAAAAAAGAGGCCTAAAAAAGCAGTTCTATCTGGAAAGGAAAGTTTTAGTTAGTTAAGCCTAGATTTGCCTATTTGCAATATTCACAACTGGTTCCAAATTAAAAAAAAAATCAATACAAATGGCTGTGACTAATTCAACATGATTTTTTTTTCTTATTCTGTCCATTTTCAAGTAGAATATTGATCATTTTACCCATACTTGGAACAGATCCTCTATCAAATGCTAGAAGCATAGAGTGACCAAGGCAGGCATGACTATGCCTTCAGGAAGTTTGCAGCCCTGGAGAAGATAGATCTTAAAATAAATAATTCCTCTTTGTTCTATCAGGGATTGTATACAAAGAATAATTAGATGCTTAAACTTACCTGCATTCATCACCTCGTTAAAATCACAGATTTTACATATTTACAGATTACACAGACTAGAAAGCAATGAATATTACCTAATCAACTACTACAATTCATAACCTAATGAAGGTAGTGGTTATCCTATGTTGTTAATCTTTCATTTAAAAATACAGTTAGACAATGAAATCACAATGCCCAAGTTATATCAAGAGGGAACTTGGATACATTGAACAGAAGCATGATTTTATGCAAGCTCTGTTTAATAAACATTGAGAATCTCTCACTTCCTTAGTGATACTTCCATTTTATTAATAACTTGATTATCACCTTATGTTTTGAAATGCCAAGTTTCTAGGGTTCGACTCACAGCTGTTTAGAATTGATTGGAAAGTCCCTTGTGAATCACCCAGTTTTAGAGTCAGGCCATTATAGATCTAAGTTCCAGCTCTGGTATTAATTGGTCTTGTTATTTGGGCCCCTCTATATAACTTCTCCTTACCTCATTTTGTTTTTTATTAAGCCATGGGGATATACATCACATTGATTAAAAATGATTCAGGTGAAAATAAGCTAAAACTCTTTGGAAATCAGCTTAAAGGAGAACAGGCTTATTTAGCTGACATAACAGGAAAGCCAGACATAAGTGACCACTGGCATTAGATCAGCATCATCAGCACTGTGGTCATGGCCAGTATTTCCACGATCATCTTCCCAACCCCATGCTTTTTAACCTCACTGTCCCCAAATGGCTGCTGTATCACTTGACATCATTTTTGCCTTGTGCAGAGATGTGGAAAGAAGAAAGAATTCTGCCTTACTTGTTTATATTTTTTTCAAGAAGTGATGGCTGTCTTCAGAGAATTCCCTATATCATAGTTTGTCCAGAAGTTTCTCACGTGGCTCCTGGTAGCTTTCAGGATAATGCGAACTTTATACACTGTAACCTTGAGGTTAATCTCAACTGTGTTAGTGAAAGAGAAAAAAGAGTGGCTATTGGAAAGGCAAATTCCAGTGTCTGGTAGATGCAACTACTTGCCTTATAGGCCCGTATGAGAATTAAATGAGATAATGGGAGCAAAGCCCTTAGCAGAGTGCTCTGAACAGAGTAAGGCCTCACTACAATGAGCTGTTACTGTTATTCTCTACCCAGTACCATTGAATACACCACCAAAATGCTATAACATATACTTTAATGTTATGCATTAATATAAAATATTGATATAAATAAATGTTCTGGCCATCCCCTGTAGCATATGGTAGGATTTCACTTCCCTTTTGAAATATCAGTGAAATATGAGCAGAAGTGACACGTGTTACTTCTGGGGCAAAACTTTAAAAGTCAACATGCAGGGGCGCCTGGGTGGCTCAGTCATTAAGCGTCTGCCTTCGGCTCAGGTCATGATCCCATAGTCCTGGGATCGAGCCCCGCATCGGGCTCCTTGCTCCGCAGGAAGCCTGCTTCTCCCCACTACCATTCCCTCTGCTTGTGTTCCCTTTCTCGCTGTGTTTCTCTCTGTCAAATAAATAAAATCTTAAAAAAAAAAAAAAGTCAACATGCATCTTGCTGCCTGTCCATTTCCTTCCTCACAGATTGGCAGCATTCTA
Organism: Procyon lotor; assembly: GCA_028646535.1. Classification (NCBI taxonomy): domain Eukaryota; kingdom Metazoa; phylum Chordata; class Mammalia; order Carnivora; family Procyonidae; genus Procyon; species Procyon lotor. Next base: position 44,671,906 of record CM053615.1, on the reverse strand, counting down.
GACAGTGGATCCTGTATGACTGTGGGTCCTGGAAAGAGGAGGGCAGCGTGGAGTAGAACGCCCAACTGCCCAGCTATGACCTGGCTGGAGCATGAGGGGGCAATAAGTTTGTGGTTTGAAGTCGCTAAGATTTTGGAGTTGTTTATTGGCCAAGGCATAGCCTAGCCTAGCCTGACTAGCACAAATATTTCCTTAAATTCTTTTGTTTAAGAAAGACCTTGCTAATTTGGCCCTTCACAAGTGAGTTTACAGAGAGTCAGGGGTTAGTGATCTGCCTACTGTCACGCAAGTAGCAAGCACTAGGATTCAGATTTGTACCCTAGGTTTTTGTTTTCACAGGTCATTCTAGCAAGTATTGCAGGCTGGCTTTAGAATGATAATTGAAATGGAAGAAATGATTTTAGTGCATGAATTCTCACTCTGTATTTTTCTTTCAAGACCTTTGTCAGTCCTGGATTCAATATTTCATTTCCTCACTGATAATTTCATGATGACAAGGGCCTTTAATATTGAACAGTAAGATAAAAATAATGGGAAATAAAACAGCTTAGAATTTATGATTGTTTTAACATTCTTTACCTTTTTCTATATTCTCATACCTAAAGAGCAGAGGCCATTCTTCTTAATATGTAGGCTTTTCACAAAGTACTTTGAGAATATCCTTTAATGATTTATATCGTATAAACTATTTTCTTAAGTTTACACATGTTCTAATTTTTAAGTTATGTCCAAACATTAGCCATCAAGTTAAAAGCAAATTATTATTAAAAAATTACATCTTAAGTGACCAAGTTTTTCTTCTATAATTGTAAATAACAGGAAACAAAATGGCAAAAGCAGCCTTTATTTCCTATGCAGATAGAAAATATTCTAGCTTTTTTAGGGTGAGTAGAAACATTTACAAAGATTGAATACCATTAGTGCCTTTTGAGTTTATGATTGCACACTGAACCTTAAAGAGCTGAACATTTTTGGTATTCTCAATACATCAAATTACTTTTCATCACACCTGATTCAGGAAGTATTTTCTAGCTTCAAAGTCTCTAGATTAGAACATACCTAATAACTATTTCCTTAAAGAAAAAGGGAAACTTTTCTTTATAGAAAAATTTATAGCTTTGATTGCAAATGATCTCTACTTGAGCAAGAGTCTGCAGGAAAAGAGGAAAACTGATCATTAATTTAACAAACATGTGGAAAAACTTCTGCATGCCAAACACAATCCTAGGCACTAAGGGTATAAACAGAAATTCGAGCTGGCTTGTAACCTCAAGTGTAGCAGTCGGGAAAAATAGGTAAAAATATAATTATCATACAGGTGTATGTTTGGGGGTAAAAGGAATACACATCTAGGTGGTCATGGAAGGCTCCATGCAAGAGAAGGAATGAGCTACCCTTTTCAGGAGATATTGGTTGCCAGTGGGCATGAAGGGGCATTTAGAGAAGATGTACATATCCTGGGTTAAGATCTGGTGGTATATTAAAATTCCATGTTCAGGAGATTCGAAGACGATTGTTATGCATGGATCTCAGAATTCATGTAGAGGGGTGATTGTTAGTGATAAGATTGAAAAGAAAGAATGGCAAGTTTAGGGTAGTCAGATCATGGAAGGCAGATTATGTTGTCTGAGAATGGGTATAATTTTGCCTACAGGTAGTAGAGATACATGCTTTTACATATTGTTCCCATGAGCAGATATGCCTTTCTAGAAAGTTTACCAGAGCATCAGTATGAAAGTTGGATTTGTAGAGAGTAAGGGCTAGAGTCTGTGGGACCAGTTGAAGTCTGTTCCAGAACTTCAAATGAGATATAATGAGGGGAGAAACAAGGAATATGGAGAGGAAGAATGGACCAAAGACATAAATAAGAGACATAACAGAAAGATCTTTATTGTTTTTCATGCGGAATGGAGAGAGAAGAATGTTAAGGATGAATCACATGTTTCTGATTTAGGTGACAGAATGAGTGCTAAGCCATCTACCAACACAGGAAATGTAGAATGAGCCACATGTTTGGATAAAAAGAAGAATGAATTAAGTCTGACCCATATTGTATACTGGAAATATACAGCAGGAAGTTAATTATGAAGGTCTGGTAATAATAGTCTGGACCAGAAATACACATAGGAGATTCGTTGTTTTAAAGATGGCAGTAGAATCTTTGATTCTGTGTATGATTCCTGGTAGAGCGTGTAGAATGAGAAGCGAAAACACAGGGAAGACATACCTCAAGTAGAAAATGAGGAGATGATGTGGAAGACTAAGGAGGGTTAACAGGTAGGAAGAGACCTAGAAAAGTAGATTCATTCAAGCTAAGGCAATTCCCACCATTAGGAGAGGTCAGCAGTGTAAATACCTCCCAGACAGCCTGTGTGATAAAAGCTGAACAGGGACCGGTGTATGTGGCAAAAGGAAATCACAAATGCTGATATTAAGAGCAGTTGTAGTGCAATGACTAGGGCAGAAACCGGCAGTATTGTGTTGGGGGAAAGGAAAATGAAAAAGTAGGCAATTTTCTCAAGAGAATAGTTTTATAAGGAAAGGACAAGGCAAGTTAATGTTGTTAGAAAGCTATGTAGGCTCAAAAAAGTGTTACTTTACTTCTTATTTTTAGTAGAAGAGACTTGAGCTTGCACATTGGTGAGATGAAACTGGGTGAGATACAGTTTGAATATTTAGTATTGTTGATGCAGCCAGAAGCATGATGACTTACAAGGGGGTGGGATCTAAAGCTTGGCTAAAAGGAAGTGATCAAAGAAGAAGGAGGTGCAGTGAGTATGGACCCAGGTGAACATGGTAGTAAAACATATAGGATAGAAAGCATCATTATTTTCAATGATTTCATATGTAAAAGCAAAAAAGAGTAACTTTTTTAGTAACTTTTTTAGTAACTCCAAATAGGTTATAGACCCAATTTAAATCCTGAAATTAAAAAGGTCCTAGAAGAACATAAGAGAAAATCCTTTTGACACGAAGTTAGGCAAAGATTTCCCAGATGCAAGACCAAAAGCATGATCCATAAAAGATTAAGTTGATAAATTGACTTAACCAAAATCAAAATTTTCTGCTCTGTGAAAGATACTAAGAAAAGAATAAAAAGATAAGCCACAGAGTGAGGGAGCATCTTTGGCAATAACCTATTTGATAAAGTATTTGTTTAGAACATATCTCATAACTCAGTAATGAGAAAACAAACAATCCAACACAAGATGCAAAATATTTGAATAGACACTTCAATTTCAATTTTCAATTTTGGCAAATAAACACATGAGAAGATGCTCAAAACCACTGTCTTAACATAATGCAAATTTAAAAATATAGTCACATGCTGCTATATGCCTATTAGAACATCTAAAATTTAAAAAAATGACCATAGCAATTTTTGGCAAGGATATGGAATTCTTGGCCACTGGTGAGAATGCAAAATGGTACAATGTTGGAAAACAGTTTAGCAGTTTCTTAAAAAGCTACACAGGCACCCTATGACCCAGCGTTTTTAATCTGAGATTTTTACACGAGATCAAATAATCCTTAAAAAACTTGTAAATAGGGGTGCCGGGGTGGCTTAGTGGGTTAAGCATCTGTCTTTGGCTTGGGTCATGATCCCAAGGTCCTGGGATTGAGCCCAGCATTGGGCTCCCTGCTCAGCGGGAAGCCTGCTTCTCCTTCTCCCTCTGCCTTTCCCCTGGCTTGTGTTTGCTTAATCTCTCTCTCAACTAAATAAATAAAATCTTAAAAAAAAAATAAAAAAAAAACAAAAAAATATAAAACTTGTGCATAAATGTCCATGGAAGTTTTATTTGTAGTAATTCCAATCAGAAAACAACACAAATGTCTAGCAATGGGTGAGCCAATGAATAAACTGTGGTATATCCATTCAATGGAATATAAGACAGCAATGAAAAGAAATGTATTGCTACAGCAACAAAATTGGTGGATCTCAAAGAAATTATGCTGAATGAAAAAAAAAAAAAAGCCAGACCCAAAAGAGTACATTTATATAGAATTCTAGAAAATTCAATCTACTCTATAGTGACAGAAATATAGTCAGTTGTTGCCTGGTGTGTTTGCTAGGGCTGCCCTAACAAATACCACAGACTGGGTGGCTTAAACAGCATCACTTTATTTTCCCTGGAGGCTGGAAGTTCAAGGTTAAGTTGTCTGCAGGTTGATTTCATTCTGAGGTCTCTTCTCTTGGCTGACAGATGGCTGCCTTCTCCTTGTGTTCTGTGTCCTTGTGTCACTTGGTCTTTCTTTTGAGCGCATGTGACCTTTGGGTCTCTTTGTGTGTCCAAATTTCCTCTTATTAATAGGACACTAGTCACATTGGATTAAGGCCCATGCTAATGCCCTCACTGTAACTGAATCACATCTTTAAAGGTCGACCTCCAGATACGTTCTGTGGTACTGAAGGTTAGGGCTTCAACATGTGAATTTTGAGGGTGGCAAAATTCATCTGGTAGCACCTAGGAAAAGAAGGTAGAAAGAGGGATTACACAGGGACAGGAGGAAATTTTGGGGGGTGACGGAAGTGTTCCTCATCTTGGTTCTGATGATGGATTCACGGCAGTATAGGTATGTTAAAAATGATCAATTATACACTTTAAATATATACAGTTATGTGTCAATTATAGATCATTAAAGCTGTCAAAATACATTAGAGAAGATGTGACTTGAGCTTCTGTAGGATGCACTACAGCACAAGAATAAGTTATATAAAGATCACTTTATTTATTTTTTTTAAATTAATTTTTATTAACATATAATAAAGATCACTTTAATATAGCAAGATATATTCCAAGCTAGATGCCAGTTAATCAGCTATTTTTTTGAGTGGCTGTCATGGACAAACCTTTGTTAGTTGAAAGTATATGAACCCTCTTCTGAAATCAGAGATCTCACCACCAGATTATGAAGATATTGCATGATGTATACAAACATGAAATGAGAGATTTTATTATATATTGATTCAACATGTTTTGTATGCGGAGTCAATGAAAGCAAATTTTAGAAGAGATAAATTAAAAAGACAGGGCTCTGGTACTCAGGGACCCTCAGATATAAGGACATGATTCCTTTTTATAAATCCCATTCAGGAGACCTCACTTAAGTTTAGATTAAATACATCCAGAAACGCACAACTTCCTAAAGCGGCTCAGTCCAATTTAGGGACATGTCAATTTCTAGACTGCAGTGAAGGAAAAAAGGCAAGAATCAATGAAAGTAGACTTAGCATAGATAATACAAATAGGGATGAGGAATGGCTGAATTGTACCTAGATAAATTTGCTGAGTGACATTATCGGGGGCAGCATGGTCTCAATCCAATAGATCACACTGTTAAGAAATACTGCCTTAGTAATCTGATGGGCTATTATTTGTGGGGTCAGTCTTAACAGCACAATGGCAGACTATTACATCCTGAAGAGACTGATATGTTTTCTTGACAAGTTTGGTTCAAAAATACATGAAAGATAGGGGAGGTGCTAGACAACACATTCATATCTTGGATTATTGAAGAAAGAGGGCACAGGTTTTGTTTTCCATTGTTTTTTCTACGTTAATGTAGTCTACTGTTCTCAGTGTTAGCAGAGACTGTGCATAGCTGACACTAGGTGGTATTGTGGCTCCTTCAATTCAGCTGGCTTCCGGAGTGAGAGACACTTTAGGTCTATGTGTAATTGGAGAGCTGCACATGCATCTAATGTGAGATCGGTACTTTCTAGAAAAAAATATAGCTCTTTGTGTATGAAGTATGGCTTAAGGAAAATATAAAGCTCGCCTCTTTTCTAGTTTTAAACATAAGAGAATGTGTTTGCGATGCTCAAAGTACATGTACCCTCAAATACCATTATTTAAATTTTGTCAATAAAATACTATTGAGAATATAGGAAGGAGTCTGAAAGGGCAGATGAGAAGAAAATTGTGCTGTCTAATGATGTTATTTATTTTTTAAAGATTTATTTATTTTAGAGAGAAAGAGAGAGGGGGGATGGGTAGAGGAAGGGGAGAGAGAGTCGTAAGCAGATTCTATGCTGAGTGTGGAGCTCATGCAGGCTCCGCTTCACCACCCTGAGATCACGACCTGAGCTGAAACCAAGAGTTGGACCTTGGGACGCCTGGGTGGCTCAGTGGGTTAAAGCCTCTGTCTTTGGCTCAGGTTGTAATCTCAGGGTCCTGGGATCGAGTCCCACATTAAGCTCTCTGCTCAGCAGGAGCCTGCTTCCCCCTCTCTCTCCCTCTGCCTGCTTCTCTGCCTACTTGTGATCTCTCTCTCTGTCAAATAAATAAATAAAATCTTAAAAAAAAAAGTCAGAGGCTTAACTGACTGCACCACCCAGGCACCCCTATTGATGTTATATTTGAAATGCTGCAGAAGGAGGTTAATCTTTCTCTAAAACAATACCACGGAAAGACCAATTACTCATTTATTTCTGCTTTTAACTTTAATGAGCTCTTTAAATCAGAATTTTATCTTACAAATGAATTAACTAGCATTTAAACATAATGCCAAAGTTTGAATACAAGACTGACCAAAGAATTTTCTTACTGACCTGGGTATTAATAACATTTTGCAGCTGCATTATATCCAGAAGTTAGTAACACCAAAACCATTCATCTTTAGTCTAGATATTTGATTTACTCGTTCCCTTGATCTGGAAAACCCTTTTCATTTCCACTTCAAAAAATGTCTGCCCATATTTTTAAGATCCAATTTACTGTCACTTTCTCAATGAACCCACTCCAATGTTCCAGCCTAAGTGAATCTCTTCTGCTACCATCATGCAAAATATATTTCTTGCAGCAGTTAGGGAAGCCTGTTTGACAAAATGTGTCTCCTCTCTAAACATATAAGCATTTTAGATCTAAGGACAGTATCTTGCTCACCATGATTCAGTGTTCATTAAGAAAGTGGGGTAAAGAGTAAGCCTTTAATAAATGTTTACAAACTGACCTTTTACTTTACAAATAAGACACAAAAGACAGAAATCTTGAATCAAGTTCATGTTTACTATTCTATGTATAAAGACCTTGAGACTGTAAAATTTATTCTTTACTCTGTGTTTACAGGTGCATATTTCTTTATGTTGAAGGATCTGTTGTTTATTAGAAAGACTAGTTTATTTCTACATTCTTCAATATATTCAGGTGGTAAGCTCCCTGAGGTCAGGACTATATTGACACTATTCAAGAATTCTACATATTTCCATGTGAAATGTTTTATCCTTTTCTGAATAAACCTTTTTCAAGGGCAATAAAAAGTGACAATTTTTGAAGTGTTGCTAGGACAACATACAGGAGATTCAGTTAGGGAACTAATTAAGGTTTTGGTGTAAAATTAGTTCAGGCAGAAAGCAAAAAGGGGAGCCATTCCGTAATTAAAAAAAAAAAAAAGTATAATGTAGGAAATTGCCCTTTCTTGAATAGCCGTTTTAGGAGAATAAGGCCCAGGAAAATGAGACCAATTTCATAGCCAGATGTGGTGATAATTAAGCAGAACACTGTGATTTTAGGACAACTAGAAGTTTTGGTTAACATTGCAGACATGCCTACTATTAATATAAGTGGAATAGGAGTCAGCAAGCATTTGCCAGTAAAGACCAGAGAACAAATATTTTCAGATTTGCCCACCATGTGGTTTTGGTTACACTGTTCAAATATGTCACTCTTGCAAAAGAGGCTTTGATGATAAATAAATGAATAGAATAGCTGGATTTGGATTTTGGTCTGTATTTTGCCACCTTCCGGCTAATAAAATATCAATAAACATAATATTTTTAGCAAGTCTGCACAAAAGAATAGATTTAAATGTATTGGTAGATGCTAAGTTTTAGTCAGAAAGTAACTGTATTTTAATTTAAGCAATTGCATACTATGTTTATTTCAATCCTTAGAAAGACTTTATGAAGTCTTTTTAAAACCACCCTGTCTGAATTAATTTTTTCTCATTTCTCCTTATCATACCATGCACCTACTGCCATAGGAAATTTATTATTGGGGTCCATTTCATACATATATTTTTCTTTTACTAAAATGTAAACTCCTTGAAATCAGGAATTATGTATTATTCATCTTTGCTTACACAGTTTGAAATATAAAGACCATAATTTAATATCAAAATGTTCTGTGGAATCCCAGACACTTGCAATTACATTTTAACATCCATTTGAAAAGTATATAAAAACAGAAGACTACAAATCTAGAGATGTTTAAAACAAATTGTATTTAATTAGTTACAACATCTAAAAGCACTAGAAAAGGCAGAACACTATCTAGGAAACATAATTTATGAGTTTTTAAATAATACTTGGTGCAATTATGGATTATGGAAAATTCCCCAACCTCCATGGTTCCCCAGGGTTAAATCAGGTCTACCGTCAAGTGGTAACTCGAAATATGGTGTCTTTTTCAATGACAGTTGGGAAATGTTTCTATAATAAGGTTTGCCTACCCGTGGTAAAACTATCTGTAGTTGTGACTATAGTCATGTAGTCATGAAGACTTCATAAATACTTAAATATTAAGTATCCAGCTAAAATAAGTAATGAAAGATGGGGCAATATAGAGATATAAAAGTGTTTTCATAAAAATGAAAAAATGAAAATGTTAGAAATATCAAAAGCCATTAAAATGACTATAGAGTATTAAAGGGAGAGCAGGGTCATGAGTTAGAAGTACAAATATTATTAAATTATCTATAGTACCCAAAGCAATCTTCAGATTTAATGCAGTCTCAATCAAAATATCAACAGCATTTTTCACAGAACTGGAACAAATAATCCTAAAATTTGTATGGAACCACAAAAGACCTTGAATAGCCAAAGGGATCTCAAAAAAGAAAAAACAAAATTATGACAATCTCAGTGTTTGAGTTATATTACACAGTGATAGTAATTAAAACAACATGGTACTGGCATAAAAATAGACACTTGGTCAATGGAATAAAATGAAAAACCCAGAAATAAACCCACAATTATAGGGTCAATTAATCTTTGACCAAGGAGGAACGAATATACAATATCCATATATCACATCATTAAATGGTATTGGGAAAACTGGACACCCACATACAAAAGAATGAAGTCATATACAGAATAAACTCAAAAAAGATCAAAGACCTCAATGTGAGACTTGAAACCATAAAAATTATTTGAGAGAGCACAGGCAGTAATGTCTATGACATTGGCCATAGTGACACTTTTCTAGCTATGTCTCCTGAGGCAAGGGAAATAAAAACAAACTGTTGGGACTACATCAAAACAAAAAGCTTCTGCACAGTGAAGGAAATAATCAACAAAACTGAAATGCAACCTACTGAATGGGAGATGTTTGCAAATGACATAGCCAATAAAAGGTTGGTATCCAAAATATATAAAGAAGTGATACAACTCAACAACCAAAAAACAAATAATCCAGTTAAAAATGGGCAGAAGTTATGAACAGACATTTCTCGAAAGAAGACATCCAGATGGCCAACAGACACATGAAAAGATGCTCAAAACATCACTCATCATCAGGGAAATGCAAATCAAAACCACAATGAGATATTACCTCACACCTGTCAGAATGGCTAAAATGAAAAACACAAGAAACAGCAAGTGTTGGTGAGGATGTGGAGAAAGGGGAACTCTCTTGCACTTTTGGAGGAAATGCAGGCTGGTGCAACCACTCTGCAAAACAGTATGCAGTTTCCTCAAAAAGTTATAAATAGAACTCCCCTATGATCCAGCAATCACATCACTGGGCATTTACCCAAAGAATTCAAGAACACTAATTCAAAGGGATTCATGCAACACTATGTTTATAGCGGCATTATTTACAATAGCCAAGATTTGGAAGCAGCCCAAGTGTCTATTGACCGATGTAGTATATATACTCAATGGAATATCATTCAGCCATTCAAAGAGTGAAATTTTGCCATTTGCCACATAACATGGATAGAATTAGAGAATATAATGCTAAGCGAAATAAGTCAGTCAAGGAAAGACAAATACCATGTGATTCCACTCCTGTGGAATTTAAGAAATGAGCAAGGGAAAAATTCAAAGAAAAAGAGAAAGAGACAAACCAAGAAATAGGCTCTTAATTATAGACAACAAACTGATGGCTACCAAAGGGGAGGTGGGTAAGAGGGCTAGATAGGTGATGGGGATTAAAGAATAGACTTATCGTGATGAAAATAAAATTAAAAAAATAAAGTGAGAGCAGGAGTATGGTCAAAACTTGCTTAAAAAAAGGCATTAAAATATCACAGATTGTGGTTAAGCAACCAAGAAAAGTACAAAGGAAATGCAGAATCCAATCTCTTAGTAAAGAAATTAGTTGAACTCAATGTGAGTGGAGAATAATGTCCAATAAAATCATGTATCTAAACTTGAATTGTGAGGCATTGGATAGTTAGCCACTCCTGTAGGGGTACTAAGTACAAAAAGGATACAGTGTACCCACCAAAGGGCTGAGGAGGGACTGAAATCGGTTGCCTAAGGGTTAAAATAAGTTTAAACTATCTGAGATGGTAATTCTGTTTTGTTAAATATGAATGGTAAAGATTTTAGTATGGGATTGATAAACTAAATCAAGTAAATACTAATTTTATATAAATTCAGAATGATCTGTGCGTTTATTGTTAAATGTCTGTTCTTTAAAGAATCTAACATTTTCATCTTCAAACTTCAATTCAAAGTATGTCATTGATACTACATTTATGATGTTAAGTTAGAAAAGACAAAATCTGACTAGATATATTAACTATTGAATGTATAAAATCAATTATTTACTTTACACTTAATTTATTAGGCGTATAAGATTTGATTAAATGTTTTGCTTCTTTGGGTTAGATTCTTTCTGATGTTCATAGCTCTTAAAGGTGAAGGGGATTACTAGTACACTTATGCTGATGCACACTCAGTAATATATGGGACTGTTGAATCCTTTATTGTACACCTGAAACTAATGTAACACTGTCTGTTAACATACTGGAATTAAAAAACAAACAAACAAAAACAAAGTAAAGAACCTTAAAAAAACAAAGTACTTAAAAGTGGAAAATCAAATATTTTAAATTTGTAACTGAAGTTTAAAATATTTAAGAAAATATTTTATGAAAATATTTTATGAAAGGACTTAAGCATTTAAGGAAGTTTTATCTTCTTGAGACAATCCAACTTTGTTTAAAGAATATCCTTTTTGTGAAATAGCTTTATTTATTTCTGAAGGTTTATTTATTTGTGAGTGAGAGAGCATGAGCGGCAAGGGCAGAGAGAGAGGGAGAGAGAATCTCAAGCTGACTCTGCGCTGAGTGTGCCTAGTGCTGGGCTCGATCTCACAACCATGAGATCATGACCTAAGGCGAAACCAAGAGTCAGACACTTAATGGACTGCCACCCAGGCGTCCCCAGAAATAGCTATATGTAAAAAGTAGATAAGATGTGTAGTTTGAAAAAAAAAAAAAATGTGTAGTTTGAAATCTTAAGAATAATGAAGTATAAGAAGCTTGTGACAAAAAAAGAATTCTATTATTTTAAGCCACAGGAAGTCTAAAGTAACCCCTCTTCTTCAATAGAAACTCTGTGGTAGCCAGGGGCTGGGGGTGTGGGGGAAATAGGGTGATGCTGATCAAAGTATACAAACTTTCAGTTATGAGATAAATAAGTTCTGAGGATCTAATGAATAGAATAATGATAACAGTACTGCATTGTATACTTGAAATTTGTTAATGTGTTAATTAACTTGATTGTGGTAGTCATTTTGCAATGTATACGTATATTAAATCATGTGATATATTTTATAAAAGGTCACATCCTACAACCTGAATATATACAATTTTTGTCAATCATACCTCAATAAAGCTGGGAAAAAAACATATTAGCATTTACTGCTTCCCTACCAGGAGCTAAGCACGGAGGAAACGGGAAATTTTTAATTTTTTCAACAATATTTTGAGGTATATATTACCATTATCTTTTCCTTTTACAGAAGAGAAACTGAGACTTATGATGATTAAGTAGCTTGGCTAAAGTCATACAACTAGAAGGTGGTAAATAAAAGAGGGAATAATGAGACCATAGGGAAAGGGCAAATGCCTAAAATTTTTCATTCTTCCAGTGAACGTTTTCTAGAAAATATTTAAGGGTGGATTATGGATTGAGCTTTCAAAAATGGTAGCAAAGGAAACTATTTTTTTTCCCCCTGGAAGTCTAAAGAGAAGAAAGATTTGTAAGCCTGAATTTCAAAATCACTTTTTATTTTTTGGTAATTGTTGTTTGTTATTTTAGAGGAAAGGAAAATCTGTTGACATACAGAGAGAGCCCTCTTAATTTGGGGATAATACTTTTTTTTTTCTAATAAATCAATTTGAAGTAAACTTTCATATACACACATATGAAATTCCATATTCCTATATATGGTGCCTATGGGTGCACATACACCACACTGGCCAAATAATGCAAAGATAATGAGCAGTGGTTTTGTAGTTATGGTTAAGGGTTTACATTTAACTATGCTGTAACCATATTCATGTGGGCTTGTTACCAATGAGGTTGTCCTAGTACTGGTTTTGTCATTAATAAGAGTCATGTTAAGTTATACAAATTATCATTAGGCGATTTAACCCAAATATTTTCTAATAAAGGAACTAATAATCCAGAATGAATGAGCAGTTTGTATTGCATATAAATGAGTATTCCATTTTTCTCAGATACTCAATACTGATGAGAATTAGATAGGAAGTTAATTTTTTAAAAACAGATTCATATATGACAAATGATGACATTCGCTTTGCCTCTTTACTATTACATATGCACGCATATTATAGTTGATCAGCCTACATATAAATATGAGAAATTGTAGCTGTGTATGCGCATATGTCCTGGTATATTTGCCCTCAAAATTGATTTGTAAACAGAACACAAAGGAAGACCACCCAGTACTATGAATAAAGATGACATGCAGTGAGTGTTTGGCTCCCAGATAGGGTAAGAACTTTCAAGTCATCAGTCAACAAGTGTTTATTGAGTTCCCAGAGTTCTCTTAAAAATGTAGGAAATAGAAGAGATCAATAATGCCATCTACCCAGTCCTACAACAGTAGCAAGATAAAAAAAAAATTCTAAAAAACACATACCTCTGTCGCATGAATTTTTTTCCTAGAAATTGACTCCCTTTTTTCCAAAGATCAATTACAAACTCTTCCCAAAGTGAGAAGGCGTGTTTATTCAGAGTAACAACGTCTGTTAAAAAAATGATCTCAGTTGTAGGAATACTTTTCTTCAGGTAAAATGAGGAAAGGTAGGATTAAAAGTGTATTGGAAAAGGTTCTGGAAAGCATAAACGTCTCTACGTAGGCATTTCCATATGAAGGGAATGAAGGCGGAGGTAGAGGAATGAACGGTAGACAGGAGCTTAGCGAGCGCTGGCGGACTAAGGGGCGTTCGGCGTTCGGTTTCATCTCTGTCTGATCATCAGCTGACTGTAAGCGAACCAGGCAGGGGTTGCCTTGGCCACACATCACCAAGAACCCAGACTTCACAGAATTAGTTCAGAAGAGTCACAAACTGAGCAGACAGCAGCATCATGGCCAACGACAACCAGCGACAATACCAAAACCTGCGGATTGGAGGATCTGATTTACAGAGTAGCCATGTTCTGTCACTAAAAGGCCCAATTTTCAACAAAAACTCGTGAGAAATGGAAAGAAACAAGAAAGTTTATTGACTCCTGTTTACAGAAAAATTAGGCTATTCAAGGAAGGAAATGTGAGATCAGACCCTTTAGGGAGATGAAGAGACTCCTCTTCTCCCAGAAGAGGCTTGAACATGACTGAGATCCTTACATTTTTATAAAAAACAGATTCAGAGAATATTGAGACAGAGCCAAAGTGAAAACCCTGAGCAGTTGTTTATTTAAAATCATCAGGCTGTTGGTCTGGAAATATTCACTAAAAAGGGATATTTTAGAAATAAGGGATGTAAAGATAAAACAAATCTGCCGTTAAGATTTGGTGCCTGGTGGTGTATGTAACTTACCTTTGAATGTGGTTTTGGCATTTCTATATATTTTATTTTACCTGCTGTTATCTCTCATAAAAGACAGATTGCATATAAAATTGATGTGAATCTGCATTTAGGGGCTACAATAATTTAGCAAGTAAATTCACCAAACTGACACATTGTATCATATAAAAACATAACACTCCCAAACAGATTAAATAAAGTGGGGAAGGAACTTTTTTTTAAGATTTATCTATTTATTTGAGAGATAGTGTGCAGTAGTGAAGGACAGAGGGAGAAGAAGAGAGAGAATTTCAAGCAGGTGCCCCACTGAGTGCGGAGCCCGACATGGGACTCGATTCCAGGACCCTGAGACCATGACCTGAGGCAAAACCAACAGTTGGGCACTCAAGGACTGAGCCACCCAGGCGCCCTAGGAAAGGAACTTTTAAAAGATCTTAGCTTTAATACTTTTTTCCAAAAAAAAAAAAAAAAGTGAGAAAAGTCTTTTATAATAAGTGAAAATTTCACATAACAAAGATTTTATTATAACTACTCCAGATATCTGTGAAATATTTACGATGTACTTTTTTTCACTTGAAATTCCAGTTGTGAAGAGAAAATTCCTTTGTCTTGTAATGAGTGAAAAGTATGATTAAGTGATTTTAAATCTATTAACTACTGCGAGTTGTTTAATCTTGAGAAGTCTGTGTCCCTGTGAGTGTGTGTAAATGTGTGTATGTGTAAGCATGTGTGTGTTTTTGTATTCTAGATTTGATGTTGTTGCCTCTGGGATTAAATCTCTTTTGGTTAGGATCTTTTTCATCCATGACTTACATTTTAACTTATCCCTGAAAAATTTGCAGCAAGCATGATGGAATTTTGGAGCTCAAGATGAATTAATCTTCTTATCCAAATATTTCACATAAAAAACGAAGATATCCAAATTATTTAAATCGTCTTAACTAAATCATCAGATATTCACTTACTTGACACTGAAATCCATATATTTTGAGTTCAGAATTAATAAAATCTTGATCATAATATGAACACCTCTTGGTTATAGGTCTTGAAGATTTATCTTACTTGGAAACTCACATTTCCTCTATTTGGGGCAATCTGATTTTTAACTCTCAGTCATGATCAAGTCAGGAAAGGAAAGCCATTCATTCCAGTTATGTTAAAGAAAGAATTTAATATAGGAGGTTGTTGAAATATATATCAGATACTTAGCTAGGCAAAAGAGATTACAGAGATAACAGCGGGAAAAGTCTACCCCTTAGGCTGAGGGAACCTAGTCTTAGGTAACTGAGTTAACTGAGGGTAACTCAGGTAACTGACAATACCTCAGAAGCTCAGAACCTGGGTCTCAGGCTTCTAAGTATGGGTGCTGTCTGGCTAGTGTTGGTATAGCTGAAAGGGTAGGATGAGGTTCATTTGAGGAGTCTGAAAAAATGCCGGACATTGGAACCATCTGCTAATATGAGAGCTCACCACCCGGTAAAGGTCCATGACTAAAGTGAGGCTGACAGTGGCAATGGGCACTGAATGGGCACGTGGGCACAGAAAGGGCCCAAGTCTTTTCTTCTCCCTCTGACCCACTGGCTCCCTCTAGGGCCTTCTGTTGGCTAAGCCTATAGGGTCACCAGTTAGCAAATGAGAACTGTGATTCTCAGACTCCCAGCCCGGTGTCACAAGGTAGAATATTAAATGATTGGTAAAAATTAAATGATTAAATGATTAAATGAAAGATGATTGTTTTTATGATACCAACTATTTTAGTTTAATATTGACATTACCCTCACTGAATAAACCTATTAAAATTATATAGTTCTGTTGTCACTTAGGATTTTTATAGGGTTTATTTATAAGGTAATAAAAATCTAATACTGTCTTTGAACAGGTTTAAAACTTTATTCTTACGAATCTGTTTTATATAGGTGAAATCTTTCATCCGTAAGCTGCTATAGTGTGCTTATTATAAAATAATACACAATCATGTTTATAATGATTCTTTTAAAGAAGAAAAATCCATTATTTAAAACATGTGGGGGGAAATGAAACATGGTTGGATTTCTCAGAGCTGATGGTAGATCCCAGCCTCATGAGACTCTTCATTTACTATGAGAATTAGATCTGTAGTCTTTGTTAATTGCGTTGATCTAAAAAAATAGTATAATCTCTCTTATCCCCTAGAAAGGGTCAAATGGTTATAGCCTAGAGAGAGTCCCCAAGTGAAACACCAATAGAAGGTTCTGTACCTAATTCGAACATGTGTGTGGATAAAGGGGAGATTCCCCACAACATCAAGCCACTCTTTGACACCAGCTGGGTGTTCTACAATTCAAATCAATTTTTTTTTTAAGATTTTATTTATTCAACAGACAAGTAGAGAGCACAAGTAGGCCAAGTGGCAGGCAGAGGCAGAGGCAGAGGAAGAGGGAGAAGCAGGCTTTCTGCAGAGCAGGGAGGCAGACACAAGGCTGGATACCAGGATCTTGGGATCATGA
The DNA here is from genome assembly GCA_028646535.1 of Procyon lotor. Lineage (NCBI taxonomy): Eukaryota > Metazoa > Chordata > Mammalia > Carnivora > Procyonidae > Procyon > Procyon lotor. The sequence goes on along the minus strand of CM053615.1, from coordinate 44,655,410 downwards.
CCCAAGCTGAAGGCAGATGGTTAATGGACTGAGCCACCCAGGGGCCCTCAAATCAATTGTGATGCTATTTCCATGCAGATAGTATCAGATTCCACTGGATAAGAGCTCAGTGCTACTACTACTCAGATGCCAATCACAAGTCCAGCTTGTTACCTTTGCTTTGGGCTGAATGGCTTTAAATTAGAGGTTCCCCTAACTCCCTCTTTGGGTTTCATTAATTTGCTAGAGTAGCTCACAGATCTCAGGAAGCCAGTTTACTTACTAGATTGCTACTGGTTTGTTACAGAGGAAAGGGTAAGAACCGATAGCCAAATGAAGAGATGCTTAGGGCAAGGTCCTGAACAAAGGGGGTTTCTAACCTCCTCAAGCTTGGGTCTGGCATGTGGAAGCAGTCTGGTTCACCAACCTGGAAGCTCTCTGAATTCCATCCTTTTGGGTTTTTATGGAAGCTTCATTGCATAGGCATGATTGATTAACTCATTGGCAACTGATTGAACCTCCATTCCTTCTCCCCTCCCAGAGGTAAGTTAGGGGTGGGACTGAAATTTCCAACAGTCTAAACATATGGTCCGCTCCCCTAGCAACCAGCCCCCCAACCTTAGGTTACCTACTTGCTTTCCAACAGTCACCTCGTTAACATAATAATATACACCTTTGTAATTCTCAATACTTAGGAAATTCCAGTGGTTTTAGAGCTCTGTGCCAGAAAGGGATCCCAAGACTAACTAATGCTAAGAACACTGGCTTGGCTACATTTCTAAGTGTTCACATGTCAGAAGAGATGTAGTCTAGAATTTGGAGACATTTCTAGGTTATAAAAGCTGGAGACACATAAGCTATCTAGATCCCACGAAGAGATTTTATTTACACAGCAAAGGGCTGATGTAAGAAAAAGCCCCCCTTTTGGGGGGGAGCAGAAGAATAACCTCCTTTTTAAGCAGAGAAAGATCAATTTCTCTATTGACTCACCGATGGTGATGCCCTGGCTTTCTTCATGTACCTTAGGGACGAAGCCTGGGGTGAAGGGGTTAACACACTTATCATTTACTATAAGGCATTTAATGAGAAATCTTTCTCTGACTCAAAACACCTTGTGCGCCCATGCACAGTAAAATTAATGAAGATAAACACTAAAAACCAAGCAATATGACCCACTATGCAAAATCATCCATTCACCATCCAACTTAATTACCTAAAAAATTAAGAGCCTAATAGTCATTCAGATTTATCCTCTGTTACAGTTCATAAAATCCATATAGAGAGGGAAAAAAATGTCTAACTAATGGTCTCTCTTGTTTTCTCTTTTGAGTTTGCTCAATGTGATTCTGACATTTTGTAGGAATATTTTTGTTGTTGCTTTTGCTTTTTCTCTGACACGAAATTATTCATTAGCTAACTGTGAAGGTGTCTTAAGTGTCTAGGGGAGAAAATATATACTCTTGAGTGGTTTGGCAAAGGGAAGCAGACACATACAGAGAAGTGGGGAGGTGAGCAGTTATGGTAAGATGTTACCAGCTTGTGAATTTAGATGAGTGATAAGCTTAAGTTCTTTGTACACCTTTGCAACTTTTTTGTGGGTTCATTTATTTTTTCAGTTAGTTAAAAAGCCTGCCTGTTTGTACCTTTCTTAAATCAGATGTTGATTTTTTTCATCCAATAAATATTTACTAAACTCCTACTATATTTCAGGGTCTCTGCTAGTTACCAGACATACAGCTGTGAACAAAACAGACCAAGTCTCCTTTATTGAGCAGGAGAATAAACACAAAACAAAGAAATATACTGTATAGTAGTTCCTTGTAAAGTTTTTGAAGGAGAAACCAGGGTAGGGTGGTTAGGAAAGATATCTCTCATAAAACTGCATTTGCAGAAGCTCCTGAAGGAAGAGAGTTGCAATATGGTTCTCTGGGAAAGAACATTCCAGGTAGAGGGAACAGCATAGCATGTGCAAGAATGCTGAAACCTTCAACTTTTAGAGGAGACCCATGCATTCCCTAGATTTGTTCCATATTTTTTCTTTTATCTGTAAAATCACTCCTCTATCTTTACTCTTCTTTCTTGAAACTCCTTTTTTTCCCTTCAGGCTCCCTTTATTGGCAAGATGACTGCAATAGATTGAGGGATGTGAGTGTCCACGAACTACTCAATTTGGCCGGGAGCCAACTGTTGTTGGATGGGAGGCTCACTCCATCCCTCAAGGCACGGGTGGAGGAGAGGGTGCCTGGGTGCCTCAGTCAGTTAAGTGGCCAATTCTTGATTTTGGCTCAGCTCTTGATCTCAGAGTCATGAGATCCAGCCCCACATCAGGCTCCCTCTGCTCAGCGGGGAATCTGCTTGAAATTCTCTCTCTCTCTCTCACTGCCCCTCCTTCTGCTCATGTGCTTACTCTCTCTCTCAAATAAATAAATCTTTTGAGGGGAAAAAAGATTTAGGTGGATGAGACTACATGAAGTGCAGGAGCTAAAAGTCAGAAAGTGGGTGGTATCCCAGTGGGAAATCAAGGTAGAGTTTCCAAAAATGGGTGACAAAGTCCTGGAAGCCAAAACTAATTGTCTGTTAAAACTCCCTTAGAATTCCTAGTTTTTCTCAAAATACAGGAATGTGAAGGAAAGATGTGAAGTGTGACATAGATTCTTTTCAGAAATAATTTTCCAGAATAAGTTTCACATAGAAACTTCTTAGTATAAATACAGGTTTTTTAAGATTCTGCATAGGATTTAATAAATGGAGAATCCACGAGGACTTTCTAAGTCATGGCAGCAAAATGGGAATCTGGTGCCATAAATGAGATACCAAACAATTTCTGCTCATGACTGATGTACAACCCCTTCACTAGAAAAGTCACATAAACACTTAATTACTCGTCTGGGTAAATAGCATGTAAATATTATGCACAGTGGGAAATTCAGAAAATGATTTTCTACCACAAATATAGTACATGCCTTAGAGTCTAGAAAACTTTCCTGCTGTAAATTTCACCCTACAAACCTTCTATTTCTCCTTCTATCTCTTACTTTTCTCATTCATCAATTGGATGAGCCAGTGAGAGACAGGGCCAATCTATCACGTTAATGTTACCTGAGTGAGTAAGGAAGGGGAGGGTGTCCACAAGGGGAGGAACTTGCCAACTGATTCCTTCGTAGCTCTGACTTCAGAGAATTGTGGATAATTAGCTCAGAATGAATAAGACAGGTAGGCGATTAAAAGAATTTTGTTGCAGTTGTTTTTGTAAGTAAAATATCATGTATCATTTCTCCTCTTTTCCTTCCTCTATCCATAAAATAAGAACGTCGGTCCCCTAGGAAATGTGACAGAGAGAGGTTCTGATTATTTTCAATTCACACTCATTTCTCTTTACTGAAGATCATGTAATCAAGGCTAAATGACTGGGAACACATGGGAAAAACACTACTGAACGGAGAGAAGTCAATGTTTCTACCCCTTCCCTTCTTGCGTCCCTTCCTATTCCTTTATGTGGTTTGCCACAGTTCACATGTGCTCTTTTTCTCTGCTCTTGCCGCTTCTGTGATACTAAGGGATTAATTGGGTTAGCTCTACCTCTGCAAAGTAACTGAGACATTGCCCAGTGGATGGCCAGGGACTAACGCATGAGACAACTGACAGAACAGAAATAAGGAGAAAGATAACAGATGCACGAAGCCCAAGATGTATTTTCTAGCTCTGTTTTACCATGATTAAGCTGATATTTTTGTCTTAGAACCTCTGCATTTATTTTTCAAATTCAGAATTTACAAGAGAAAATAATGCATTTAATCCTCACTTTCATACACCTAAGAATTTTGTCTGTTTTAAAATTCTATTTTCAGTGATGGACATTTTTTAGTATGGTAATACATAGTCCTAGTGGTGGTAGTAGTAGAAAGAGCAACTATCGGAGTCATTGTTAATAACTTAGTGTGTCCTATTTATTGTGTTAAGTACTGTGTATGCATAATTCTATTTGGTGCTATAATAATTTTATGAAATTTGAATATGCAAATAGAAATTTATTTTAACTACACTAAGTAGCATGTATTTCCTTGGCTTACTATCGTACTTACTAATTTACTGACCCATAAAAGTGAGAGTATGACTTTTAATTTAAGTGAACAGCGATAAAAAGTAAGGTAAGTTTAAGGATACTATATGAAGTCATCAGAAGTTATGTTCCAAATGTTGGAGGGTGATTGTCAGAATTTAGAGGGAAATGAACATGTGGTAATTTCTGTGTGTGTGCATGCTTTTGTGTATGTGTGTGTGTGTAGCGGGGGAGATGTCAAAGGATTGAATATAGGGACGTGGAGGCCAACTTTTGAAATAGGCATTAAATAATAACAATGAGTTCATGAAAATAAAAGCTCACAGGAAGAAAACATTAACGGGAACTAGAACTACAATGTGTCTTTATAAATGATGGAAAAGGCATTTTTTGTAGCTTATGCAATTTACATGTAAAGAACAAGCACTTCTCTATTTGAGTGTCTTAAAATCACATACCTATGAATTCAATGACCTTATTTAAGAATTAATGTGCGTTGTTATGATAAAAGAATTATGGATTTGGGTAATGGCATAAGAGGAACACTGAGAATGGGTTCTGAGTCCTGTGTTGAGATGGAAGGAAAATGTTTGGGGTAATGTTTTGTCTGTTAGCAAATAAAGTTATCTCTAGACCTGAGGAGAATGGAATATGGCAAAGGGAATTTTCACTTTTTTGGTGGGGGGTGAGGGTAGGAGGAATTTTTCATTTTTTTAAAAAAATAAAGAATTAAACAGGTAGTGATTAAAAAGGAACATAGGAGGACAAAATATTAAAAGAATAATCAGATATTCAGGTTTTATTTAAAAACAAAAAGCAGAGTATCAGAAAGTGATGATTTCACCAGCCATCTTTCACTGAATGCATCTGCATGATTTTAGAGTTGAAAAACAGTAGTTTAGGAGAAGTAAAAGAAAAACAAATAAATACTTAATGCTAAAGATAAAAGGTCAATGAACTTTGTTTTGTTATTTTGCCTATTTCCATAAGAAATATTTGTAAGGATTGGTCTTTTTGTTTCTCTGATATACGTGGAGAAAAATATGCTCCACGTTTTTTTAAGGAAGGTTTTTATTAATCCAAAGAGGTCCCATTCATTGGGACCTGCTTCACTTCAGAGATCCTTCCTAGGAAATCATGTGTTTGTATATGCTAGCTTTGCTTTTTGCTGATTTTTTTCAAAAATATTAAAACTTATATTAGAAAATAAGGGGGCGCCTGGGTGGATCAGTCGTTAAGCGTCTGCCTTCGGCTCAGGTCATGATCCCAGGGTCCTGGGATCGGGCCCCGCATGGGGCTCCCTGCTCTGCGGGAAGCCTGCTTCTCCCGCTGCCACTCCCTCTGCTTGTGTTCCCTCTCTCGCTGTGTTTCTCTCTGTCAAATAAATAAAATCTTTAAAAAAAAAAAAAAAAAGAAAATAAGTACATAGAAGTTTAACATTTGCTTTTTATAATTTTTTGCAAGACTTGACCATTCCTATGTGGTCTTGTTTTTTTTAATTCAAAATGAAAAACTTAATTCTATCATTTAAATGTTTAGTTTTCCAATGCTCTCTCTATATATACATTTTCACTATCTTATTAATGATTTTAATTTTTGCGTGTGAATTTTTAAATCTAGCCAGTAATTTTCTGTATTTCTTATGTTATTTGATAATTGTTTTTATATAATATGTATCTCTTATATTCAACTTTGGCTACCTTTTGTCCTTTGTAATCTTGTTTTACCTCCATGTAATTTGTTTTTTAGCACACTAGACATGTTGTTCCAGTTGGTAGGTTGGCCTTAAGGTCACAATTAGAATATTATTGTGGAATACAGTAGAACAGTGATTATATCTCAGTTCTCATTAATAAGGTTTCTTTTTTCCTTTCAATTACCAAACTGGCTTAATAACTTAATTAGAAGCAGACTGTGAGTAATCCTGTGTGTCATTAACTTGTTCACCTTTGGTGAACAAGACAAATCCAGCTATCTACAATTTCCAGATGGAAAACATTTTGATTTTCTTTGACAGTCAAAATTCAAACATTAGTAAACAGCCTCGATTTAAGACATCTTCTTTCAAAAAGTCACTGTAGCTCTCTAAAGGTGGAATTCCTCACCCTGTGTTTTTTCCTAGACCCCCTGCTTGCTCATTGGAAAACCAGCAATATTCCATCTTACATCATTAAATGCATGCATATCTGTCTTGATCCACTAGATTATAAGTTTAGTGGGGTGAGAATTCATCTCTTTTCATTTTGATATCTTTCAGACAGCTATCCTATGCCTCCTGCATTGTAAGTACTCTGTAAATGCTTGTTAAATGAGATGATGATTGACCCAGGACACAGAGACTCAGTTCACCCAAGCTTCAGTCTGGTGCTCTGTTCCCCGGAAATTCCCTGTTCCCCAGAAATTCTCTGTTCCTTGGACTTTTGGCAATGCTTCATAGAGTTCCTGTGGGATTTAGAATAAAAGAATTAGATTTTGAACGTTTTCCGTAATGGTTTTGAACTGTATGATCTTGGGGAAATGGTTTAATTTTTGAGAAACTCAGTATCTATTAAAGAGAGATATTGGCTTTCCTTTTTTTAAATTTTTAAAATTTTATTTATTTTTTTTATTTTTTAAAGATTTTATTTATTTATTTGACAAAGGGAGAAATCACAAGTAGTCAGAGAGGTAGGCATAGAGAGAGGGGGAAGCAGGCTCCCTGCTGATCAGAAAGCCCAATGCGGGGCTTGATCCCAGGACCCTGAGATCACGACCTGATCCTAAAGCAGAGGCTTTAACCCACTGAGCTACCCAGGTGCCCCTAATCTCTCCTCTTCTTAATCCTTGTTTATATCTGCTGTGGAGACCCTGGGAGTTGAAAGAGGAATCTCATGCACACACACATCTGGATTCAGAGGCATAGGAGCTCCTCCCGCGATCTCATTTTTTAATCATTCCAGTGCAGTTCCAGAATTTGAAATTCAAATTCAGAATTCCACCCAGAAGAAACTCTTAGCTGGAATAATATAGTTTTTCACTGAATAACGTGATAATGGCTGAATGAAACAAAAAGAGACAATAGAATTCCAACAGAGATTAAGATGTCTAAACAAAAACTATGCTCATTAATCTCTCTTGTCCAATTCTGGTGGCTGTGATTTGTCGGTTTGGTGTGGATGGTCTGGCTGCTCACTCTTCCTGCTCACCTGTTCATGGATATCCATTTTGTGACTTTATAATTAGCAGGTGAGATGAGTTTTCACAGATAGAAAAATATCACTTCATCTAGGGTAACAAGTTCCTAGTTACAGTTATGTACTTTTGCATTGTTAGGTGCATATATAATGATATTCAGCCTAGTGCTTCAATTGTACAGGCTTGCTACAAAATCATAAATGTATTTTTCTTTTTTCCATTCATTCTATCACAGTCCTACACCTAGCACCTGTTCTCCAATGCCACCTCTTACAATACCACCCCCAAGCAAATCTATTTCCTAGATGGAAGACAAGCATGCAGAAGGGAAAAGGAAAAAACCTCATCAGTGTGTTTCCACACATTCCCTCCCTAAAAGATGCAGTGAGGATAGTGGTAAATCTGTGTACTGTGTGTGTGTATGACAGAAATAGTTTTTTTTTTTATATGTTTCTTACTGAAATACCAGAGTATTCCCTACTCTCTTCCCCATTTTGAAAAAAAAAACAAAACTGAAGATTAGCCTTTGTAGGAAGTCTCCCCTAAGTGCCCCAGACTTAGCTCTTCAACAATCCACCTTCTTAATTCCTGGATTTGTCTTCTAAATCCTCTTCTTCTTCAGTTAAACTTTTTGTTCTTTTCTTCATCCCTCCTCGGTGTGGGTAGACATTTCATATTTCTTACCGCTCTGGAATTTCATCTAGTTTAGGAACAGTGTCTGCCTTTATGGAGTCCTAAAAAAGACTTGATCCAATATCCCCTCTATTCATGGGGCCAGTGACTGCCACTTTTTACCTTGACCTTAATTATGAAAGAGCATGTGCCATGAGCCAAATTTTCTCTCTCCGAAATTCATATGTTGAAGCTGTAAACCACCAAAGTGATAGTATTTGGAGATGGGGCCCTTGGGAGATATTTAGGCTTAGATGAGGTCATGAGGTTGGAGTCCTCATGATGAGATTTAGTGCCCTTATAAGAAGAGACACCAGTGAGCAATGCTGTCCATCTCTCTCCACCCACAGACACTAAGGACAGGCCGCATTGAAAAAGGGTCTGTGTGCAGGCCAGGGAACCCTCACTAGAACCCAACCATGGTGGCACTCTGACCTTAGTCTCCCAATCTCTAGAGCTGTGAGAAAATAAATTCTTATTTTTTAAGCCATCCAATCTATAGTAATTTGTGATCCAAGCAGACTTTCCAGTGCCCAATATCTAATACATTAAATAGTTTTGCATAATTTCCAAATTTAGTTTTAAATAAAGTATTGAAATGCATAGGCACATTAATATTTTGTCTAATTATTATTTTAAATTATTTTAAATTTTTATGTGTAATTATTATTTTAAAATTTTATGTGTAAGTGCCATAACTTACACAATATATAACCAATATACTCTCAGTATCTACAGTGATTCAAAGTATTAAAAGTATATATAACCAAGAGTATATATAACCAATATACTCTCAATTATCTACAGTGATTGAAAGTATTAAAAGTCAACATTTCAGATAGTGAAACAATTTTGATTGTTTCATCTCTTTTGCATTCACTTTCTCAGAAGTTAAAATTTTTCTTCTTTTAGAAGAAAATACTTAATATTAATGTTTCATATTAATATTTGTTCATATTAAACAAATACCCATTACGAAAATATTTTTATTTTTCCTAGTGCAACACTAATTTAGAAAATACTTATCTTATTATAGAAACTGGCAAATTTCCTCACATGCTAGTAATCCTAATCAAAGGAAAATTTTGTTTGAAAACACAAACATCTATTTAAAATGTTTTAATACTATGTGGTCTTCATGCTGCTGAAACAATTGTTACTTCTGCAGTTTGTTGCTGCTGTCACTTAAAGAGGACATCATTTATCAATTACTATTTTAAGTATAATTTTAAAACGACAAGTAAATCAGCATACTAGATTGGACAGTCTTGACATTTTGTAGTAAAAAATAAAAAATATTTACTTGAATTCATAGTACTTTTATCCTTTTTTAAATTACTATATGATTGCAGTATAATTGTGTGTAAAATTTTATTTTGTACTTCCTCAGTGGACTGAAACATCTGGAATGGTGGTTGACCACATACATATCTAGAGCACCACTAAGTTGACACATAAAATTAGCCATCAAAGTATGTCTGCTTTTCACTACACCACACTGACTCTTTAGATCATATATGATTACGTAATATGGTAATTGCTGATATGGAGAACTACAAAATAAAATGACCACCATAGGTTGATGTATATGGTAAAGAGTCATTGACTTGGGCAGCGCTCACTTTTACAGTTACCACGAAGAAGAAGGAGAACTCCCACTTCATCTCTCTGACAGTGAAGCTCATTCTCTGGCCACAGGATACATTGTCTTTCACATCACATCACTTTGGGCAATTTGCTACTGCACTGAATAAAGTGAAACCTGCCCATTTTGTAGATATCAAAAGAAATTTCAGGCTACAAGAATGCAGAATATCTCTTCTGATCCTTCTGTTTCATGGAGGCAGAATCCTGAGAACAGGTGGAAAGGGAAGTCGAGATACTTGGAAATTCACAAACTTTGGTGAGGCCTCCCTCATCAAGCCTGGATCTGGATTCAGGTGGGTGCCAAAGAGAAAAGAATGTAGAATGTAAAAATTCCCCACAATCCTGTCCCCCAAATGGCATAGGCTCCAATAATTTACGTTGCTCTAGTATTCCTCTCGCTACTCCTCCACCCCCATAAAAAGAGTTTGGGCTTATTTTCTGTATGTGTGTTAACGTATTATTTTTACGGATCCATATTATGTAGTCAATATATTCATGCTTTCATTTTTATTAAATTTTTTAAAATTTTATTTATTTATTTGACAGAAAGAGACATCACAAGTAGGCAGAGAGGCAGGCAGAGAGAGAGGGAGAAGCAGGCTCCCTGCTGAGCAGAGAGCCTGACTTGGGGCTCGATCCCAGGACCCTGAGATCATGACCTGAGCCGAAGGCAGAGGCTTTAACCCACTGAGCCACCCAGGCGCCCCCATGCTTTCATTTTTAAAGCCAAAAATTCACAAAGGAATCTGTGCTTAATGTATCAATATTAGCAGGATAAATATTTGGCTGAATTCTGAGAGACGCTTACACTGTTATTGTGAACATCGTTATGCTACAGTGCATATTCTATAATAGAATTTGCACTTTTTTGTTATGTCTGAAAGGAAAGTATTTGATATCCAATGGGAACGAATACTACAAAACCTTTATTGTCAGGGTACTATAAATCTAGTAACTCTTTTCTCAGGATATGTGGACACTTGGTACCTAAGTGTGAGACTTTTAGTTGATAACTGAATAACTCCTACTTTCATAATTTCCAAACAGAGCCCATCTCCAGAAAGCACATTCCAAATGGGAATCAAAAAGTCCTTGTTAAGAGGGATCATAAGGACGCACTGTATTTTTTCTCCTAATTCTTTTAAAGTTTTTAATTCAAATTCCAATTAGTTAACATTAGTGTTAGTGTTAGTATAATATTAGTTTCAGGTATATGATATCATGATTCAACACTTCCATTTAACACCTGATGTTCAGGAATCACTGTATGTTAACTTCTGAAATTGCTGTACATTATAGAATAAATTTCCAAAATGGAAGTAAAAGAGCATCTATCGTAATTATTGATAAAAGGAGGGGTATATCATGGAAATTAGGCCAAACATAGTTTTACTCTATGCCCAGTTCAATGAAACGTATTTTAAAAGTAACAGAAGTTTTCATGAATTATATTTATTTTCTGTTTAGAAGTATCAGCAAGTGGGAGGAAATTTTTTTTTAATTTTTAATTTTTTTAAACAACTATTATTTTCAAATATGAGATAGCTCCTTCAATAAAGGAGCCAACACCCCGATCTCTTATTACATGACCCATTAATCCAAAACAGAGGTGCAGTTCTGTTAAAGTGACAGAAAGTTAAGACATCTATTCAGATGGCAGCATGGCAATCCACGTTCTTTTGTCATTTGAAATGGTCAAGAGTGCTCTTTACATGAGAAGACAACAAGCTGAGTTATAGCTGTGTGCTCTTTGGCCCAAAGGAAGTTTTGTGTGACCAAGAATTCTTGTGCCACACCTGTCTCCTCATTCCTAAACTTCAGAAATTCAAACCTATCTTTGGCATTTTAACATTTAAAATTAATGGGGAAAATCATGTTCTGCTCACGCTTATGGCTTTTGATTGCAACCTGGCCTTTGATGTTTGCAATCTCTTTATCTATCCTTTAATCACCCCCCTTTCTCTTTTCCCACTTTGGATATGACAAAATCTGGTGGCAGAGTACAAGTTACCTACCCGCCATTGATCCTCGGGGGTGTAAATGTTTCTTAAAAACAATGTCTTCTCTTAGACTTTTTAGGAAAAATGATTATGGCTACAGGCTTCAAACACTGTTTTTCTCTCCTTCCTGATGGCAAGTCTTTTAAGCATGGCCGGCTTCTCCGATGCTGTGGATGTAAATGCGCCAGAGGGACAGAAGCCCCTTCCCCTGGCCCATGTCTGAACCTCTTTGGGCCATCCCGCAGCCATGTGCCAAATCCTCCACCAAGGAATCACTCTCAGACCAGCCCAGTCAGGTACCATATGGCATCTGTCAGATACCACGTTTGTTACCTCTGCTAGGAAATGTCTGCCCACCAGGCATCTCTGCCTCTCCTGGGCACCCGTGCCACAGCCACTGTGCACTGCTGGGCTGGCAATGTGTCAGCCCACTGCTGCGCCCTTCTGCTGCTTTCATCCCCCTTGCCTGCCAAGCCTTGCTGACATCACCTGCCAGGCACCACGGTGGGCCACCTGGTACTGTGGCTCCTGCTGTCTCTTTCCATGAGCTGCTGCAAAAGAAGGTCCGAAACTCAAACATATAAAGTGGCCCGTGATAACAGGGGGGACCATGAGCCCCATTTCATGCCTTAATAGTAGACTCTGATAGTGGGGTCCCAATTTCTTATTTCTGACTGCGATTTTGTTCATTTCTTCCTCAAAGCCCTGCTTTTGCCTAAGACATAGGTAGGAGTTGATGGGAGGTGAGAGATGGTCAGATTGGAATGACTAACCTTACAAGAATGATTTGATGTATGAGGTGTAATGAAAAAAGAATGACTAAATGCATTAGCTGCTTGCTTTGGGTCCAGATTCTCAGGAGACCCTGAGACAAGGATTTGTGAGCAAATAATTTAAACGTTCCAGGGAGGTGACAGTAAGGGAGTGCAGAGGACAGAACCAGAAAGGGGATGAGGATGAGCAAAGGCGGAATTCAGTTAAAGTCTCAGCCCCACCTAATCCCATGGGGAGCTGTGATGCGCAAAGTAAGGTTTCTTCTAAGAGGAGCCAGGCTTTTATACTTTCCATTAGTCATTGGCTAAGGCTTCCCTGGGGCTGGCTTGGGGAAGTCAAGTCCCAAGGCACTCTGAGCTGTCTGAGTAGGCAAAGTGTCTTCAGCAACCTGGGGCAGTCATTTGAGTCACAGGTGCTGGGCGTTAGAAGCAAAAGCATATAAAATCCATGACAGGTGTGCATAGAAAGGGTTAACAGTATCCCAGGGGACCGTGGCCCAGCACTGACAGGGGCAACTACACTCATCCATTAGTAGGTGGCTGTCTTCATTTCCTAATATGAGAACAAAACAATCCTGAAGCCAACAGTCAGAAAAGGTCCAATAGCTTTTAGCATTTCATATGTATTAATAGTTCAAAGGAGACAACTTTTTGGTAAACTAAACTTGACCTAAAGGATTTCCCAAGATTTATTTCATAAAATCATATGTTTTGGAAGCTGAAAGAACCTTAATGACTATGGACAACCTCCAACTGGCTTGAGATTCCCCCTCTAGCAAATATCTAGGCAAGTAGCACCGTCTAGATGTTGAACAAGTCCCTAATGGGATAGTTATAGTAGCTGTCTTTGTTAGTCTCTTTTATATTGTTTTTGTAGTATTTATCTTGCCAAACATTTCAAGCATATTAAAAAAAAGGAAATGATATAACATATACCCACTCCTTATCATTACTATAAATAGACATTAACATTTGATCAAAATTGGTTGAGGGGCCCCTGGGTGGCTCAGTCAGTTGAGCATTCAACTCTTGATTTTGGCTCAGGTCATGATCTCAAGATCATAAGATCGAGCCCCGCCTTGGGCTCTGCACTGGCCATGGAGTCAGTTTGAGATTCTCTCCCTCTCCCTCTGCCCCACCCCCCAACCTCATGTTCATTTTCTCCTCTCTATCTTAAAAAAAAAAAAAAAAAAAAAAGGTCGAACTGTCTTTTCTGCATCAAAAAAGAAAATGCTACAAATTCTCCTACAGTTTCAGACTCCACCTTCATTCATCCTCCCAGGAATTACCTCCCCTCCGGACAGAATCACTCTCTGAAGGCAGGTATTTTTCCTTAGCTTTTGAGTGTGTGATTTTGCTACATTTGTATCTAGAGATATATACACTTGGATATTATCACAGTGCATGTTTCCTTTTGCTACTAACTTGTTTCACTCAACATGTTTTTTAGATTCATTCTTTTGATATGTTTAGATCTAATTTATTCATTTGAGCGGTATATAATGTGGTGGGTATTTCATAATATTTACCAAGTGAGGAGCAGTTATGTTGTGTTCCTTTTTGTTGTTTGGTTAAAAAAAACAGTGCCATTTGAATTTTACACCTGCTGTATACCTGAGCAAAGTTTTCCTATAGCATTTACGGCATTGAGAGATTGTAATGTATGCACGCCTTGCACGTTTCTAGGTTTATTTTTCTATAAATATATTTTAAAGGAATTCATTCATAAAATAAAAGTTATCTCAAAAACATCATAATATTTGCTTTAAAGCAATTTGTTCCTCAGTGTTCCCGAAGCAGCATCCTTAAGGTGATGGACAGTCATGATTTGGTGGTAAGCCCCACCTCTGGAGGGTTAGGAGATAGTTATGGTTCCCATTTCACAGATGAGGAGGCTGAGGCTCATAGAAATCAGATCATTTGTCTAAGAGCACAGAGCTTGCTTCCAGGTTCAGTGATTTCATGCCCGGGCACTCAGAGCTGAATACAATCTGATGGTATTTAGTTTTTGAGAATTGTGTTACAACAAACCTTGTTGATATCAATTCAAAGTATGAATAGTATCTTTAGTTTTCTTTCCAGCCTCTTACATTATATCAGCACCTTAGCTGATATGGCGTTCAAATGGAACTCTTCATTTTTGTTCTCTTTCTTATTTTCTGACTTCTTAGGGAAGTCATGTTGCAGGGAGAGGATTTAAAAACAGCCCCATTGTAGCCTATCTGGAACAACAGGGTGTAGGATCTAGATTTCAGACTCAATTCCCAGTTCTGCCATCCTTATTAATGTGACTGGATACACATTATTTTCAATTCCCTCATGTGTAAAATAGGGGTTCTAACAGTAGCCACGTCACACCATTGTTGTGATTAAATGAATCCCAGAGTTGCAGAAAAGAGTGCTTGCCTTGCAGAAGGTGTTATTTTGCAGAAGGATATATTATTGCAGAAGGTGCTTGTTTAATATCATTATTATTCCAACTTGGCAATATTGTGATTAGGTCGTAGATATTCAGGGACAGGTCTTCTAGGGGATGATGCTTACCTGGACACCCCAGCCTGTGCACCAGAATCATGTTTGTAAAATGGCTGTCAAGCCTTTCCCAAAAAGCTACTTCCTCATGGATGTTTTCAAAGCCAACTGTGTGGACTTCAGATGACGGTTATGACCCGAGCATAGGAATGAGATAGTTTTCCAAATAGTCACCCCAAGTTAAAGTAATATCTGGTTAACACACAAGTTCTCAGGAAAAACTGTAGTGGGGTTCTGCTACTTGGGAACCAGTGCGATACTTAATGAGACACTAGAATTATGTTCCAGGGTTTCCCTCTTCTGTGACCATCTCTGTGAGGTATGGATTGAAACAACTGATGATGTTTCCAGGGAATGCACATGGAATCTAATGTTTGCATATGGTTTCATAACGAAGAGAATAGGAAAAGCACACTTCTAATCATGTATCCTTGCAAACTTTTCTTTCTTCACAGACAAGGCTCTGTGCCTACTTCCTCATTTCCTATTCATCACCCCAAATCCCCTGCATTAGGGCTTCTTTCTTTCTTCATGGCTCTTTTCAGTTACACAGGAAAGAAAACAAACAACTCTGAGAGCATGAACAATTAAACTGCGTTGCCTGATGATTTGAGTGACAGGTTTTAGCGGTAATGAAGGTATAGCCATCACATAGTTAAAATAATGAGCTGTTTCTGTCCTCATTTACTTGAGCTTTTGGTGCCATTAAGTGCTGCTGGTCATTCTTGGTCAGGCTCCCTGGCTACCCATTTTCTCTTATTTGAGATTTCATCTTCATCTGCCTAAGTATACTGTTCACTCTATCTCTCTCTCTCTTTTTTTTTTTTTTTTTGAGTAAGTAAGGTTTATTCCAAGTAAACAAGGTTTGGTCGATATTAGGAAATCATTTTGTATCATTTATTATACTGGAAGATTAAGGGGAAAAGCCATGTGGTTATTTCAGAAGATATCAAAGTAATAGTTTAGAGAAGTCAATGCCCATTCATGTTTAAAAAACAGAAGTTCATAGCAAACCAGAGCATAAAATCGGCTTATACTTTTTTTACCTTATATACCTCCGAATTCTATAACCATTCAAGATAACTTATGTGTTCAATACTTGTTTCATTAAAAGAAATTAACAAAGTCATGCACAAATGATCAAGTTATGCAATCTAATTTAAGGCATAATTTTCCAGCTCTCTACCTTCACGTCTGTGTCAGCACAGCCTTTGTTACAAGATCAAAAATAATACAGACTTCTTCCAGATGTATAAAAATCATTGGAATGAATAAGTATGATCTGTATAAATTTATTTCCCCTTTGATTTTTAACACATATCCGTATACTAATTAGAATTCAGAGTCCATGGAGCATTTATGCCCTCCCAAATCATGTAAGTCGTCACATTTCAGTAGCTTTAAACACATCAATAGTTAATTTGAATAATTTCATTGTGAAGAACCTGGTGAATTCTTAGTAAAGGCAATGGTTCCGGCACACAGCTAAAGTCATTCTTGAAACTTGAATATTGTTGGCACATGGAGGACTACACTAGAATATCCAGCATGTGAGGAGAGAATAAGGAAAAGAACATCTTTGGAAAGTGAAAATAGAAAGCAGTGTAATCCTAACACTGAAAACTGAGGAGGGAGCTTACACACATTGTTGGGAGAGGTGGAAAATGACTAATTCCCGCTGTCGAGGAAGACATGGTTGAAATGTCACTAATGTAAAATGAAATGGTTTCCTTTCCAACTGCTCTGTCACTTTCTGGCACATTTAGATGATACTTGTGGAATTTGTCACCATTTTCCAGTACTATCCAAGAGACAGGTGTGTGTTCTCTAGAAGACCAGCGGCCCTTACTCTGACAGAAATATCCCGAGAATGAAGAAAGCTAATATCCCAGACTTAGGTGGCTTCCTAGAGATATGTTTTCTTACCCTGCTGTCTTTGTCTGTGTGTGTTTTGATGTTCTCTACTATCAGTATATATTGACTTTTTATTGTATTCTTTTGTATAATTGCTAAAGGATTTTCCCTTGTGGTCACCATGAGGCTTCTATAAGGTATCTTAAACTTATGACATCTTGTTTTATTTTTTATTTTTTTTCCTCAGAATTCTTTATTTTTTATTTTCATTATTTTATATTTCACTTCTTATTTTATTTATTTTTTTATTAACATATAATCTATTATTTGCCCCAAGGGTACATTGACATCCTATTTTAAACCGATGACAAGTTAACTTCAATAGAATTCACAGACTTTACACTTGTACTCCCTCTCCCCTCACATTTTAGGTTATTGCTGTTACAGTTTACATGTTTTTATATTGTGTCAGTAATAACAGATGATTGTATTTCTGGTTATTTTTGGTATGTTTGATTTTTTTTAACTTTTAAAACTGCAGTTGTGAGTCAGGCAATGCTATTACCATATTGCAGAATCTAATTATGGCTATGCATCTACCATTACAAGTGAGATTTATGTGACCTCTTTATGTTTTTATGATGTTAATTAGCGTTCTTTTATTTATACTCAGAGAACTCCCTTTAGCAATTTTCTGTAATGCAGGAGGCACATTTGTAGCATGAGCTGCCTCAGCTTTTGCCTGTTTGGGGAAAATCTTTACCCACCTTCATTTCTGAAGGACAGCTTCGCTGGGTGTAATATTCTTGGTTGACAGTTGTTTTCTTTCCATATTTTGAATATGTCATCCCATTCTCTTCTAGCCTGAAAAATTTATTTATTTATTTTTAAAGATTTCATTTATTTATTTATTTGAGAGAAGAGTGAGAGAGAGGGAAAGAATGGGGAGAGGAACAGAGGGAGAAGTACAAGCAGACTTCACGCTGAGCACAGAGGCCCATGCAGGGCTCAATTCCACAACCCTGAGGTCATGACCTGAGCCAAAATCAAAAGTTGAATGCTTAACCAATTGAGCCACTCAGATGTTCTGGCCTGAAAAATTTCTGTTGAGAAATCTGCCTACAGTCTTATGGGGGTTCCTTATGTATATGTAACTTCTCTCTTTTGTCTTTCTGCTCTTAAAATATCTGTCTTTGTCTTTGACTTGGAACAATTGAATTACAGTGTGTTTCTCTGAAGCCCTATTGGGCCTCATGAATCTGGATGTCTATTCTTTCTCCAGGTTTGGGAAGGATTCAGACATTATTGCTTTAAATATACTTTCTGTCTCTTTCTCTTCTCCTTTAGAAATTCCCATAATACAAATACTATTTCTTTTCATTGTGCCCTGTAAGGCCCATGGATTTTCTTCACTCTTTTTCATTCTTTTTTCTTTTTGCTCCTCTGACTAGGTATTTTTCAATATCCTATCCTCCATGTCACTGATTCTTTCTCCTGCATGGTCAAGTCTACTTTTGAAATTCTCACTGGAATCCTTCAGTTGAGTTACTGCTTTTTCAACTCTAGGATTTCTGTTTTGTTTTGTTTTGATGGTTGGTATTTCTTTGTTAGATTTCTCATTTTATTCATGCATAATTCTCCCAAGTTAGCTTAGTTATCTATGTTTCACTGTAGTTCACTAAACTTCCTTAAGAGTTACTTATTCAGAATTCTTTGACAGTTTATAGATCTCTATTTCTTTAGGGTCATTTCTTGGAGCTTTATTAATTTACTTTGGTGGAGTCATACTTAACTGATTTTTCATGTTCCTTGATTTTTTCCATTGGTATCTGTGCATTTGTGTATTGGGGCTCCTCTTTGAGACCTTACAGATTCGCTTTGGCAGAGAGAGTTCTTCATCAATCAGCTCAGTTTGGATTTCTGGGTGTGTCTGCTGGTCATGTTTTTGGTGGGGCCTGTTCTTATGGTCAATTTTGGGGTGAGACAACTGTTTGAGTTCTGAGGACAGGGGTAGAGGGCAGGATACCACCATCTGAGTACAGTTGAATAGAACTGTGGGCTTGGTTCCTTACCCAAGTGAGGCTATAGGAAGGGATCCACAGGTACCTGAATTCTCTGGTCAGGCTCACTAGATGTTTGGGACTGAGTATTATAATCAGTATTAGATGACGCTATGAATTAGTGTGTCTGCCCTGTAGGGCAGCAGGCCAGGGCCCATTTTTTTAGGGGTGAGAATCAGACCCGATGGAACCATGAGTTCTCTGGTCAGGTGAAGCTACTGCTTTTGCTCTTGCGATGGGGGAAGCTTTAGGTTGTGGTCTTTGTTCAGGTGCCACTGTATGTAGGAGCATTAAATGGGCTGTAGCAGCTTCCTATACATTCTGGTTAGATTCCCCAGTCAGACAGACTAAGGGCTGTATTCAGTGATGAGAGGGGCTACAGATTAGATTCCCTGCCTGGGTGTAATACGACAAGCCTCTAAAACTGGTAAAGCTTTTTGTTTGTTGCTTAACTAAAGCTGACCAAAAACCCCAGTTTCTGAGCTGAATGAGGCCACTAGCTTTGATCTGGAAACTATCAGCTATCTTCCTTTTTCTTGGCAGAGGCAGTCCTGGGTTGCATAGTTTTCAGGTGCTTTTGCAAGCAATTCTGGTAAGATGGGGCCAGAAGACATTCTGTGCAGTCATTGGGACTATGTCTCAGTCCTCTTGCCTGGGCAGGAGGGAGAAAGGCTGCCCCAAGCTACTCTCATTTTCTCAAGTAGTCTCTCTGGTTGGAAGGGGCTGGGAGCTACCCTCAGCCTTAACTCTGAGTTAATCTCTCTGCCCTGAGAACCCACCTCTAGCTCAAGAGCCACCAGGCCACACAACTTCTAGGAGTTGTCACCAGCCCTACTGGTCACATAGAGCTGGAAGGCAGTCTCCCCAGTGGGGGAGAGACTGTGACTCAGCACCTTGCCTGGAGCAGCTGGGCTCTAGGTCCAGCAAAATTGTCACTGGAAGATCCAAATCAGGCAGATACATGCTTCACCAAGTTCCCTGGTCAAGGTGTACCCCCAACTTGGTTCTTTGGATGGGCAAGATTACTACTTGGGTGCTGCAGGGATGAACTTGGTCTGCCAAGATCTGTGTCCTGGTTGTTGTAGCCCCTCCTCTCCTCTCCATCATAGTTGGATTCCCAGTATTTGAGCCCCAGAGACTCCCTTGCAATCCCTCCTGAGCAAATTCAGAGTAGGAACTCCCACAAAGTGACTCCCAGTGCTGAGGAAGTCTGGCTGTTCTCCCTGGGTTCTCTTTTCCCACTGGAGGAACTTTTCCCTGTGGAGCCACACTGTTCTGGAGGAAAGGCACTGTGATCGATGTGTAGCTGCTCCTCTTAGCTTTTGGATGCAGTTTTTTCTTGGTTTCTGAGGCACGGTGTGGGGAGAGTACTTAAGCTTCACCCTCATGTTCTAGGATCATCTCAGTAGTGTCTTGTTCTTGAGTAGACATTGGTTGTTCTTGTGAGGGGAAGTGAAGTCAGGAATAACCTGTGTCACCGTCTTGGTGATGTCACTCATAAATCCTCATTTTTATGAACTCTTCACTTATCATAATATCTTCTGTGATCTAATTCACCTCCCTAGTTTAACTACCATGTTTATGATGACAAATTTGAAATAGTTGTCTTCAGTCTTGAGCTCTCTAATGGAGCAGAGACCAATGTAAGCCTTTCCAAAAAATACAGGTTGAACTTTACATATGTTGAGAAGTCCTTAAAAATTTACTGTAGGAAAAAATTATTTCTGATTTGTCTTTGTGTCTTCCACAGTGCAACACATGCTACTTCTAATGTTAAGGACCTAGAACATACTCAATATGTATTAGATGAAAGAAATTAACTTCCTAAAATCTTATAAAATGCAAAAGCAACTACTCTCTTTACCTGTTTGAATTATTAAGTATAAATTTATTAATGTTAAGTGTAAATTTTCAGAAAAAATATCTCCCCCAAAAAAAGAAAAAATATCTCCTCGTAAATTAAAAAACTTTTATCATTGTTTATAAAATATAGCAAGGGAGCTCTGTGTGCCCCTCAAGAACACACCATGTGTTCCCAACAAGTTCTCAGAACTGTAATTCATTATCCAGCTGTTCTGTGGTTTATGTAAATTACTTTTCCTGGAAGAACTTTTAGCTAAAATCAATCAGTCATTCAAACGAACAGTTAGTGCAGTTGCGTTGCTAGTGCTCCTGGTAAAGTCAACCAACATTCCACAACTCTGTTAGTCAGGATCACAGGTCTGTGATCCTGAAAATGGCTTCGTGTTTGTTGTACCTTGTTCTTTCCAATTTTAAAATGAGACCTTAACTGATACTACAAATGTTATATAAGATGTAACTTTCTAAGGAGAAGGGAAATTTCATTGCTGGTTGGGTCAATCGTATGATTTAGGATGGTTTTGCTATAAATTATGAACCAATGCAATTCCAGTAATACTAACATTGCTCCAGTGACAATGATATGCTAGTGATTTCTCATTTTTGTTCCCATGGATTCCTATCAATAAGCCAAGGAAGTAGGTATTATTATCTTTGTTTTGGAAATGAGGAAACTGCACAAAGAGCCTGAGAAGGAACAGACAGAGCAGAGGGAGAGTATGTAGCCAGTGATGCTGCAGAGAAGGAGCTGAGAACCAGAATAAAATGGTTGTAGGAAAAGGGGAGTATTAAAGAGGTTCTTGAAAGAAGTGGTCCATGAAGTCAAGTATCAAAGAGAAATTATGTAAGGCAAGTTAGGGAAGTGACTCAT
>CM053615.1:44566215-44633428 GCA_028646535.1 Procyon lotor | reverse complement strand
TTTGGTAATTCAAGAGTACTGGTGAACTTGGTAAAATTCACTGTAGTGGAAAGACAGAGAAGGGGACCAGCGTGCTAGAGGTAGAGGAGGAGTTAAGAGCAAAGAGGCTGACCAGCAAATGTGCACCATCTGCAGAAACCTGATGCAAACCCGAGACAGAATAATTGCTCAAGAAACACAGGTGTCAGGGGCGCCTGGGTGGCTCAGTTGATTAAGCATCTGCCTTCAACTCAGGTCATGATCCCAGGGTGCTAGGGTTGTACCCATGTTGGGCTCTCTGCTCAGTGGGGAGCCTGCTTCTCCCTTCTCTCTGCCTGCCTCTCTGCCTGCTTGTGCTCTCCCCTCTCTCTGTGTCCAATAAATAAATAAAATCTTTAGAAAAAAAAAAGAAACACAGGCCTCAAGAGGATTTTTGTCGTGGTTGTCATTGTTACTTTGCTTTTTTAGTTAGTTTTTAAAGTGCTAGGGAATTTAGGTAATGATTACAAGCAGGGACCCAGAAAGGGGGAGAACAAATGACCCAAGAAGTAGAAGTGATGATTACAAAGGACCTGAAGGTGGTGAAAGAGAAGGACAGAGTATAAAATGTCAGCAGCAGATAGAGACAAATATATATAAAAAAATGTAGTTTGAGAGTAAATTCTCTCAATTTACTCTCTGTCTCAATTTACTCTGAGAGCTGACTTCTCTCAGGGACAAAAGAGAAGGCCCAGGTCTCTGGAACTCCCTTCCCTGGGGCTTAGAGTCTGATGAATCTGTCCAGATTGGTGCTAAACATCAGCCAGTGAGGATATCAGGAGCTCTGCAACAGGATTTTCCAATAATCAGGGGGCGCTCCCAGCCTGATAGATGCAGACCTGGCAAGCAAGTTGTACAGGAAAGGGTTAATTCACCAGGCCTGGACCGCTGCCTAGATCCTGCTCATGCCAAAGAAAGACTTGTCTTTAGCACTGGAGCTTGGCTGGGTCCTGGGAGGTAAGCTCTGGGCCCTTGGAATATGCTGCACGAGAAGAATGTTTTTGTGTGCCCAATAAATGTGACCGGAGAAGTTCATCCCAACAATTCGCTATACTGTGAGCACCTGTTTTTGCTCTGGGGGGCTGCGGTTCGAGTATCTGAGGTCAGCCACGTAGGTGCTGCCTGCATCCCTAATAAAAATTCTAGGCACCAAGAGGTGGGTGAGTTTCCCTCATTTGGCAGCCTTAGCCCATATTGTCGATGCATCTGTGCTGGGGGAGTTGAATGTGTCCTCCGACAATTCTGGGAGGGGAACACCTGGAACTTTGCTCCTGGTTTCTCCTGGAAATCATCCCTTGTGCCTCTTCTCTTCACTGGTTTTCATCTCTGTCCTTTCACTGTAATAAAATGTTGTCATGAATATAAAAACTATCCTGAGTTTTGTGAGTTCTAGCAAACCACTGAGCCGGAAGGTGGCTTGGAGGACCTTGACCCACATGTCAACATTACGCCCTACTTTTAAGAAGGTGTCTGTATTAACATTTCGGTCATTTTTTTTACTCATTATTTATTTATGCATAAAGCGTCCACTATGGTTCAGGCACTGTGCTCGATACAGAATATATAGTCGTGAGCCTCTGTCCGCAGGGTAGCCTCACAGACCTGGGAAGAGCCATAGAGGAAACTAGTTAAGGGAAAACCAACACTCTCAAGTAAGGTAAGTGCTCACTAGTAAATACGAATAAAATTACCAAGGGACAGACTCACTAGGGAGTTGGGGGCACATGGTCTCTGTGAGGAGAGATTCTTGCTGGAAGGCTCACGAAAGGCTGGGATGGCAGACAAATAAACTGAGGGGCCTTAATGGTAGCAACGGATTTAGCTTCTTGCTTGGAAGGAAAAGAGAAAAACCAAATTGAGTGGAGAATAAATGAAGGAGAGGGAAATTGGTAAGAATTGAAGTTAGAGCTTAGAAAATATGATATGTACTCTAAGAATATATACTCTTCCAATATTCTGTATGGATAGGGATAATTTCTCTGATATCAGCATATGGAAAGTTTTTACTTTAACCTTTTTTTACCTTACACACTTGTCTTTACACTCTTTGATAGTTGACTGTGATGTTTCAATTTGATATAGTAACCGTTGATCCTTACTACCATGTTAAGCAATTATATTTGTATTGGAACTAAAAACACACGGAAAGTACAATATATCTGAACATATGTCTTTATCTTAATATTTTCTACAGTAGCAAAAATGATTTGAACTTGTAGTGGAGTTCTCCATAGAATTGTAATAATAATTCTCAAAATCTCTATGGTAAATACTTTCTATCCTATTGAAAGCAATTAAGGGATATATAAATAGGATATAAGAAATCATCTAGACGCTTTTCACATTGAATTACTGTCTTGTTTAAATAGTTCTTGATATAGACACTCATTAATGACATTCCTCTTTCCTCGAGCACCTGTTCCTGGTAAAAACAAGGGCTATATTGATTTGCTGCAATTTATCTTCTCCTAGGATTTTTGTCTTGACAGTGTGAGAAGATTAATTGGAATTAATGGCATTTGCACAGCTAATTAAAGTCACTCTTCCTAAAGTCAAATCAATTCCCTTAATCAGAGGAGTGACAAAGCTTTGCTTACTTGTTATAGTCTGCATATAAATGTTCCCTGGTTGAATCAGAATCTTTGTAAGCATTAGGCGTAGAATACAGTAACTACTTGGGTTGGCTCAGAATTTCTCTGGCACTTAGTAATTTGCAAAATATCACTGCCACTCATGTGTACACTATGCATGTTTTAATTAAATACAATTCAACAGAATTTGCTTGTGTTTTAAATATAGTTTATCTCTGAAACGCCTTGCAGTGGTTGGCATCCACATGCATAAATCCCCAAGATAATTCTTAGGCAAAGTTCATATAGTGAAGGAAGAAGGAGAGGCTTAGTAATTATTTGGTTAATTCAGGCATCAAATTAATGTTTAGTTTGCATTGTCTGATTTTATCAAATTCTACCAACTCCTTTCTCCACACTGGCTATGTATTTATAGGAATCATGTTCCTAAGGGACATGAAAGACTGAAAAATTCAGACAAAAAGAAGGCATGTTTCTGAGGAAAAGTTTAGAGAAACTCATCAATTTTTTTTGTCTCTATTGCTGTTCGCTGTCAATGCAGCATTCATATAGCATCAAACATAGGCATGAAGTGAGAGGGTAGGTGACCTGCATATTCTCTTCCTCCATTATATTAGAAATAATATCTTAACAACCCAGACAAGAGTGGGGAGCATGGTGAATGTGTGAAAAATAAAGCAGGGTAGTGTCAGGGATCAGCTAGAGATATTTCTAAAATAAGTGGCAGTAGTCTTTTCTCTTTGTGATGTTGTAAACATCAAACATTTATCACATGTCCATGGCTAAGCTTTTGTATTAGATACTTAGAGTTTACTCTCTTGGCCTGGTCACTGGGCCTAGTCATAGCTATAATGTTCCCTGCAGGTTTCCACTTCTTTAGTGCGAAGTACCTTGCCTCAAACATTTAGAGAGCCTTGTGTTTCCCTTCCAGAAGTTTCTCTGACTCTGCCGAAGAACCAGCGCACTCATATATGTGCAACTCCTAAGTCAGGAAACTATTGCCTCTTGGATCAACTCTTAAACAACGGAGGACAAGAAGTGATAGATGAATCTATAATATGTTCTATATGTTAAGAATGTTGTCATTGGGGCGCCTGGATGGCTCAGTCGGCTGGGCATCTGCCTTCAACTCAAGTCATGATCTCAGGGTCCTGGGATTGAGCCCGGTGTTGGGCTCCCTGCTCAGTGAGGAGTCTGCTTGTCTCTTTCCCTTTACCTCACCCCACACTTGTGTATGTGCACTCCCAATCTCTCTCTCTCTCAAATAAATAAATAAAATCTTTGAAGAAAAAAGAATGTTGTGATTGGATCAAACATTCTAGTTGCTCACAGACATAGCCAACTAGATTATATTTTTTTGTATTGGCTGTGCTATTTACTTACTCTCTTCCTTTCACTTTCCTGGTCCTTCACTCTTGCTTCCTGGGACCACTGTCTAATTATTTTACCTCTACATAAGCCCATCTCTCTGCCTTCCTTTCTTCCTCCCTCCCTCCCTTCTTTCCTCCCACCCTCCCTCCCTCCCTTCCTTCCTTCCTTCCTCTCTCTCTTTCCTTCTCTTTCTTTTTTAAGATTTTATTTATTTGACAGAGAGAGGGAGAGAGAGAGAAAGAGAAAGCACAAGCAGATGGAGTGGAAGGCAGAGGGAGAAGGAGAAGCAGGCTTCCCGCTGAGCAGAGAGCCTAACGTGGGGTTCAATCCCAGGACCCTGGGATCATGATCTGAGCCAAAGGCAGACACTTAACTGACTGAGCCACCCAGGGACTCCACATAAGCCCTTATTTCGTATTCTTATGCTAATGGGATATGGGCTCTGTCAGATGTGATGTCTACATATGTTACTCTAATATTGCAATAAAGATAAAATCTCTGAGAAATAGTGTGGAGTAATGACAAGTGTAAGAACTGATTGGGAAAATAATCTAAGATTTTAGAACCTATAGTACCAATAAAATTTGTGGGGGTAGTGTGGGTTAGGAGGAGGGAACATCTCAACACATAAGCATGTGAAAATCAGTAATACATTGCCTTTTGAGAATTTATTATTCTTAATGCAATAATTTTGAATATATTCAAGTGGTCTATTGATGATGACATAATTTGGGCATATTTTGGTTTGATAATGGCAGCGAGAGATGAGTAATGAACCCATCTTTACTCCAAAGCCCAAATTTGCCATTTTTCTCATGATCAAAACTCTTTTGTGAAATGAATTGTAAGGATACATAAGGTTTTCTTCTTGTTTTGCTTATTTCCAGGTTCTAAAACACCTTTCACCTTTTGAAAATAGAGATAGTTTATTCACCTGGTGAATTTTTTTTTTCTCACAGGCACATTTCCTGGGTAATTTTTCAGTCAAATTATAAACAAGTTCAGTGGATTAATTTGTATTTTCTTTCTTGGAAACTGATACAGTGTGTCTTGTTAAGAAGGCTTCTTGTGAAAATTCATCCTAAATTACTTTCCCTAAGCCTCCTGTTGATTATCCACTATTCTCTCTCATCTTTCAACAAGCGGACTTTCTGGGTTCTCCCAATGCCCATTGGTCAATCGAGACTCTGCCTTTTGCCAGTTCTTTCTCACTATCCCTCAATGAAAAAATCCTACTTATGAAGTCTTTGTCTCTGTGATATTTCTCTCACAGAACAGAGCTGCCTGTACACAATTGTCTAATCATGGGTCTTATCAGTTGTTTCCAGCAAAATAAGTACTTTGCTGTTATTAAGCCTTTAGCATTTCATTTCATTCTTTATAACTCTTATGTTTTAATATAAATTCACATTTAATTTGTTTCCCATTAACACGGCCAGGAATCACTCAGTAATAAGGTTTTCTATCTTCTCTGCTCATTGAATATCTATTACTATTTATGCATCCCTGGAGATACTAGTTTGCATCCTTCCCAGTAGAATTATATTTTGATATTTTAGGCTCAGAGTTCTGAGACTTTTTCATCAATTTTGATTCTGTTTTTCTCAATTACAGATTTTTCAACAGTTCCAGACTTAATATTTTTAAAAATATCCCATGCATGTGTTCCTTCCTACAGATCGTGCTAGTGCTGTGATATAGGGCAAAAGTGAATGCAGCCTGTAGGCTTTACCCAGAGCTCTCCTGAATATATGACCTTTTATTTGTCATCACCTTTTGCTTTTCTTAAGTGTTTTGGATAAAACAGGTTTCTACTTCAATGCTATGTGACCAAACACTGAACAAAAAGATGCAGATGGGAAAATTATGTTAATTATTAATAATATAATAATAATGTAGTGAATGTTTTCGGTTGATAATAATAGCTAATAATGATAACATTAATAACATACATACTTTGAGATCATAACATCTGCTCTGTTATGTTACAAGTGCTTTATATGTATTACTTCAGTTTAAGACTCATGATACTTCTGTAAGTTAATGATTCTTATCCCCCTTTTTGATGACTGGTGGACAGTAAATTGAACTTCTGAAAGATTCCAACTTCTCAAAGTTCACACAGCCAGTAAATGGGAGATTAGAGAGTCTAATTTCTTTCTTCTTTTCTTTCCTTTCCTTTTCTTTTTTTTTTTTTTTAAGATTTTATTTATTTGAGAGAGAGAGAGAGAGAGAGAGAGTGGTCAGTGGAGGAGAGGGACAAACAGAATTTGCACTGAGCGTGGGGCCCGACTTGGGGCTCCATCCTATGACTCTGAGATCATGATCTGAGTCAAAATCAAGACTTGGATGCTCAACCAACTGAGCCACCCAGACGCCCCCAGAGAGTCTAATTTTTAACCAATATGACATTATTCTTTCATTGTGCTGTTATTTTGTGTTTGTAAAAAAGAAAAAATACACACAAAACTCAAATTCACTACCCACCCTCCCATAGTGGGAAACATAAACAGTAAAGAGAAGCAATGGCATCTGTCTAAGGATTGATATAGTTTTCATAATCATTGAACCCTGCATTACCAGAAAAGAAGTAAATAAATACAAAGCAATAGTTTCATCTGTTGGTTCCAATACTCCTTTTCCAGGTTTTGTATTTGTCTTTTAATCTACTCTTTTTTTTGGTGTATAGTTCTTTATATACTGACAATTTTACAGAATCACATTTCCTCAGGTTTAAATTTAAAAAGTTGTTTATCATTAGTACATTGCAGTGATCTTCAAATGATGCCATCAAACACGAATACAAAATTTTATGAATAGGAAAATGTTTGATGGTTCATTTATTATAATGTACCAATCGTAAACAGCAAGGTACTTTCTTACATTGTTGAATATGAATATAAAGTATTATAAATGAGAAAATTATTACAATATAATAGTTATGAAACAATAAACTACATTTATCCCCCTTTTCAAATCATTTGATTTGCTTTGTGGTGGGTATAGAAGCAACTATCAGGGTAAATCTTTCATTTGTTGCATGGTTGCTAAGATAATAGAATTCAGCAGTTATAGCAAATACAAAAAAACCCCGTTTTTTGCTCTGATGTTTTTGGACATACATCCTAAATGCTGCCTAGGTTGGGCTAGACACTGAAGATTGTAGTATTCAGTAGTATCCATTGTGCAACTTTTTCTATATTTGGGGAAAAAAAGCATCTCAGCATTTATTAGGACAAGAACAGCAGGCAAGAAGTGAGCATCCATTCCAAGAAGAGAAATCGCACAGATTAGGATCATGAACTGGAATTAGATTATGTTAACATCTGGGCAAATGCCAGCCTCCCATTATCAGCATCAAATGCCTTTTAGTTTTCTTGTGATCACTCTCATTTTTAACCAATTTTAAACTCAATTTTGCGATTTACCAAAGTAGACAAGCATGAAATGGATTTTTCATAGTAAAGAGATATTCTTGATGAATAATAATGTTGTATGATGGTGTTTCTTCCCTAGATTTGTTTTAACTTCTTCAATTTTTAACCCCTGTTTCATTGTGACAGAAATGGGTGTCTTCTGCTCATAACTGGGTGCTTCTTCTGTCCCTTGATGTTAGCTGACCGTAGCACTGACCTTGAGCCAATGAGCAAGGGTATTAGTGCTGGTACTACCTCTACTTTCGAATCGTATTCAAGCAGTTCCACTCTCTTCTTTCTGTAGACACTCAGGAAGCCAAGTGTTATAGATGGTGGGTCATAAGTTGTAAGGGACCGGTGTCCCTCTCATGTCTCCTGTCAACACACGCGCACACACACACACACACACACACACACACACACACGCACACACGCACACACGCACACACTGAACATCCAACTGCAATGTGAATGAACAATAGTGTTTCTACATTTGGGTGTTAGATAAATAAGTCTGCCCTGAATAACCCAATTTGTTATAGCTATTCCAAGTGTAATGTAAGTATGCACAGTGGTTAAGTACATAAATTTTGTTCCAGAGGCATCTGAGCGCATAACCTGGCTTTCCTTTTGTGAATCATGTGGTAAATTAATCTCTCTATGTCTCAGTCTCCTCACCTGTAAAACGAGGATGGTAATGGCTACCTCGTAGGTTTAAGTCTTGAATAATACTATATATATCTTGTGTTTGGTATAGTGTCTAATTCATAGTAATGTTTGGTAAGTGTTAGCTGTTTAAAAATCTTTTTCATCAGAATTGCAGTTCATTTAGGTCATACTTCATTCCAGAAAGACAAACTGGAGTGGTTTAAATAATAGACATCATCACTAGGAAATGGTAGAACTGAAGTCTCCATTTGATAACTGACAGCTTTATTATGTCTCAGACTCTTAAAGTATATAGAAAATATTTCTCCTCCTTATCCTTGATTACTACAATGGAACTTTGGATTTTCCCCCTCAATCCTAAATCTCTGTTCCTTTCTTTGCCTCTGGCTATGTCTCAAATCTCCTCAGACCTAAGGGAGATTTCTAAGATTTTAGCTGATGGGAAGACCATGTTTCAGCATCCAGTGCTCTTCCTGTAGTTAGGCAGGTGTGTGGAACCCTGTGGGCCTCCCAAATGCTGCTGAGATGATCATACTTACTCTTACTGGAACCTCATAATCCCTGAGTGCAGAGAAAATAATTCCTTTAATAGGACATTTTACTTCTGTTAGGTTACAGACAATAGTTTTGAGACATTTTATATAGGTGCAATTTTCTTAAGGCTACTATCTTTTCCTAAGGCCCTTTGTGGTTCAGGAAGTCTGTCGTGGGTATTGCTTGGGAAAATAGGCATCGTTTCATACTTAGAACTTTTCTTCCCTAGAGGACAAGTTCAGGGATATAAGAACAAAAATAATTCTCAGCAAAAAATTAGGACTACAAGTTCAGGTCCCTCCTTTTTACCACTGTAAGTTGTCCCATTCCATATAAAAATGTAGCTTGACTTCTGAATGTTTGTTGAGGGTGAATCCAGACAGAGGAACCTCGGCACATGAGAATATGTGAGCAGTTCCACGTGCTTGGAACTTAGTGCGATGGAGAATAAACTAGAAAGAGTTAGGATTACTGTATATAAATATCTCGTATCACAGGTTTTGTTGTAAAGATGATGGAGATTCTGAACAACTTTTAATAGGGAAGTTTTGTATTCAGAAGCTCAACTTTGATCTACTCACCTATTTCAAGATAAAAGATTCATGATATTTTAGAAATAGGAGGAGGGTCTTAGAGATGTGTTTCATGTACTCAACTTCTATAGAAAGAAATTAAAGGCTCCAGGTGCTCAACTTTTTCTGTGTTCTCCAGCTACTTATTGGCAGTGTTGGGGCCTGAATATAGCCCCGGGTCCCAGACCTATGCTCCTTCTATTATAAATTATCTCTTTTTCTTCTTCATTCTCTCTTCAGAGTTGTACATTTGCACCATTTTCTTTCAAAACCAAATATGTTTGTGTGAGTAATACCTTTGTGGGTATTTCCTGATTCCTGTAAAAATTAAGAGCAATAGCGCAAAATCGAAATAGGTTTCAACTGTATAAAAACATTATCGATTATTCACTGTAACCTAGTAATGTAGTTGTTTAATGCACTCAACAGGTCCCAACCCAGTGATCTTTAACACTTCTTGAATTAGAAAATTATATGAAGGCCTGCCTCCTCACTACCCAAAACCAAACCCAAATACACAGCTGGCTGGATTTTTCTGTGATTTGGAACATTTGCAGTAGTTTTTCTTATTTTTTTCTATTGCAGTGATAGGTGAGGATATCCCAGTTCCTGAATTGTTTTTTTTTTTTTTTGTTTTTTGTTTTTTTGTTTTTTTGCTCAAGTGGCCTTTTTCTCATCTATGCTTTATTCTTTTTCCCCCCTCTTTATGCTTTATTCTTTAATATCTCCTCTATATTATGAAGAAGAAACTACTAATCTGAATAAGCATAAATCCATTCTTTCTCAGATTATGTCAGTTTGAGGAAAAAAAAAGTGTTAGAGGCTCATCCCCAACTCATTCACTTTTACCGTCCTCCATACCTGCTTTGCTTTCTACCCATTATCAGTCTGCATTCAGGTCTCCAGCTGTTACTCTGCACGCGAGCAAAGGGTCATGAGAATCCAAGATTGAACTTGGGGTGTAAAGCTTAGAGGGAGGAAGCTTTGCTTTGATTTCTATTGTAAAGCCATTAAAACCTACTTTTACCAGAATCCTATATTGGGACAATGCTCATTTTATTAATTTTTATTTTTTTTAAAGATTTTATTTGAGAGGGAGAGAATGAGTGGGGTGGTGGTAAAGGGGCAGAGGGAGAGGAAGAAGCAGAAGCAGACTCCTCATTGAGCAGGGAGCCCAATGCAGAGCTTGATCCCAGTCAGCTGGGGGCGCAGTCAGTTCAGCCACTGCCTTGGGCTCAGGTCAAGCTCTCAGGGTCCTGGAATTGAGTCCTGTACAGGGCTCCCTGCTCAGCAAGGAGTCTGCTTCTCCATCTCCCTCTGCCCCTTCACTCGTGCTCTTTCTTTCTCTCAAGTAAATAGATCATCTTTAAATAAATAACTTGCTATTTTATTTTCAAAACTGACTGTTGTTCCTTGCATGCATCAACACCAACAGCATCAAAGGGGAAATAAAGAGTAATGGAGAGGCGTAGGGAATAGTCATTATATTGTAATAGTGTCGTGGCACACACGGTGGCTACACTTGTGGGAGTAGCTTAACCTGCACTGATGGTGAATCTGCTGCGTTGCACACCTGAAATGAATGTAACATTGTGTCGGCTATACTCCAAGAAAGAAAGAGAAAGGAAGGAAAGAAGGAGTAATGGAAAAGATAGCATTTGGACAGACTGGGATCTCTCAATAATTTTCTATCGGTATCTCAGTCTAATTAGATTTCATAAATGAGATTGTGACAGTAATGAAGGATGACAGTCATTTAGAACATAGAGTGGGTCGTGGGCATGGCAACTGCATATCCGATTTCTGGATAGGTGGCTTACACATGAAAAGAATAGTTTTTTTTTTTCTTTTTCTTTATCTAATTGGAATCATAAAATCCTAGAGTAGGAAGAACAATTACAGGTTGCTAGATGGTTAGTTTTGTGTGTCAGCTTGGCTAGATTATGATGCCCAGTTATTTAATCCAACACTCATCACAGTATTACCCTGAAGGTGTTTTGTAGATCAGCTGACATCTGCATTCAGTCAATGTTAAGTATTGGGGATTTTCCTCAATAATGTGGGTGGGCCTCACCCACTCGGATGAAGGGTCTCAGGGGCAAACCTGGAGTTGCCCTAAGAAGACATCTGTCCCAGGACTGCAGCATCAGCTTCTGCTTCTGCCTGAGACCTTCCAGACTGCTGCCCCATCCTACAGGTTTCACTCACCAGCCCTTACAATTGCGTAGACCAATTCCTTATAATAAATGTCTTTTTGTCTGTCTGTCCATCCATCTATCCATCCATTCATCCATCTAGCTAATCTATTTATGGATCTCTCTGTGACTATCAGTCTATTTGCCTATCATCTATCTATGTATCCATCTATCTATATATCAATAGATTCTTCTCCTACTGCTTCTATTTCCTCTGGAGAACCCTAACTGATACTACTGTCTCGTCTGATTTCCTACCCCATGAAGAAATCTCTCTATATATCTGACAGAAGGTCCTCCAGGTTTCAAGTATTTTCATTATTGGAAAGCACTCTGCTTTTCAATGTAGTCTTTTACATTGTTGTATTGATAGACTTATGTCAATGTTCTATTTCCCAAGCTTTCTAATAAAATCGTTATTCCAATTTAACCCTCCTGCAGTCTCTAAAATTGATTTGAATACACTTAGGATTTCTTCTTTGGTCATTAGATTTTGTGATGTCCATTACACAAATTAGCACAACTCTTATTATAGTACGCAGTGTATTAAAGTTCCATGTAAACACATTTTCTTCCTGGTGTATAAGTTGTTAGTGGATAAAGACAGTGAAGGACTGTGTGCCTTTCTTAGGTACTCAGCATCAATGTTGAGTTGGATGTCAATCCTGGGATCAATGAAACCTGCCTCAATATTACTATTACCTGTTAGTCCTTTCATTTCTTTCTAAAGCATTGGTTGTCAACCATGGCTTTTATTTAGGATACTTACAAAAGTCCAAACCCTACCTCAAACCATTTAAATAAACATCTCTAGGATCGGGTCCGGGTGTGAGAGATTTCTAAGAGCTCCTCAGATGACCAGTACTGAGCCATAGTAAGCAAACACTGCTCTGGAATAACAGAGAACATCTTCTTCCTTGGGGTGGCTGTGTGGTTTAGTCTGTTAAGCGTCTGACTCTTGATTTTGGTTCAGATCATGATCTCCAGGTCCTGGGATCAAGCCTGGCATCTGATCGGTCTGTCTGGCATTTGGCTGTGCTCTTAGTGAGGAGCCAGCTTAAGATTCTCTCTCTCCCTCTGCTCAGCACCCACACGTGCTCTCTCTCTCTCTCTCTCTAATAAATAAATCTTAAGGAAAAAAGGAGAGAAAAAGAGAAAGTGTTCTTTTCTTTCCCCACAATACGACTTTAACATTCTGAAGACTTTTTCATATCTTATTTCTTTCCAAATGAATTGTATCTATAGCTCAAATGATTAGTGTTGTTTCTCTAGAACCTGCACCATGTGGTTTGACTTCATCTGGGGCTCACGGTAACTGATCAGAACCTTCATTATATGCAGTATTGGAAACATGTGGCTTCTGTGTGACTTTTGGAGATTATCATCCTCCCAAATGAGATTTAAAATCGATGAGATAGGGGTGCCTGGGTGGCTCAGCCGTTAAGCGTCTGCCTTCGGTCCAGGTCAGATCCCAGGGGCCTGGGATCGAGCCCCGCATCGGGCTCTCTGCTCTGCAGGAAGCCTGCTTCTCCCGCTACCGTTCCCTCTGCTTGTATTCCCTCTCTCGCTGTGTTTCTCTCTGTCAAATAAATAAAAATCTTTAAAAAAAAAAAAATCGATGAGATAAAAGCTCTGTTTTTTTGAAATCAGTTTTTGTTTAGCTTCTTTGCACATGATAGTCAGAGTAGTTGCCATTGGCTGCTCTGCCCTATGACCAATTCCAAATTTAGTGTCTTATAACCCTTTCCTTGGATTCACTCTTATAAATGAATAACAGCCTGAGATTTATAGGAACGACATAGCCTTGACATCTGAAACACCATGAGTTGATTTCGGGTTTTACTAAGTGGTAACTAATGGGCCACTTGGAAAACAAAAACAAAAACAAAAACAAGACAGTATTAGTTGGGAAAGGTTTGTTTTCCTCATGTGTAAGAGGTCAATGCAGTAATAGTATCTTGAAATCACAGTAAAGATTATGGATAATAGTTGCAAAGGATTTAGTATAGAGTCTGGCATTTGAAAAGTGTCTGCTAGATTGTATCCATCCTTACAGCATGCATGCATTTAGAGTGGCTGTACCTCTTCTATCTTGAGCTCCACTGAACTATGCTGCAACAGTTTTATACCAGTAAGTGAAATTTTAATGAGATAAGCATTTATATTATGCTCTTTTAAAAATATTTTATTTATTCATTTGAGAGACAGAGAGAGCACAGGCAGGGGGAGAGGGAGAAGCAGACTCCCCAGTGAGTGGGGAGCCTGATGTGGGGCTCGATCCCAGGACCCTGGGATCATGACCTGAGCTGAAGGCAGATGCTTAACCCTCTGAGCCACCCAGGTGCCCTTATATAATGCTGAAAAGTAGGGAGGTTGAAATGGGCACGTGGACTGGAAGCAGACACTCTGCAGAACACAGCTGACACTCCCTGGCTGATTCAGGGACAGACACTCCATTTGGTTATGGACCCACATCTGAAAGTGCTAGGAAGCCCAGCAGAGACTGATGCGCAGCCTGGGTATTGAACAGAGTTGTACAAACTTAGTTGTGGGTATCATCAAGCAAGGTTGTGTCCCATCTGGTTCCCTACTTATTGTACTTCTGGATTCGAATCAACTTCTGCAACATCACACCAGTTGGATTCAGGAGGGTGAGGAAGAAAGGAAAAACACAGTGGGCCAGAGTCAGCAAGGAAACAAAAGAAGGCAGAGATTCCCCATCTCCTGGTATCTGACATCAAGGCATGTGGAGGCTAGGGCATTTTGCTTGATCTTCATATTTGGGTCTGTTTTCTAGCAGAGAAATTCTTTATCCTCATGAGTTTTATTTTCCTTCTTTTTCTGGGGGTGTGTGGATGGGGAATAGGGTCTAAAAATATTAATCTTCTCTGTGTTTAGGGAAAATCAGGAACTAGGAGTGAGCTGTTGATAGGTACTGTCTGTGAAAGGCACTTGGGGTCTGAAAAGGGTGTTCTTTAGGGGGAGAAAGTCATGGTTCCTGTTGGAATGTTTTTCTTGGGTTAGTTCATTGCATTTGGAGAATGGGAGTTGAGTTTCCAGCAACTCAAGCAACACAGCGTGAGCTTTTAGGGACTTACACATTCTCTTACACTTGGTTTCCTCACCTGAAAACAAAACAAAATAAAACAAAACAAAACAAAACAAAACACCCTATAAGTTAATAAAGACAACGTTCGAACTTGCTGAATATCTTAAGTGAAACCTTATTGTGTGGCTTGGCACAGAAATTGTCCCGAATATATGGTGGCTGTTACTATTCCCCAGAGCTTGGACAGCTATGAGGTATATGAGAAAGCACACTTTAATGCAAATAATAGATCTTATTCTTAAGTATCTACTAGCACATTTGCCATTTTTTCAAGATCCCAACACACATTCCTTTATCTATTTGTCCTTACAAATTGCTAGCTGCTTTGACATAATATAATTATATGACCCAAGAGTCACACTCATATTAAAAAATGCTTAACAGAGATGTCCTGCTCCTACCTTGTTTCCACTTACCAGTATAGATAACCATTTTTGTATTTCCAGAGTTTTATTATGATTCCAGTGTTTCTTTAGGCAAATGCAAACAAATATCTCTATATATTCTTGTATACACTCTTACATAAAAAGTAACATACTGTGTACAGTGTTCTATTTGGGTTATTGATGACTTTTGATGCTGTTTCCACTGGGAATGGAAATGAGGAAACAGCAGAACGTGAGGAAGTTTTTCTGTTTATTATGGGCCCACCTCTTATTTAATTCCCCTGCAGTGGACTTACTCTGTTCTTGCATTCGACTCCTAGTATTCTCCCTTCCTGACCTAAGTACAAGTTGAGATCATTCCTCCACTCTCGTTCCTACCACAATGGTGGGCACATAGAAGGACATAATAATAACAATAAGTGCTAGTTGAATGAGTGACAATTAAACATACCAGAGCCTGAGACGTAGTGTCTCTGTGTGGCACACCACAATATTCTTGCCAAAGCATCTCTCCCTGTTGCAAATTAACACATCTCAAGAATTTCAGTAGCTCTGTGGGGATAGCATTTAGTGAGCCAGTAAAATATGGAAAAGTGTCTTTTTTTCTTGCAACAAGACAGTCTCAGGTGCTCATAATTGTGCTATGTGCTCAGCCAGTTTTCAAATATATTAAAGAAATGATTCATGATGAGTTAGGCAAAGCACATTATGCAAATTATATACCTAAAATATAGTTTAACTCCAAAGACTCAATTCTTTTCACACTTTAAATATTAATCATTTGGTTCAAATGTCTGATTTTAGGTCAAAAAAAAAAAAACCTGGAATAAAAGCACCGATTTTCCAGTACTTAATTGTATCCTAATGCATTTCTGTCTGGCTGGAATTTTAAATAAGTAGTTCAGAAAAGATATTGGGTTATTTTATGGAATAGGATTTGGAGTCTTTGATGACAGCTAATAAAATTTCCATTAAAGGGAAACTGCACTGAAATTTAATCACTTGGTCAAAATTATAATTGTCCATTTAGAGTTTGAAATATTGAAATTAAATGATAGTAGTACTGCATTTAAATGTTCACACCCAATTCTGTTGAAGGATAAAGCTTCAGAATTTTATAACACCCAGCACGGTAAGCAACTCCTCAGCAGGGGTTTTATACGGAGGTTTTACTGAACTCTTTTTAAGAAGTAGTCCCTATTCATGGGATAAGAACAGATCTAAACAGATTTTGTTGTGGTACACTCACATTCAATAAAGTTTGTAAGCTCTCATATTTCAATTACGGATATACTTTGCTCTATTGGATTACTCAGCAACCTCACTGACTTAGAAGGTCAAATCACTTGCAAACTAGGAAAATCCCCAGACCCTGAATGATGATGAGTATCATTACTTTACTCCTTAAAAGAAATAAGAATAATAATATAGCAGTTGCTATGATTTATTTTCAAAGAAAAAAATCAAAATTTCTGAAATATGAAGATTATTTATTTATTTTTAAAAGAGTTTATTTATTCGAGAGAGCATGTTCACAAGGAGCAGGAAGAGCAGGAGGAGCAACAGAGGGAGAGGGAGAAGGTAGGACCTTCAGCTGAGAATCTGATGGAAGGAGGCAGCCTGCCCACCATTACCCCCACTCCTCTCAGAGATGGAATGTGAACAAATACTTCAACACGTCTTTCATCCCTCCCCTGATCTACCAGTGCTACCATTTGGTAAAATCTAGTCAGAAGCCATAGGATAAGGGAGCCCATCGATACAGCTCCTAGAAGTCAACCTTAAAAGGGAAGAGTGGAGGGTTAGGGAGCAAATTGAAGATATCTAGCATATTCACCAACTCAATTATTCACCAACCATCCCCGAGTCTCAGACCTTTCTGAAGTTCAAATGCAAATATCTTCACAGTACATCCAAGGTTTTTGATGGTCTGATCCATATTTTCCTCTTACTCCTACCTCATATGGCTTCTCTTGAGTATAATACTCTACTCGTAGGTTTTTTTTCCCCATGACTTATGATGTGTCTCCATGTATTTTTAACATTAAAGTAGAGAGAACTGCAAATTAAACTACATTACCTTCTTAAGCAAACTATTAACATTGGCTTTTCTGTTAATTTTGCTAGAAGATATTGATGAAATTATTAGTGACTTTCCTTAACTAATTCTGTAAACTCTGCATTCTTTGTCATATGAGGCCACTGAAATTCTTGCTCAATTATCTTTGTGATTATCTCATAATTATATGGAGTTTCCTTTAAATGTCTGGAACAAGTAAACCATCTAAACTTTATCAAGAGCTCTAAGCACAGGAGGAGTATGTGTTCTATGCTAGGGCAGACATTTTGCAACTCCACCTTAACCTTCATTTCTTGTTTTTACAAAACCTCTAGGTCAGATGTAGATAAACACTGTAGGTCTTTTGGGGGCACTTATCCAGTCCTGGACATGGACATACATGAACATATTTGCATGGTCTTCTAGAGTTTCAGGAATTATGTTCTAGCTTTCAAAGCCATCCAGTTACATCTCTTTCCTCAGTTTTTCCTTTAAGTTTTTAGTCAGGTTGTTGTTCATCCCCAAGTTGTCATCCCCTTAGGTAGCAGGGATGCTAAATGATCACCACTGATAGTTTTTGTATGGTCTCCCCCTCCCAGAGTGTTATCTCTGGTGTATATTGTGGTGCACCACACAGAGAGTGTTATCTCTGGGAGGGGGAGACCATATTTACCATGTAGATAACGCTCTACATGTCTGTAGTGAGTGGGTGAACTCAGTACTAACTGGGTGAGTTCTGAGTAAGGTCAAATAAAGATAAACGTTGCAAGCAGGATTTTTTCAGGGATCTGCCAAACACGTCAAATAATGAAAATTATCTGGGAACTGGGTTTTGGAGGAGCTCTAAATCCCTCTTCAGAGGTGGGTAGAGGGTTGATTTTATCATGTTTGTGGGGCTATTGGTTTTCAAGGCTATCACGGTTCAGAGAGATTTGGATGTGACCAGGGTAATTTAAATACCAAAAAGCTCATTGTTCTTACCAAGATGCAGCTGTTTTTCTTGAATAATCGCTTTCCTGTGTTGTGAGAATTTTTTTTTAATTTTCAGAGTTCATAAAAAGATCATTTTGACAATTTTTGCCAGTGTTCCCCTTATTTCTACAGAGGAGAGGATTTTTGGAGATCATTACCCACTATTTCTACCTCATTCTTCCTTAATATATTTGCTTTATTTTCCAATGTGACTTTTCAAACCTTCTCAAATGAAAACACATTCTTTCTTCCATCGCTGTTAGCTGACGTAATACTTCACTGATAAAATAAATGGAAGCCAGGGATACAAACTTACCTACATATGTAATGACTTTTCTTACTTTTCTAATGGAACACATGATTCCTCTCCTACTGAAGTCCAATCCATTTACCTGTCCTGTAAGTCCTGTCTCCCCTTTCATACTCTAGGGCTGCTGCTGCTGCTGCTTCTTCTTCTTCTTTTTCCCCCAAATTTCTTCAGTCTTTTGAATCATCATGTTTTCTTTCTCTACTGTGTCATGACCAGAAATATGCAACTAAATTTTCTATATTAAGAGATTTCCTTCCACAAGCAGTTGTTTCCCTATTATTGTTTCCTTCTATTACTTGAACTATTTCTCTGATCACCTCTTTGTGTAAGGTTCACAGATGCATTGTCCTTAACTCTCCCCATATTGTAACTCCATTTTCCAGGAAAGGAGTCTTTCTGAGATGAGCAGTGAGCTCACTGGGTGCCCATTGTCAGTCGCTGTGGGTGAACACTGGGTCTGGGAAGGTCCTGGGGAAAAAGGGGCTAGCTAACTTATAACTAAAAGCAGAGACAAGTGCACTATGTGATGTATGGAAGTGTTGAACTGGACTTGTAATTAATAGAACACTGTGTATTAACTAACTGGAATTAAAATTTTTTTTAAAGGCAGAGACAAGTGGTTAATTCATGTCTGGAGGGCCAAATGTAATAATAATTTGTTTAATATATCTGTCATACTTAATATCAATATCATATCAATACCTCCTTAAGTATATAAAATAAAAAGAAGTGAAGGTGATACTAAAAGGCAAAGGGAGTCCCTGCAGCCTCAAGTGTTCGTGATTCATAGAACCTCTGAAAACAAAACAGTATGCTGTCTTATTCCAGGTTCAAACACTTCTTATTTATTTTTTTAGAGAGTGTGCGTGAGCAGTGGGGGAGAGGCTGAGGGAAAAAGAGAGAGGGAATCTTAAGCAGTCTTCATACCCAGTGCAGAACCCTACTCAGGGTGTTCAGTCTTACAACACTGAGATCATGACCTGAGCTGAAATCAACAGTCCATTACTTAATGGACTGAGCCACTCTGATGCCCTAAAGCTCAAATATTTTATGTGGAATCACCCCTGAGCAGACCTAGCAGTAGTGGCTGATAATTGCAGCTGGAGGTTTTCGTTTGTTTATCCAGAACTGTACCCCTGTACTTGAACTTCTTAGAGTAAAGTGAAATCACAGATCAATTCAATTCTTTCTGGTACTTTTCAGCTTAGCTGAGAGACAATAAAAAGCCTCTGTTCTCCAGGAAAAGTATGCAGTCTTATTATCCAGCCATCACTCTTCTTATCAACACCATATCTAGTATTACACTGAAAAGATACAAATTCTGTGGAGCAGCAAGACTATGGAAATATATCGAAGGAAAATTTATGCAACAGAAACCAAGTCAGAGATGACTTGTATATTAGATGTAGCAGACAACTTTACAAAAGCTATTGTTAATATGCTCAAAGTATTGCAAGAAAATATAGAAAAATGAGTGAATGAACATGGAAATGGAGACTACAGAACAGAAGAAGCAACAGATCTATTCTATAAATTCTATTCTAAATTCTATAAATTGAAAAATATAAAATAACTGAAATCTAAAGCTTTGGAAGATTTGACAGGGGAAAGACTACTGTAAGAGAAAGGATTACTGTGAAGAAAGGCCTAATGACTGTCCAAAAATGAGGCAAAAAGAAAAAGAAATTACTAAAAAGCTGAATTGAATCAGCGATATATAAAACGGTATCAAACAATCTAAGATATGCATAATTCGTAATTTCTTAGAAAAGAACGGGGCAAAAAATACATTGGAAGAAATATTGGCTAAAATCTACTCAATTTGGTGAAAATTTTAACCCATAAATCTAAGCACTACAAATCACAATAAATTTTCAGAAATATATACCAAGGTACATCATTTTGAAATTACAGTGTCCTAAAGATAAAAGAGTGGATTCTAAGACTACTCAGGAGTAGTGGTACATTTATGTACTCTATACAGGGGAAGGGTAAGTAAGAATAACCTCGGAGGAGCTCCTGGGTGTGGCTCAGTCGGTTAAGCATCTGCCTTTGGCTTCGGTCATCATCCTAGGGTTCTGGGATCCAGCTCTACGTTGTTGGGCTCCTTACTCAGTGGGGGGCCTGCTTCTCCTTCTCCCTCTTCCCCACCCCCTCTCGCCCAGCTCATGCTCTCTCTCTCACTCTGCACTCTCTCTTCAATAAATAAATGAAATCTTAAAAAAAAAAAAAAACAAGGATAACCACTGAATTTTTATCAAACAACGCAAACCAAAAGACAATGGAGTGATATCCATTATGAAAGATCCAGCCATGCCTTTGAGAAATAAATAAAGACAGAGTGAAGGACACCTTTCAAGTATTGTTTAAGGATGATAAGGGACGTTGTGAGTAAGTTGCAGGAAGCAGAGCACAGGAGCAAAGTTGCGAGCTGGGTCAGAAGCAAAGAGGAAGAGACACAGTAATGAGGCTGAGGATAGATGAACAAAAGATGGAGGGTAAAACACCCAGAATATGGACTTACATATATACCAATGATTTTTGACAAAGGCACCACTATAATTTAGTGGGGAAAGAAATCTTTTAAACAAATGGCTTGGACCAACTGAATATCTGTATGGGAAAACACTGGACCACGACTTATACTTCACATTATACACAAAATCACAATACCAAAAAATAACTCAAGGTAGATTACAGATCTTGATGTAAAAGCTAAACTCAGAAAGTTCATAAAAGGAAACAGAGGGGAATATTATTGCAATGTGAACGAGTCTTCAGATTTCTTAGAATGCAGAAACATCAACTGTTCTTCACCAAAATTAAGAACCGTACTCATCAAAACACAAGAAAAATCATAGACTCCATAATCCGATTCTCAGTACATGTACTCATCAATGGAATAATATCTATATTAAGAAACTCTTACAAGTCAATAAAAAAAGAACAAGTCAGTAAAAAATGGACAAAAAAGATTCCACGGGCACTTCACACAAAAGAACGTACAAATATGAAATGAACAAATGGAGAGATTCTCAACGTTATTAATTGAACTGCAATAAAATCCCACTATTCACTAAAATAGCTAATATTAACAAGATTAACCAATCAAAGGGTAGAGAGGAGAGGGAGAATTGTTTCCCTTACATATTTCTGGGGAAAGTATGCAAAGGTACAACATCTGTGGAAAACCTTTTTGCAGTATCTTATTAAATTAAACACACTTGCCTTGTTATTCAACAATTTTATTCTTGGTAATTTCTCAGAGGATTTGAAAGCATAAACCTTATGTATAAAATGTTTGTCACATTCACTACATTCTAGCCCAAACTGGAAACTTCCATGTATCTATCAACCAGAAAATGAATAAACGAACTGTTATAATTATAGATTGATATCTATTCCGCAATTAAAAAGAACAAACAAAAAAGGACCAACATGCAACAACATGAATGAATGTGAAAAGAATTTGCTGTAGCCCTGATTTCAAATTTTCTTGAAGCAAAGGAATTAGATATACAGATTGCCTTGTATTTTATTGTAAAATTTTCTGCATATTTTCCTATCAAATATATTTGCTACTGAGTATTTTTCTGCCATGTTGGATTATAAATCCAGAACACAAAAATTCTGCTTATTGCCACATAAACTGAAAACAAAACAAAAATCCCTGTTTTTTAACTGTCTTATTTGGTGATCAGGAAGTGATTTTTTTTTTTTAAAGATTTTATTTATTTATTTCACAGAGAGAGGAGAGAGATCACAAGTAGGCAGAGAGGTAGGCAGAGAGAGAGGAGGAAGCAAGCTCCCTGCTGAGCAGAGAGCCTGATGCGGAGCTCGATCCCAGGACCCTGAGATAATGACCTGAGCCGAAGGCAGAGGCTTTAACACACTGAGCCACCCAGGTGCCCCCGGGAGGTGATGTTTTAATCATTTTACCTGTTAATGATAATTTGGTCCCATTAGTTTGTTTTGTTTACATTGTAGGAAAATAGAAGTTTGAGAAAGTAATGTGATGCAATATAATTTTTCTTTAATACAGTGGAAATAATTTCCAAGTTACTAGAAACAAGTTTATAAGCAGTTTACTACAATTAAGCAGGAGATGCTTGTATTTGCTTCTCTCTTCATATGTTCCTCTTCGATCCCATGAAGTGTCCCTTTGAAGTCTCTGTGAGAGGAACGTCTCACAGAGGCACAGGAGATAATGCCACAGAAATCCAAGTAACAGATATCCTACTTTCCTTCTTTCTTAATAGACCTGTCTTTTTTCTCACATACCAAAACTGAGCTTTTTTCATAACTGGGGTGTGTAAACATAGAGGGTTTCCCTTCCAACTTTCTTAATCACACAATCTCATGCCCGTGTCACGTTGTGGTTTGCAACATCAGCCTCGAGTTAAGAAGTGCCAAGAAAATGGAGATGATCTGGCTTCCCTGACAAGTGGGAGCTTGCCTGAGGCTGTGCTGGCAGCCCAGGGAGAACAGAGACTACTGCTGGGATTTGTCATTTGTTTCTCTACCTCTAAATACGCACAATTACCTCGACCACGAGAGCTCATCAGGACAGATAGTACAATGGGTGTTATTTCTATAACATGAACCCAATTTTACAAAGATGAGTTTCATTGCCACCGAGATACTAAACAAAGAAAAAACCTAATCGTACCCATTGCATCTTATTTTATTTTTTTCCCTTTTCATTTTAAACATATGCTTTAAAGTGTTACAAAATATGGTAAATATGTCTGAGAAATGAGTTTTAAAATATCTTCTCCCTAATTTCAAGGCATATTTTTAAATACTTCATAAAGTTCTTTGACTTGCTATGCTTTATATATTGACTGATTTGTATGTGATCTGTTAACCCTTAAATTGACATGTGAACCATAGTCTTTCATTCATCAACATACTCACTTAAGAAGCTTGTTTGGAGTCTCAGTCCCAGGTCCTGGTGTTGTCTTTTGTTAATTGGAGAAATGCTTTTATGTTATGGAGAAAAGTAGGATAAACTACCTTTATAAATGTTCAAGTTTTTCATGTTTCCTCTGAGATTGTTTAGAATCATTTTTGTTTGTTGATTTAATTTGTTTTTTAAGTATAGGATCATTACCTCTTTGGGTATTATAAAGTTTAATGATGACAGCATAATCAAGGTTTTAAATTATCTTCTGAAACTATATTCTTACCTATTTCCTCATAAGGTG
This sequence comes from Procyon lotor, assembly GCA_028646535.1. NCBI lineage: Eukaryota > Metazoa > Chordata > Mammalia > Carnivora > Procyonidae > Procyon > Procyon lotor. Next base: position 44,610,019 of record CM053615.1, on the reverse strand, counting down.
GGAATAATGCTAATTTTCTGAAATGTTTGAGCAAGATATAAATATAAAAAAATTCCTAGGAGTCTTATTTTATAAAAGGGGAAAAATATCATAACCCTGATCATCTGTTTGATGAAAAAAATCCGGTAATATTTGGAGTAAGAGTATTATTTTCCCATGTGCATGTGTGTTTGGGTGTGTTTGGAAGTAAACAGATGTTACCAACTCTGTGATTATCACTTGTCTATCCCGTTCCTTAAAAATAGTCCATTTGCAATATTTTTGTTCTTAAGTCAGATATTTTCAGAGAAAAGATGGAACAGAAAAAATGGTACAGAAAAAAGATCATTTTGAAATTTTTATCTGATCCTGATCCATTTAATCTTGAGCTCAGCTCTCCGGCAGCACTTTTCCCTTAAACCTGATTATCAGTAGGAAAATTCTTCTTGTCAGGCTACAAAGGAAACCTTTCTAAATCCAGCCTTCTGTGAGGTCCTCTTGTTTTTAGTAAGTCAGAGAAGCGGTGTGATATATTTGTTTGATTTAGGATAGAGCTGTGATTTTATGTTGCTGCATTTGTCTGTATTGTGTTTATTTTCTGGGAAACAGAAGTTCTTAAATCAGTCTATGAAACTCATAATGCTTTTAGATAAGCTCCATGGAGGCTTTTATTTCAAAGAGCTTAACACTGGGTAAATAGAAATACTCCATTCTTCATATAGAATCATTTCCCAGTGTTTTTCTAGCAACACTGAAGATTCTGTATGGATCCATATAACCTCCCTGGGCCACTATCCTCGTTACAAACCCTCCTTATTTGCAAAACAGCTGGAGTTTCAGGCTACAGTCAATTCCCTCCGAACAGAGTCGAACAACCAGCAGACAGCTCCTGACCTTTCTTACCTGCGTGAGAGGTGAGCCTCACATGCAGACTTATCAGAAGAGAAACAATCTTCTGACCCAAGTGGGGACCAAGCCTATAACCAGTTTTCAATCTCTCTTGAATGGTCCACATCACAAAATAGTTGATTGAAGTACTAAAAAACAAAAATGAAAACAGTTGATATTTCAGCCAGTTTTAGTTGAGACGACACCGCTTTCCTGCCTGTTTATGACATGGGCCACTGCATCTATATTCCAGGACTTCAATGTCTTGTTTGTAACCCAAAGGGGTACAGTTACATTCGGGTTCTAAAATTCCTTGCCTTCTTCCCCCTGTGATCGTGAGCACATTTCTTTTCTCCAGCCAAGTTCACGACAGATTAAATGAAAAATAGCGGCGAGATGTTATACCAATGTGATCTGCCCAATAGCTCAGATGAATAGAACTTCCCTGTTAGCAAAGAGATAACTTTGTGTGTGTTAAGTACTTGATTTTTAAGCAGTGTACTTGATTGATGTCCTTGAATGGAAACTTTGAGTGCCTTGCTAAAAACAGGGGTGTGTTATTTATCTGAGAGAAACTCATCAGTCCAACAGCTCCTACCAATGTGATGTTTCTTCCCTCCTTTCTTTCTTCCTTCCTTCCTTCCTTCCTTCCTTCCTTCCTTCCTTCCTTCCTTCCTTCCTTCCTTCCTTCCTTCCTTCCTTCCTTCCTTCCTCTCTCTCTCTCTCTCTCTCTCTCTCTCTCTTTCTTTCTTTCTTTCTTTCTTTCTTTCTTTCTTTCAAGATTTTTATTTATTTGACAGAGAGAAACACAGTGAGAGAGGGAACACAAGCAGGGGGAGCAGGAGAGGGAGAAGCAGGCTTCATGCGGAGCAGGGAGCCCGATGCGGGGCTTGATCTCAGGACCCCGGGATCATGACCTGAGCTGAAGACAGACGCTTAATGACTGAGCCACCCAGGCGCCCCAAATGTGATGTTTTCTGTTTGTATGTAGAAAATATCTGTCCTGGGCCTTTGTTTTCTTCATCCCCACAGTGGATCATTTGCACCGTTCCTGGGAATATCATTTCGCTTGGCGGCTTTTCATTAAATGAGTGGGCGAATTTGTCAGTGTTCTCATAAAGAGCTTTATTTACATTTATCAGGTTGCTTTTATGGATTATGAGATCTCTACGGTCCTGGGAAGGCCATGGCGAGCCATCAGTCCTCTGTGCTTCCTACTAATTTCATTCAAATAGTTCAGAAATAGCTTAGGCCCAGTCTCTAAACCGAGTGTTGTGGAGCAGTTCATTTTTTTTTTTTGCAAGGGTCAAATCATGCTGATAATTTTTTTTCAAGTTGTGTTTTATTACTAGCTGAAAACCAATGGAATATAAAAAGAAAAAAAATTGTCATCATTAGACGAATTTTCATATCAAGATAATCGTCACTATATTTTCCCATTTAATCTCTATGCACTTATTTTTCTTGGGCAAATTTCAGTCCTTAGTGCTTTTTAGCTTATGGGGAAGATATTTTATAATACTGAGATTCAGTCTGTGTTTGCAGCCAAGTTCAAGTTTTCAGAAGTATTTGAGACAAGCATATAATTCTACTTTCTTCTCTGTGTTATAATATCAAAATACAGCTCATGATAACATTTCTTCTATAAAACTTCCACAAATACACTGAACAACAGACTACGTGTTGTTTAGACCTTATAAAATATCCAATAGAGTATTTTACAATACTTAATGATGGGCTCTTTGCCATCAAGGAATAAATTCCTCATAGTTTCAGCTCCTCCTTCCTGTTTCTTTGGTTCACTAGTCGCCTCATTCAGGAGGCGTGTGTGGAGCCTTCATTTATCTGACTAGTGTGCTAGGTGTGGTGGTATAAACCTGGCCAAGTCGTGTTCATCACCCTCAAGATGTTGATGGTGTTACGTAATCTCAGTCTTCATAAATTTCCTGGATGAAGTGCTGCACGAGGAAGAAGAAGACACCTGGAAGAAATGGGTAGATGTCTAAGAATGCAGACGGGATATTGGGAGAAAGGAAAGGGATGGAGCCCAAAAGACAGGGTTCTGAGTCTCGCTCTGCCCCTGCGAACAGTGACCTTAGGAGAGTCACTAGAACCTACACTACAGTGTCCTCAGTGCGCACAATGGGAAGAGCTTGTTTAATTATGGGAAGGATTAAAGTGATACAGAGTGGAACAAAATGTGGTCCATACTTTGTCTTTAATAAGATTTGGGGGAATCATAATTGGATCCTGTTGTTGCCACATATTTCTAAAGAGAAACCAGGAACGTGTCACTCAGACAAGCAACTTTTAAGCTTTTTGCTTTTTTAACTTTTTTTTTTAAGATTTTATTTATTTATTTGACACACACAGAGAGAGATCCTAAGTAAGCAGAGAGGCAGGCAGAGAGAGAGGGGGAAGCAGGCTCCCAGCTGAGCAGAAAGCCCGATGTGGGGCTCGATCCCAGGACACTGAGATCATGACCTGAGCCGAAGGCAGAGGCTTTAACCCACTGAGCCACTCAGGTGCCCCTTTTTTTAACTTTTTTTTTTTTTTTTTAAGATTTTCTATTGTTCTAGTGGCTATTGAACTAATACCTGCCAGGGCTGATTTATGATTTCATTTTACTTTTCGTTAATTTCCAGATAGACTAAAAGAGAGAAACAGAAGAATGAAATTACCAGAAAAGGGGAAAAAATTAGAGTTTCATGAAGCTGAGTGACTCTATATCATTTATTTCTGTGACCCAGAGCCAAAAGCTGTCTGGCACATAGTCAGTGCATAATAAAATTTTATTAAACTAAACACAGACAAATATTCCTCATGCCTCTACTTTAATAGCTATAGTGGCTGAGGGGGATTGTTTTCTTCATTTTGTGGACAATGGAAAGGCATTAGGAGTCATAGTTACTAATCAAATGTCCAACTGCTCTATGGAATTGCTATTTATTCTGCTAGTTTAGAATAAGCACTGGAAGAACGGGATTGAGAGAAGTACTGTTTATGTGGAAGAAAAAGGCACCAGACTCATCTGAAAATAGACACACTTCCCATAATATCCACTCAAATGCTCAGAAATTAATTTGAGCAGCCTTATGGTTACTAGAAAATACAATATTATGTTGATAAAATACATAAAATACAGTAACAAAGGCAACGATTGTAATAACATCTACTATTTCTGGAGTCGATCATGGCTCTGTGTCAGGTACTGTCTGATATGCTTACATGTGAAATATTATTCTCATGAATACTGTCATAGTACATATATTATTATTTTCAATCAAGATGAGGAGACCAAAGCACTTTGAGGTTGGTTATTTGCCCAGTTTTTCAGCTCTTACCTCTCTAGGTCTCTAACTAGAATTTGATGCCATGCAGTCTGACTCCTGGGTCTGTAACTTTAATCATTATATTGCAGAATGTTGTGTATGTTGGTTTCATTATGTGAAAGCAGTAGATGGTTCTTGTGTTTATCTTATAGTATGCATCTAATTCTAAAAAAGCCTATAGGAAAATTCATAAATATCCTGATTACTGGTTGGTCGAAATTAATTTTAGTTACTCACCGCAAGATAAACCTCACCACAAGATAAACCTTACCACTGTTGTGTCCACCCTTACCCCATTCTTCAACATACGCACCCTTTCAAACAACTGGATCCATATAACCTCAGCAATCTGAACCATTTTCTGACATATTTTTTCATGCCTGAAAAGTAAGGTCCATGCCCCATCATTTGTAATGTCAACTGATGTAAATATAAGCCTGTTGGTAGTAATATCACTGTCTGACCTTCTATTAATCATACGTTGGCTACACATTGGGCTTTTGTAAGACAAGCTTCATAACAATCATAAAATTCTGTCCCTACGAGCTATCAAATGCTTAAGGGGGATGTTTGAATAAGGCACTTGGGCAATATCTGATGAAATGAGTGTGTGTTTATATTCTCCCATAAGCATTTAGGCTGTCTTGTGTCAAAAGGTCCACTACAGGAACTATACTCCAATGTTAAGCCCACCATTTATTAGATGTGTTGCCTTAGGCTAGGTTATAAATACTTTATATCTAAGTTTTATCATTTAAAAAAAGAACTTAATTACTATCTTCATGGCTTCATGGCGTTATTGGTAGGACAAATAACCTTAACATACATAATGTTTAGGTGAGTATGTGCTACATTAGAATTATGCAATAATAATTGAGGATGATAATAAGAGTATTACTTTATGAGAAGATATCAATGTTTTTCTTTTTTTTTAATATTTTATTTATTTGACAGAGAGAAACACAGCGAGAGAGGGAACACAAACAGAGGGAATGGTAGCGGGAGAAGCAGGCTTCCTGCCAAGCAAGGAGCCCAATGCGGGGCTCGATCCCAGGACCCTGGGATCATGACCTGAGCCAAAGGCAGACGCTTAATGACTGAGCCACCCAGGCGCCCTGATATCAATGTTTTTCAACAAAGATATTCTAAAGCGAACAAGGTGTTTTTGCTGGGTTCTATCCAGCAATATGATTTATCAAGGTGTTTTTGCTGGGTTCTATCCAGCAATATGATTTATCAAGGAAAGCATCTTATCAAGGATAAGAGCAATGTATATGGAACAAGAAAATCTAGACTCTAGTCCTGGTTCTCAAGTGAACTTGGGTTTCCCACTGATTATGAACCTGCACACTGGACAGAAGGATTCTCATCCTAGCTAGTTCCCTGACCTTCTCTCTTTCCATCATTGCTGTCCTCATTATTCTTCAGTTGACTTTAAAATAAAACAAATCAACCCACTGAGGTTTATTGAGGTATAATTGATATTCCAAAGAACTACATGTATTTAATGTTAGGTGATTTTTGTCTGTTGAAAACTACCTAATACTTAGGACATTTACCATCCCCCCTACCCCTATCTGCCCAGATATTCTGACTTCTCTCTCCATTCAAGTTCTCACCTTAAATAGTAACTTTTCATGGGAGGTTTTCACTGGTTACACCATATAAACCTGACTCAACCATAACCTTATTGGCTTCTTAACAATTATTATTATCTGAACTTACCTTATATATCACTGTTTGCATGCTGTTTCCTAATTTTATCTATTAGCATGATGTTTCTATGAAATCACAGACCTTGTCCACATTTTTTGGTTCCTTATATCCTGACACAAAGTAGATTCTCAATAAATATATGTTGGATGAAAAAAAGAATAACTTTTATTATTCTGAGAATTTGCTGTCAGGACAAATAAGTAACAGATGTGACAATATCTCTTGAACTATAAAATACATTACAAATTATTGTTATCAGATCTTAACATTTTCATGTGACTTGCCCAAAGTTATAGAGCTATTGTAGGAGAACTAGAATCTCAACCCAGCAGTGTGACTCAAGGGCTTGTAATTGTAGTCATTGTAGTCAAAAACTACATTTTGCTGTAGTTCATGTGTAGCTACCAAAACTAGGCAATGTAATGATGGCCAACTTTGCACAAATTAATTCTTTTTTTTTTCTTGTTGGCTTAACTTAGTGCATCAAAGATATTTTGGCCTATTGAAACTTCTAATGAATAGAGTCCAAAACAAAATGGGCATCTTATTTTAAGAATTTGATGTAGATTATTTAACTTTTTGTTGATATCTAATCTCTCTTTTATGGTTAAAGTCTGGCTGGGATCATTACAGTGAAGTATTCTTCACTTTTTACCTTCCTATGCCATGACTAAGGATATGTAAAGGAAGGAGTTTTTGGCAAAAAAGTAGAAAGGAGGTGACTACGTGAAGCCTATAACCTCTCAAACAACTTTTTCATGATCTTCAGAGAGAAATGTGATTCCATTGAGTTCAATTTCAGTATTAAAGCATATTTGCCTGGAGTGAATGCTCTTGAGATTTCATTCACAGTGTTAGAAAGAAAATGACTTAAGAGAAACCATATGTGCTTATTTTATAATTGTTTCAGACACTGCTTGACAAAATTCGGGGTTTTTTTTAACCTTAAATTCTTTTATATAACTGGCTTACTTGAGTGCCAGTACTGAAAGTCTTTTTCATGATATAGTCAGGACATTGCATACGATTTTTTCCTCATCCTCTGTCAGTGTCATTTTATGTTCGTTCAGTTGCCTGTATAGATTGTATATAATATTGAATAGGTATTTCATTAGACCTAGAGCAAATTTATACTTTGGTTTCTTCATCAGTAGCTTTATAAAGTTTGTCAGAGCTCTGACAAATACATGAGTGAATAAATAGCTTTGAATTATCATTCCATCTAAAAATAATGATAATCTATTTGGGGAATTAAACACTGAAGAATTCAAAGGTTAACTTTTGGTCAAATGAGGTAACTCATGAAATGACAAGAACTTTCCAGTAAGGAAATCCTGATAATTATTGTTGAAAATGAAAGATTCAGGTCTTTTGCACTAATCTTATTCATATTTTAAGATGAGTACTGCCTAAGTAGATAAAACAGAATGTGGAGAGGGCTCAAAAGCATATTATGTTGGAGATGTTACTGGTAGGAATCAATTTTGGGGATTGACAAAATGAACTTCAGATATCTTTCAAGTCTTGGATTTTTGTGAAATAATCATTGACAGGAAAAGAGCCCTGGCAGTTGAAGACCTGAGATTTAGAACTAGTTCTCTCACAGGCTTTTGAGGATTGTTGGCCACATCATATAAGTACAATTTCATTGCTTTTAGTATTTCCTTTGGATCCACACAAGTATTCAAATGTGAATGCACTTTGGAGAATCACTCCTGAAAATTTTTTTTCTTCTATTACTTGGGACCAGCCATGGCCAGCAGTATCCAGCAGGATCAGTATCTAGCAATATCCTGCCCAACCCAGTGCCAGGACCTGAGTGGGCCCCCCTCTCCAATCCACTTCTGGATTGGACTCTATCTTCAAGTGAGAGGCTGACCAGATACATCAAGGAGGTCCATAACTGACATGTGTATAATTGCTTAAGGGTCCTATGTTTGAGTATATGGCTGGCAATATGGTTTCTCACACCCACCAGCTCCCACTGACCAGCTCCCACTGGAAATTTTTTTAATGGGTGGTATGATACAGAGCTTTCTGAATGGTGCTGACATGATGATTTTGAGTGATTCTCATTCATTTTAGAGAATGAGTTCAAGTTCTGAATTCCCAGTGCAGCACAGCCAAACATTAGACTTAAGCCATGTGTGTGACTTTATGTGTGAGTTCTTCTTTATCTCTGTTCTAACCTTGTTGCAGCTTCCAATTTACAGCAACTGAGAGCAGCAGGCATCCTTTATCCTGTGCACCCCCTGCCACTGGCACTCTTGATGATCACCCAAACCCCAAGTAGTCTTGGTGCCACATCCTCTGGTAGTGATAGAGCCTACTTCTTCCAAAGACTTTCATGACTTTTGCTCCTTAAAGACAATGAGATCTTTCAGTTCGCTCTGTGTCTTACATCCCAGCTCAGTCTTAAGCCATGCTGGGTATAGAGCAGGTATTTCTTGTGTGAATGGAACCACTTATTACTCTGCCTGTGGGCCTTTTGTCTGTCCTTCCACTGTTGGTTGTGTATGGAAAGCAGGGGTATGGTCAATATGGAAATAAATAACCTTCTTAGAAAGCATTGGTTAAGACCTAAAGAGTTTAAGAGAATATGTTATTGGAAGAAGTGTTATACTATATTTTTAATGTGTATGATTCTGAATGGTGAATTCAACATGATCATATAATGAATTATTCACATTTTTCTGTTTAATCTGAATAACATTTACATTCATGGTCATTGTCAATGATGCAGAGTAAAACTTCTGAGAGAGTCAATGGAAGTCAATGTTAATGGGTAGGGCACTGGATAACATAGAATTATGAGGAATGATGTAATTAGCATTCAATAAATGGTATTATAGAACTGCAGGGACATTAAGTGCTATATTATTTCAGTATAAATCTGTTCTATAAATCCATGGCATTGTGAATAATAACTGTTGCTGCATTTTTCTCAAGTTGGGAGATATAAAATTAGCCAGGAACTGCATATTTCACAATATAGAACTTGAAAGAATTTGTGGACTTGAGGGGAAAGAGATAGTGTGTGCAAACTATGTAGAAGCTTCATATCCACTGACTGGATGAGAATAAATACATAACTAACTCTTATACTCATTGTTCTACATTTTCATCAATAAATTACTACTCTTAGGGTTCCATAGGTTTTCTAATAAATGTTAACCAAGCTAATTACATAGATGGGTGCCTGACAAAAAATATTTGCTCAGGGCCCCACATACCCTAGGGGTGGCACTCTCATCTGTTTTAGAAATTAGTCCCTTCTAACTCAAAGAGGTTATGATTCTATATGAACATTTTATTATGTTTCATAGCTATATTTGTGCATCATCTGTAGAAAATTTAATAAGCAAACTTAAATAAGTTAAGCTTGATGTACAAATAGGGTAAAATACTGTGTGATGGGCAAGACCCAAAAACTGGATCAGATTTGAGTACTGATGAAAACGATGTCAGATCTTTGCTGAATCTATTACTTAATTTTGCAACTCACTAGCAAACAAGTTATCCAAAGAATTTCTGTATAAATGTAAGATCAAAGACAAATCATGACACAAGTGGATGCGACTTCTAAGCTTTTGACTACTTCCCCATAGCTAAAATTTGAGAATTGACCAAAAGCATAGAATTTAGCATGTTAAGTGAGCCTGTGATCATGAGAGAACTTATTTTTATACACTGTAACCTAGTCTGGAGAGGGGAGAATGTCTTTGCAGAAGGGCTTTGTTCATTACCATATAACCAGGGCTATCCAGTGGGCCAACTGACTTTTGCTGCACAATTCAACATACCCTATATTTCCTCCAGCAGGTCTGGCCGTAGCCTACCCTGTAGATGGTAACTGTTCATTTACACAGGTCTCCTTCATTTGCATATGGAGTTACTGTAAGAGACCCTTAAATTAAAACAACAACAACAATAACAACAACAACCCTGAGACAATGAAAACATCAAGGTATATGTCTGGCCTTTTTGGCAGAAAACACGAAACAAGTTAACCCCATGTCTTTGATCAGAAACTGACGAGCTTGATTAGTATTTGATGTGAGGATGCCTGGAACTATGATGTTTTTCCTTCTGAGGCATTGAGCCTAATACAATACAGAGGCAGAAGTGGGGAGCGGCAGCAGCCACAGGTTGCATGGTGTTGTCAGGAAGTCTGGAGCAGGCGCTGGAGACTGATGGGAGAATTTTAAGAGTAATGTTGATAGAATAGCTCCAAAGATATTGCAAAATTTATATATTAGACTTCAGCGTGAAATAGGAGGAATCAGAGAGTCAGAGATTGCATATGACTTGTTGTCAGCAACTTGACTTTAAACATAGCTATTTGATAATTGCGTCATACTACAACACAGAGCAGCTGTGTATGGTTGTGCAGGTGGTGCCCTGATCAAGTTCATTCCACCAATGATGGGTCAGCCCATGATCTACTTGCTAGGAGATGCTCAGAGCGGCTTTTGGCTTCGAAATAGGGAATCCTTTGTCTCATTCCTACAAAGGTATTTTGTGCCTTGAGGGCCCTTGTTAACATCTCTGAGACTCAGTTTCTTCATCTTTATGATGTACATAATATTTACCTTGCAGGGTTGTTGTCATGATTGCAGAGAATGTGTGTGAAGAGCCTCTCACCATAGAGGTACTTAATTAGAGGCTATTAGAATAATAGGACTATTGCTTTGTGCTCAGCTGTGTGTGTGAATGGGGAATTATATCCATCATATGTGCCTTCTGGGAGATTATGAGTTATTCGTGGAAAACCAAATGTGCACATTAACCATATTGAGTAGGAGAGGTCAGGGTGGCCAAGAGAATAAAGGAAAGCTTCATGGCAGAGGCTGGGGCATTTTACTTTATGTAAAATTACACTTCCTTAGAGGAATGTTTTCAAACAGTCCTTTGTTTTGGAAAATGGCATATTTATTATAATTAATAATATGCAGAATAGCCCTTGAAAGAACCCTGGGATGAAATATAGCAACATGTTAATAGCAATGAGGGAGCACAGTGGAGCAGACTTTAGAGTTACTGAGATCTTGGTTTAGACCCTTTCTCTGCTGTTTACTGGCTTCATTCTTTCTAACAAATTATTCTTTGAGCTCCAGCTTCCTTAGCAAAAGTAGATTATATAATAGAATTATCTTATACTTCTGTGGTGTGAATTAAATGCAATCATGAAATAAATAACTTATAAACTATGAATAGAATTATTATCACTGTGAATAGTATTATTATGTAAGACCACAAAGTGACTTCATACATTTATGAATTTTCAATTTTCTCTAATGAGCATGAATTACATTTATAACAGAAAAATATAAACTTAATTATAAAAATAAGCCAGTCAGATGAAAGCTGTGATTGTATGTAAGAAAGCAGATATGTTTCTGAATTGAAAGCAATGGGACCTTCTCATGGTTATGTTAGGTGGGGTAGAGAGTTCTTTCTTATGCATATGGATATATAGAAATATATATGGAAATATCCATTTCAAGTGGATACCTCTATGTGGCTATCTTCCATGGACCTGCTGAGCTACTGTCTGAGCTACCAAAGAGAGAAAGACATGTGACCAAGGTAAGGTTGACAAGTTTAGGGGAAAAAATAAGAGGACATGCAGTGAAATTCAAAATTCAGATAAACCATGAATATAGTTGTTGAGTCTCGGTGGGCCTCACAGGATATTTGGGACATATATTAAAATAGTATTCCTTAAGCAGACCCAAGGGCTTAGTCATCCAAAAAACTCACATCCTTGACCTTTCCTAAGGCACTGAAGCTATATGAGACCTGCTGAGCTCATTTCTCCTTAGGCTACCAAACAGGGAACAGAGTGTACTACCAAGGCCAACCAGATCTTTCTGTTTACTCAGGGAATAAGAAGGCTAACAAATGCACAGCAAACAAAACACAAAAAAACTGAGCAAGGTGTTGAGGAGGATGACAGGATGACATCACAAAGGCTCAGCCTTTGCGGCAGCAGCTTCAAATACAGAAGTGATGGAAGCAGAAGGTACTTCCAATGTGGTAGCTGACTAAACTGGGGTTTGCTGCTTGGGATGCATCAAACTGAACACAATCCAAGGAAGTATTGAAAACAAAGAACTTTTATTACTTGTTACAAGTAAGGAGGCAGGGATGATGAGGAGAACAAGGGTAAGAGAAATATAGCTAAAATTAAATTTCCTTACAACTTACAGCCTGCTGATAAATACCTGAGACGTACAGAGTGTGAGGTCCATCAAGGAAATCAAGGCTGCCTTAATGTTAATGTTGCACTAAAGGCTAGAAGGAACCTTATCTTGACAATAGCCAGACCTCCAGGATCCTGTAACTCTTCTTTAACAGGCAGAAATACCTTTAGAGACCTAGGTATCTCTATGTCTCCCCCCAACACTTGGAAGTATATGATGAGTTGCTCCCACCAATCACAAGTACATCTCTTGCTGCTGATAAAAGCACTTTTTTTGCATCATAAAATGTCTCAAGAATTCTTTCTTGATCTTTGTCCTCGGTGACCCACATCAGGGAGATAGCTCTCAGGGCACTGCCTCCTTGGGGCTTTTATTCAGTGTATTAGGAAGTGGAGTCAGGGAGCTTGCAGGTGTATTAAGGAACTTACACATATTCTATTCCTTAGGAACTTTAGTTCAATTGCATGTGCTTAGTGTGTCAACATGCTAGTGCATACATCATATGTTCAAAAAATGGCAGAAAACTCTGCCCATAGGAGGGAATCTTAGTATTATAATGAGCTAAAGGTAACTTTAAGACAACTTGTGGGGCTTCTGTGCAGGTGTCAACTCCAAACTGGCTCACATAAAGGGCTACAGGGAATGGCCAATTCTGCAAAACAAAACGCATTCTTTCCCTGCTCTTGTCCCTTCCTCTCTTCCCTTCTGTTGATAGCTTTCAGCCCATTGATTGGAGTAACTTCATGTTGCAACCTAGTTTACAATATTAGCAAGGCTAGCAACATCTTGGAATAGTGTTTCTGATCAATTTTTCAAGGTATGCATAAGACCATTTTGCCTTCGGATCTCCAGGTATGAGAGGAGTGATTTTTCAAATTTACAAACCTACCCAACTGCTCTGACATTGGGAGATAGGGCTGGGAGCTGTGAGGACTTCAGATCGCAAGTCGTTAACTAGAATGCAGTTGTTCTAAAGTTAGCTTTACTTCATTAAAATACTAAGTATTTTAGTTTCTCCTTTAGGAGAAAACTCTCCTAAAGGTAGAATTTTCTGCCATTTTTGAACGGGAATGTATGCCTTAGCTTGTTAACATGCTGAACATGCACAACTGAACCAAAAGTACCCACTGCAAGCTCCCTGCCCCCACCCCGTAGTACACTGACGAAAGCTTCCTGCACGAGCCCCACAGAGAAACAGTACTTTGAGAGCTATCTCTCTGTCTCCTCACTTGTGACAAGTAATAAGAACTTGTTTGCATTTAATACTTCTTTGGTTGTGTTCATTTTGGCGGTGATGCACCTAAGACAGAGATGCACCTAAGCAGGAACCCCTTGAGTTCAGTACAAAACGATGGGTATGTGACTCTGGAGTGTATCTGAGGGGAGCACTGAGTGTTCTTAGGCAGATACATTGAAACTTACCTTCCAGAGTGTTCTGGAATGTTTTTAAAAGGGTCATGTCTGATATACAGAGGCTAGGCTAGATTTTGTGCCATTGAAGATTTGGACATTTTAGGAATTAGCTGTGAGAGGGACTGATTGCATATCGTTAGAATGTGAATCTGTTGATTGAAAAAAAAAACGCACTTATCAAAAGATGGAAGGAAAATCGCATTCTACTTTCCACCATCTCTGTTTTTCATTTGAATAAAGGAAAATTTAGGTTGAGAATCCTTGTTGGTTTATCTTTACTTTTCTTTCTTTTTTTTTTTAATTTTATTTTTTCAGTGTTCCAAGATTCATTGTTCATGCACCACACCCAGTGCTCCATGCAATATGTGCCCTCCTCAATGGCCACCACCAGGCTCACCCTCCCGCTAACCCCCTCCCCTCCAAAACCCTCAGTTTGCTGCTCAGAGTCCACAGTCTCTCATGGTTCATCTCCCCCTCCAATTACCTTTATCTTTTCTTGTAATTATGTAAGCAGTACTTCAGACTTTTTAGGAAGAATTGTTTTTGCGTAAAAACCTTACAAATTATTATGTAGATGGGTAATGAAAGTCCAATATTTAAAATTTCAAATCCACTGCTTTGAAAAAAAAAATCCTCCTCTTTGGATGTGAAAAGGAAAGCGCTTTAGCATATATTTTTGTGCAAAAGATTTTGCCTTTTAGTATGTTTTGGTGAGAAGAAGTTTTTAGCGCAATTAATAATGCATTAGCTGACAGCTTATCATTGCTCTTTTTTTTTTAAATTAAATGTCTCACCACACCACTTTGTGATTTCACGTCGAGCCATCTGCCAAGCTAGGTACTTTTACCACGTTTTGTTTTACATATGTGGCCTACTTTGAAAATCTCAACATTTTTCTGGCTTTGTTTTCAACAGGCACCAAATTCAAATAACTGAATGTGTGAATGTTCCACATTTTTATACAAATATAAGCTTCACAGAAAATATACATACTATTATTACTTAAGAAATACTGCTCTTTAAGCTGCATTTAGTTGAGTGCCTACTTCTTGATAAAGTAATCTTAATACTTCTCTTTTGTTTAAGAGAATACTTCTGATGGCTGGAAAAGAAAGTATTTCTAAGGTTGTCCTTAACTTTTGGTTATCCTCAGCGTTAGTGAAGAAATATGTTTTTTGCACCCACTCTTGCTAGACCAGTCCCACAAATATAGCTTCAGGCAGTGAAGAGGATAAAGTTCTTGCTCCTCATGCTCACATATATATGACAGAGAAAGCTTCTTGACTATTTATTGAGCACTGAGGTAGGATGAACAATACCCTCAATCCATCAAAGCTATGTCCTTGTCCTAATCCCTAGAGCCCATGAATGTCATCTTATTTGAAAAAAAGGGTCTTTTCAGATAAGATTAGTAATATGGTATGTCATCTGGGGTTATCTGGATAAACCTTAAATGCCGTCATAAGCGTCTAAGAGAGAGACACTAAGAGAGAAAGGAGATGCACAGAGAAAAGAAGGCTTTGTGACGAAAAGGCAGAGATGGGAGTGATGTGAACACTAGCAAAAGAATGTTGGAAACCAGCAGAAGCTGGAGGAAGCCAGGAGTGGATTCTCCTCTAGACCTGCAGAGCGAGTGTGGTCCTGCCAATGCCTTGATTTTGGCCCACTGACAATGATGTTGAATTTTTGGCTTCCAGAACTGTGGGAAAAGAAACTTCTATTGTTTTAAGCCACCAAGTTTATGGTATGGTGGTGGTTCAGGCCGCCACTGTAAACTAAAACAGGAAACTACCATGTTCTAGGCCTAAATACATGGTAGGTATTTTTGTTATGTTATCTGCATATTCTTCTGTACTGTGAGGATGATTATTTTTATCTTAATTTTATGGATGAGGAAACTAAGCTCATATAACTTGCCCAACATCCCATAGCTACATAGCAGCAGGGTCAAATTACAAGTTTGTCCACCTGGCCCCCAAATTTATAATGTATTTACCTACTCATCTTTTGCTTATTAATATATTAATCCTTTAAATAGCATCCAAAACGCTGACGGCCTCTCCTTTGAAGGATTCACTGAAAAGGTTCCTTAGGTTGTAATGGAAAAACAGACAACTGTTGTCTTAGTTAAAACTTTACTTGGTACCTGCAATGGAAAGAATGGCCATCAAATGTCTCTAATATTTATCTGCTTTCTTTTATCATAGTAGTTATTTTCATACAAACATGGCCAGTTTAAGATTGATCAACCTGTTAGGTAGATCTTAAAATGGTTGTGATCCCCAAAGTCTTGAAAATCTCAACTTTGCTCACTAGACGGAGGCTGAGAAAGTCTGTTACCCAAGGAAATGATACATCTCATTTTATTCTCCCTAAGAAAAGAATAAAATTAGGGTGAAAGTGTGCAGCCACGTGCAGACATTCAATGTCTTCCTGACAAGATGACCACATTTATGCATTTATGTTTCAAATGGTTTCCTCTTTTACTATACAGCAATAGAAGCATATACTGTTTTTCTTTCTCTGTTTTATTTTCTTTGACTTGTAACATGCTAACAAAACACATTCTGGCCTGAATCTGATTTTGTTATTAATATCTAATTAGATATAGAGCTGAGCAAGGCTTCGGTAAATTAGAAATCAGCCTCCCACTTCATTCTCTTTGCTCTGTGGTCTACCTTCCAGCCTTTGGATCAGTCCTGCTCCGATACTCTGGCCTGTATGGATTTCAGGGAAGAGGCACTATACTTTGTGCTTTAAAGAATAATCTTTAGCACAATCAGGTAGAATTAATAGGTAGGATGCACTCAGTCCAGGTAACTCTGCAACAATGTCTGGAGAGGTTATTTCACTGTAGATATTACTTAATATATTCATTGAAATGGATTGAACCCATTCAGAAGAATGTAAAGAAAATGATGCTTTTATTATGTACATTTATGTTCTGTATAATTTTATTCGCATGAACATAAATTTATTCATGAGTTCCCAGCTCTTTGCTATTAAGGAAACAATGATTCTCTTCAACATGTTGGGTTAAAATCATAATCCTTGGTCCGGATAAGGCTAACCTCCATTTTTCTTTCATTGCATCCATTGAATTGACCCTTTGGTTCTGAGTCCTGTGGGATCTGGTCACTTACCATTTTCTGTTGGGATAATGTTTCCTAATTTCATGACCCAAAATGTGATTTCACCTAGTCCTTTTATGTAGGCTCTAAATGTTCAAAGTTCACTTTGTGTGAAGGCTGTTTGCTGATCTTATGCTGTGCACAAAATAGGCATCTTTTTAAGTCAGGAATGTCTTTTGTCAGTCTGTTTGACAGCTTTCTATCTGGAGCTCCCTAGCCTGCTCCCTCAGCATCTTCTGCTGTGTTGCAGCAATAGGAATTATAGAATATTTTCCTCTTGGCAGAAAAAGTTACTTTTTAACTAAAAACGGATTCCACCATGAAAACTGCCATGACATTTGCTGACAACATCATTTGGGTGGCAGTATGTTTTTATCTATGAGGTCCAATTTATATACAGTAAAATGCACAAATCTTAAGTTCACAGCTTAACAAATGTTGACATCAAGATATAGAATATTTTCATCACCTAATAGAGGTTCCTCATGGCCCTTTTCTATCAATCCACCCTCTGCCCTAGGCAATCACTATCTTGATTTTTCTACATTGACTAGTGTTGCCTAGGCTTGAACTTTGTATAACTGGAATAGTACATCATATATTCTGAATGACTCGTCCACATATTATAGACCATGAATCTTTTGTGCCTTGCTTCTTTTGCTCAAGATAATGTTTTTGACATAGGTTTATACTTGTCAGTAGTTGATTTTTGTTAATGGATGGAAGAATAATCGTCCATCCCATGAATACGCTAGAGAATATGTGAAAGATATTTGGACTCTTTTCAGCTTGAAACTATCACAAATAAAATTGGTTTGAACATCCTTATACATGATACAGTTCTCTTGGGAATATAGCTAAAAATGGAATCACTGTGTCACAAGCTAGGTGTCTGTTTAACTTAATTAGAAATTGCAACATCATTATCCTAAGAGCAGTTGTTAATATTTTATGACTACTACTAGATAGGCAAGAAGACCCCAAACCACCATAATAACACAAAATCAGCAGTTTGGTCTTTATTGCTAAGTTTTTAAGACTGGGTGTTTTATTTGTTCATCGATTTGACAAACAATAGAGGAGAAAAGCAGGATTATTGTATACATGACCTTAGAAACTCAGGTTATCCCATCATAGGTGGATCCTGATCAAGGACACATTTCCTTCGTGGAAAATGTGAAACTTTTCCAAACTTACCTTCAGATTGTAAGACTCCCTTCCTTTCTCTGGTACATGCATTCTCAGTGGTGGTGATACACCCCCAAGGGGGTAAAAATTGGTTTTTGGAGGGCAAATACTGAGAAAAATCTTTTTAAGCATAAAGCACAGATATACATATAGCTCACAGACAGAAATATAGTATATTGGGTATTAGCATTTCATCAGGGATGTTATTAGGAGCAAAGTCTACAAAAGGGTCTTTGGGGTGGGGCAGTAATAAAAAATGGTTGAAGAATATTGATTTAGTGGCTTAAATACGATTTCTCGGACAACTCAGACAAATGCACTGGCATTTATAGACTCTCTGGTGCCTAGGTACTTTCCTTGTTATACCTTGCTTCCAAGACTATGCACCAACTTGCACTATAGGTATGGAAGAGAGAACAGGTCCCTTCCTGGGAGTGCTAGTGCATGGCTGTTACCTCGAGACTCATCGAGTCCTCACCTGCTTTCTCTGTGGTATGATGAGAGAATGGTGGAGCAGGTGTCTACATTTGGCAACTTGGGGGTTATAGGTTTCCCCTATAAAGGGTATTCTTGACTCATTCCATGTGATATAGTGTTTTTCCTTTACCCACCTTATCTAGAATGTCTAAGCCCTAACCATATTCCATTTTGTATTCAATGTAAAACAATCTATATTTATTTGCTTGTTTTATTTTTTAAACCTTTGTTTTGCCAAGAGCTTATTTAGAAATCCATAGTCTTGTTATTATCAATTTCTTTCCCTGAGACTAGCAGTCTTCCCTCTGATCCAAAGCCCAGTGCTTCTGGTCATGGTTCCTTTTGATTATATCTAAAGAGACCATCTATTGGGCTGTCTGGGCATCTAAACTTTCCCTGCTTTGCTCTATTGACTCGGAATATTAAGATTCTTTGATATTTCATTTCATTCCCTATTTTCAAATATTTACCTTAAGGAAGAACAGAAATTTCTGTATTGATTACAACAGGCTTTATAACCCAAATATGTTTCACTGACTCCAAATATGTAAGTTTAATGCTATGTCCCAATCTTCCAGCCTACTCTGTCTTGCTGCAAATACATTGTGATGTCTAGTAGTCAAATCTCAATTCCTGACAAGTATAACTCCATAAAAACTGGAGGAAGCTGATTTAATCCCTCTCTACTCTTGGGTCTATGGCAGACAACCTCATTGAAGAATTTGCTGTAGTAACTTCCTCTGGGTTTATCAGGAAAGAATGATGGGAATTCTTTGCCTCTTTTTCTTTTACTCTCTTGGAGTAAGAGATTTTAGGAGGTAAAATCTAAACTGTCTGAGCCTGGTAGGACTCTGGGTTTTTAAAAAAGGAGAGAGGTCATGACCTGAGGATGTATGGATTCCCTAAGTTTTATAAATTGAATGCTTTGAGGATAAAGACAGACATGTACTTCACCCAGAGGTGGTAGGCACATTTAAGGGGGCATTTGGATGACTAGGAACTGAAGAATAGGTGATTGAGTCTTGAGAACTGTAGTAATGAGAAACTGGGAGTTCGTCTAGAGCATCGACACTGTATGCCATTGAATGGCCCATACAGCCTTGGACAATGAAGATCTTGGTGGGGGTCACGACACATAGATCTGCAGTCTTCCTTTAAGCTTTCCAAAGTTATTATGTTTGGAGTCCTAAATGACCTTAAGAAAGTGAAAGAGTCTCCTGCAAAATGACTGATTGAATTTCTTATTAAACATTCAAGGAGAGGGTAGAGATAAGGAAGTCCTCAAAGACAAATTGAACTCAATTTGGAACATGGGGAAAGAAAGTTTATGCACTCAAGTGTTGAGAATCAAATTTATACCTATTTTACATTTAATAGTAACTGACTTGGTTAGACTTTGACCATGTTCTCTTAAAAAGAATGAGACAGGGAAACTAAAGAGATCTAATGAAGAACTGCTTTTTTGCTCCTTTTTCTGCTTCTATTCTTGCTAAGACCTACATTTCTCACCTTACACCTGCCTTATAGAACAGATAATGAATGGATGTGCTCCTGGCAAAGGTCAAGGAGTTAATGAATTCTTTGAAGTCTTCCGGCACCATAGGTAACATCTAAGGAGTGACCAGGTGGGATCATCATGAATATTTTCCAAGACCACTGACTCACTAAGACCTCCTGGCTCCAGGGCATAAATGACTTATGGAGAACACCTAAACACTCGTCTTTTTTCCTGGGTGCCTGAACACAGCACAGTCCTCAGTAAAAACCCTGGGCCCCAAGCAAGGACAAGACTCTCTCTCCTTTCCCTTCTGAGTCTCCCAGACACTCTGTATTTGCTCTATGTCTTCAATAAACTGCTCTCACTTCCTCTCTGCTTGTGTTTGATTTCAATCCTGTGTGAAGCCAAAGACCCTCTTGGCTGTCCTATGGTACCTCTTCTGGATTCTTGAACCCAGGCAGCCTGCATCAAAACCATTCATCGTGACTATGTATCACCTTACCTTTTCACTTTTTCTTCATAGCACTTAATACTCATCTGATGTGATATGCCTATTTATTAATTTTATTTGTACTAGTTTTAAGCTCTACAAAGGAAGAGATTGTCTTTCTTATTCACTCTTCTGTTTCCAGCACTTAAAATAGTGCTGGTATATAGTAGGTGCTCGATAAATATTTGTTGAGTGAATGAATAATATTTGGAAATTCTCATGGTAAAAAATGGGAGAAAATGATGAAGACGTCAAGATAGTTAATCATGAAATATAAACAAGATGAACCTCTGTATGAAATGAAAGATATTTCTTGGATTTCTTGAAAGTAGTACTACACTGTCATTTTGTGTTTGGCTTTAATACTCTTCAATTTATTTAATACCTTTGCTTTTCCTTTTATGGCTTACCTTTGTTCAGCAGATGATCCCCCCCTGGAGTGTATTGGCAATTGGGAAAGTGTGTGATTTTAGCAGCTCATTCCCTATATTTGACAATCTGGGACTTTCAGCCAAAGTGACCTTATTTATGTCTCTCTTTGCATATTGTTTATATAGCTTGCTATTTTAAAAATATATCTGTATCTTATATTCTCCCTATTTCTGATGGGATGGATCATTTTTATATGGTGGCAGTTTAACATTCTTTACCTTTATAGTCTACTTGGTATATTTACTATGATTTCAGCTTAGCTTTTTAAATGTATTTTGAGATGCACAGTCCATCCTAAAAGGATTAAGACAATGCTCTCTTTAATCTAGAGCTGGCTAAAAAATAAATGTGAGATGAGGGAAAATATTGTGAGAATTTACAAGAAAGGGAGAACAACCTATTTGGAGCCAAATTCCAACAGACGGTCTCCAGCAATGCATGTAGTCTGAAGGAAAGAGAAAATCAGGGAGCTATAGGAATTTTCATTACCATGAAATCTCACCAAGTTACATATCTCTCCAATGGGATAGATTCTCCTTTATTAGTTATCTAGTGCTTAGTAGTAGATCTTCTAAATATTAGTCTCTTACCCCAACTGTAATAATTTCACATCTCCTGTAGTTTCTCTGGGTCAGGAGTTTAAAAGGGACTTGGCTGGGAAGTTTGGCTCAGGGCCTCTGCTGGGGCTGAAGCCATGTGAATATTTGCAGAGAGCAGAAGGATCTACTTTTAGGAGATGCTGTAGCATTGTTGGTATATTGGTGGTTAGGCTTTCGCGGAGGCTTCAGTGCCTTTTCCTGTCGGCCTCTCTGGGGCTGCTTAAATGTCCTCGCATCATGATAGGTTTCCCCTCGAATGAGGAATCCAAAAAGCCAAAACAGAAACTGTAATACCTTTTGTGGCCTAGCCTAGGAAATCAAACTTCCACCAGATCTATTCATCAAACAGACCGATCCTGATTCAACGTAGGAAGAAACTAGACAAAGTATGAATACAAGGAGGTAAGAAATGAGTCCATCTTGTGGGCTGATTGTCACAACTACTAAGCTTAAAACTCTCTCTAGACAGCATTAGAGACACAGAAAGCAGAAATGTATTTCCCCAGTTGTGACTGCACACATTATTAGCTCCCTTAATAGTTTTTTTTTCTGCTATCTGAACGAATAATCAAAATCCACAATATCCAGCCCTACTGTACCTTAGGGAGAATTCAAATGATGTTCAAACAGACATGAAGGAGACCTAAATAGAAATATGGAAAGTACCTTTTCTCTTTTTCTTCCATTTTTTAGAAAAATTTCTTTTTCTGATATCAAGCTTGGTAGAATTGACCTGTTCTCATTTAAATATTGGAAAAGAGGAAAACAAAGCAAATAAGAGAATAGAACAATAACCATATGACATTTCCTTAGTCCATTTTCTCTTCTACTCTCTTGAATTATTTTGTTGTGCCTCCACTCTCCTCAAAGCTCCTTCTATACTCTGTCAGATGACGAACTTGCCTCTTAGGTCTTCAGCAGTTAGCCTCACATCTAGAAGATTAACTTTCTCACATCTGCACGACATACTTCCATTTGTGCACCAGAATACACCATCTCTCCCTCATGGAAACTTGGCTAACAGCTGTGTCCTTTGGTTCCTCAGTTTTCAAAGGTTTTCTTTTTTGGGGTCATTCTTGCCAGCCTAAGAACATGCCATTAATTTTTCCATTTTATGTCATTTTTTTCTTTTCTTTTCTTTTTAAAGATTTTATTTATTTATTTGACAGAGGGAGAGAGATCACAAGTAGGCAGAGAGGCAGGCAGAGAGAAAGGGGGAAGAAGGCTCCCTGCTGAGCAGAGAGCCTGATGCAGGGCTTGATCCCAGGACCCTGAGATCATGACCTGAGCCAAAGGCAGAGGCCTCAACCCACCGAGCTACCCAGGTGCCCTTATGTTATTTTTTCTTGACCTCACATGTCTCTCCAAATCTAGCTACTGTCTCTTTTCTCCTTTAAGAAAGCTCCTCAGAGGAGCTCTGTATGCCTGTGGTCTCTAATTCCTCCTTTCCCAGTCTCTCTTGAACAAACTCCACTTGAACTTTTACATGGTTCCCTTGAAACAGCTCTTGTCAAGGCCATCATCTAACCATCATATTGCTGTGTCCAAAGGTCAATTCTAAGCCCTCTCCTTATCTGGCTTATCAGTAGTACTTGACACAACCAATCACATCTTGTGGATCCTACTTCATCTTGACGTACTACAGGTAGTTTCTTTCTCCAGTGGTTTTCTGCACCCACAATACACATCCGATATTAGAGGTAGATAGGACACTCTTTACAGACTAATGACTGTCGAAATGGCTATACTTCTCCTTAAAGCTAATGAGATCCTTCCTGCTTTCCCCTATGATTTCCTTTTAACAGAGAGAAACAATAAAAACAAAATAACATAAACAAATCAACAAGGTCCTGAGTTTAAGAGTAAGACTGCATGTAAGCAATATGAACAATGACATACAAGTTAGAAGGGAGGAGGTTTAGAGCTTAGGTATAGCGACTCACCCAGTTTGACATCCCACTATGGGAAGTAGGGAGATCCTCTGAGTACCAGTCAGCCAGGCCTCATTTTTAACACATCTATATTCTATGAATATTATAATTATATTATCCAAATGTTTTATAGTCCTTGTTTTTCTTCAAGTATCATGAAATGAGAGCATATTAAATTCTCCAATTAAAATACTTCCATCAATTAATACTAACTTTAAGGTTTTTTTTTTCTGTTTGGCCTTCAGTGCTATAAACTCTTACAACTGTTTCCATTACACGTTGTTGTGAAGAGATCTCGCAGATGAGGGAGAAGAAACAACCTGAACTGAAGACAGGCAGCCATTGTGACAGGCAGAAAATGGAAGAGTGTGACTGAAAACCAAATGGGGAAAAATTTTAAGGAGGAGATGTGATTGGTTGTGCACTTTTTTTGGTGAACTTTCAACTATGGGGAGTGAGACGGGTTGGAGCACATACCCCTCCACACCCCCATGTTGTTTAAGGGTCACCTGTATAAGGGGTTTCCAGTGGGCAAGCTGATAAAGACCTGCCTTTAACAGGACTGCTAAGTGACTGTCAGCTAGTTATTTGCTCTCCAGCCCTCAGTTAGGTTTCACTGTCATTTCCAAGATGAATAAGTACGGGTGTTACATTATTGAGAAAGCATAACAACAGGTCTTATGAAAAACACTTTAACATCTTGCACACAGACTGTCCATTATCTTTAGCAATGTAAATCCTCTCTGATATCCACATTAAGTATCTGCATCTCTCTTGTTCCTCACTTTTATGCTTAATTTATAATTATGACCGTTTTGTTTAGAAGAGGATTAAGATCATTATGATTAGGAGAACGTTCTTTCCTGTTTGGAGTCAATGAATTCACTGGAGATTCTTGCCTGCATGGTGATTACTTGGTTAGGTGCACCTGGAAAATCACAAAAGGAAAGGATCCAAATATGAGAGACTCTAGTTTTGCTTCTCAGACGTGCGTAGGTGTGGAGGAAACTAGGGATACTCAGGCTATAGACATAAAACCATTTATTTAAATCATGAACCCAGGATTACTTATTGATACTTGTGTTCCCACAGCAGGGAACAGAATCCTAGTGCATTTAAACTGAACAGAAGCTGGGGCTAAAAGAACAAGAGAGTGGTTTGATTTAATAATTCAGATTGCTAATTACCCCCATTCAGATTTTCTTACCCACAGAATAAAGAATGGCATGGAAAATTTTATCTTTTTCATAGTAGTCTTCATTGAGAGTTTTCTCTGTAAGTACATACAGGGAGAATAATCAGTTGAAATACTGTTGAGGTGAGGGGTGGGTAGTATGTATATCTACTAATTTTAGAGATTATAATTAGCATCTAGAAAGATAGGAACTCAAAGGAAATGTTTTCCAAAAGCAAATAGATAAAATAAGCTACTTGGCATATTTTAATTTAATAACTCAGTATTTATATAATGTCTTAGATCTCCATCAGTGGAAGACATTTTCTAAGGCATATTAAGGCATAGTAAATGTTAGGAAAAAATTAATATGGGCACTGTCTCTGTAATCTCATTCCATAATTAGTGCAATTTGTGCTTTGATGTGCACTTTTGGCAGTCGAAGATAAAGCCTCTGTAGGGTTATTTTTTAATATAAATGTCCTTATGCATGCTAGTCATAATAATTTATGAGATCACCTATTGAGTATTATCTGGAAGTATAGCATTATGTTATAAGTAAAGTTAGTGAGTTTATGGTATTGAATGTAAATCAGTGCTACTAAAAGTGGAAAGGATCCTATTAATTTATATAATGAAAAGTAGAATCCTTTGTTCATTTTTTGGGTCTCATTTCCCTATAAAATGGCAATAATAAATATTGGAACTAATATTGCTTCAAATAATATATAGAACAAGATAAGTTTTGTGCTGGTGATGCTTGATTAAAACTATTTGAACTAAAATAAACATTGAAATAGAGCATTATTTGGGGATTTCAGGCACGTTAGCTAGATGAAATTGGTTAGCAACTAGTATAAATAGTGATAATCTGCTTGTATTTACTGGCAAGAGTGTAGATACTGAGTTGAAAATAGTACAATAAAAACATAAAGCTTATTTATTTATGTAATAAGTTTATTAAATAATGAGGTTTTAGGAAGTAGTTACTTCAGATTTTGTTTTGGAGCACCATACTTGAGGTAGGAAAGCAATTTTTAGAGTTGATATGGATTGAGAATTTTGAAATAAAAAAATGCATATACCTATAAGTCTTAGAAGTGCTAAACATTTAGTTCTAATAAAGTATTACAATAAGCAAAAATATGCCCACTAAACTTCATAATGGAATTATTATATGGGATAAATTAAAAGACTTAGGAGGCTATTATGAATTGACTGAGAGGATAGAGATATTAGGTAGTTATGGTATAACCCATAATCTAAGGTGTCAAAGTTATTTGTCTTGTGCTTACACTAACTAATTTTACTTTTACAAGCCTTTCTGTAATTCATTTATAGGCTAAATCTGTGACTCACAAGTTTTATTTTATTTTTCTTTATTTATTTTTATTTTATCGATTTACTTCATTTATAGGTTGATATAGTGGAAGTCCAAGGGAGTGTTAGTAACAATAAAATTTGGAGGTCAAACAGTAACACTTCAATTGATATGGGAAGCATTTTGTTGTAAATTACAGGTGGACAGTTCAAGATTTTCAAATCCAAATTCACATGTTCTTGATTTTTCTGTATATAGGTAGTAATTGTAGTGATAGGAAATGTGAAATTACTAATTATGGAAGTGAATAATTTTAAACATCCTGACACTGGTAGATTAATTGCTCATCACTGGGTTTAAAGCAAGACTAAGATTCAGAGTTAGTTGTGCTAAATTAGTACAAGAAGAATAAGATCAATATCAATACCTTAATATGTAAAGACAGAGAGAACAATTAGAAAGGTCAGTATTAGGGTCAGTGAAGCAATCATGTGTGAGGTAAAGCTTTATTCGGTATATAAAGCATATAAAGCATGGTTGGGGAATGTTTTACCAGGAATTACATACTTCTCATGAAATCTATTTTTATAAGTAGTCATGAGTCATAGATGCTGTTGTATGATGTTTCATAATAATTCAAATATAAACATCTAGAATGGTGCTGATAAATAATGTTTGTAAGATTTTTAAAAATTTATTTCCTTTAGACTGTGGGGGCTCAGGTGATAGATAGCCCATCAGCTAAAGAGATAAAAATATTAAGACAGGATACCATTAATGGGTTTAGCATTGCTATGAAGAAAATTACCATTAAGACAAGGGCAATAATAATCAATTATAATCAGTATAAATTTAAACATCTCCTAATAAAAACCCTCACTGATTAAGGTCAGCCTGAATTAGCTGTCTTCATTATTAGTTGTCTCTACTATTTAAAAACCTCGTAGTCAATATAGTGATCACTTTGTGATTTGCTGAGTATAGTCAAAACTAGATAAGTCTGCCTGAAATGGCTAAGAATAAATTTTATTCAGCAAATATAAGAGCAGAAGATAATTCCTCATTTTACCAAGCTGGGAGGTATTCCAAGAAAGCAGCTAAATAAAACCTCGTCTGGGCTGCTTCTGCCTCTCTTCCCAAAAGTTACAAGTAGATCAAAGCCAGTTTTTTAGCGAAGGTAGTTGTTAATGTAAAGGTTAATCGTAGGTTGTTAATTGTGCATATATTTACGTAGTTATTATTACCTATAACAGAATAATTGCCAATGTGACCTCTTGTGGAGTTTTGTTATGCTCACACAGTTCCAGTTAGAGGGCACACTCTGAGCTTAACCGTCTACACAGCAAGCTTCATACAGACAAATGGTAGTTTGAAGTTTAATTCTATTAGTGGATATGATCTTAGTGTGGATGTTCAGATTGTTCAAGCAAGGTCAGGGTGATAATAAGTGCAATAATCTATATCAGTGTTGAGAAAGTTAGAAGTCAAGGTTGTTCTTTGAGGTATCATTTTATGGCATCTGCAAGTGGTGAAGTCCGTATAGATCTACAATCTTTGGTTCTTTTTGAAATTCAGTGTGACCTAAATTTTTTGGTTAAATATTAAGAAGATCACGGTTAATACATAGGAGTAATTTGTAATTGCAAAGTAATTGGTAACATTTGAGCCCCCGAAAAAAAAGTTTTAAGTTTATGTTATTACTGGATTCTATCACCTCAATGAGCCCCGTTCTTATGGAGGGATTTTAATAATCTCTTATATTCACATATATATCTATTTAATATCCATCTCTTTTGTTGAATAGGCCTTTTTTTCTCAAGTCTTTTCATACTGTGAGGTATCTTTATATGAACAAAAACCAAAATGGACTGCTCTGATTTGATCTCAGGCCATGCAGAATTTTAATGATGGAACAAAAGAATATTTTTACTAGAAGTTATACCTTTAGGATGTCTAGATGCAATAATAAAACCATACATTTAAACATCAATTTGATCTCTAAAGTAGGATTTCATTGTTTCTACTTGAGAAATCTATTCTATTGATAAAAATTTTGGCACAACTAATCATGGTTATGTATTTTTAGTGATTAGTCTAGATTTGATCATTTGCTGGCTCTTCAATGCTCTGAGGTCACTCAACCAAAATAATTCAGATAATGATTCCTTTAGTTTTGTAGATAACTAGCTGTCATATTCAATTAATACATTTAAGTTTTATGGGTTCCTTTAGCAAATGAAAGGAAGGTTGAATGTTCATTTACTTTAACTTCTTTTAATCACTCCTTACTGCATTTATATTTTAGATTAACAGTATGCTAAATTAATACATTAAAAACATGTTTTTTTCTATCTGCTCTCAATCAGTGGCTCATTCATTTTCATAAGGGATATTAAAAGCAGGATTTATTACTATAGTTCTTTTCCTCTGCATATATAGGTTAATCCAATATTGTATTAAGAGATGGTTTTGCTTATAGGTATTTAGTTATGGTTGAGCGGGAATGCATTTGTAATTGGTGTTGCCCTTAAGCCAATTATAATTTTACAAGTAATTACTCTGGAGTAAGGTTTTATCCTATTTCAAATGATCTCTACATCTTCTGATTATTGCTTAATTTACATTAGGATTGATTCTTCTTAAGGTAAATTCAAAGGTGAACTTAAATTCTGCTTTGGATAACCAACTGTCACCTGGCTATATTTTATTTTATCTCTATCTGTAAATCCTTGCCATTATTTTGTCATAGAGAACAATATTTCCCTATTAACAAATTTTCCCTATTAACAATTTTTCCCTATTAATTTTTCCCTATTCCCAAGTAGCTCCTACGTGGTCTATGTTTAATGTTCAAGTTCTCTTTGTTTATTATGTTCTAGTTAATTCATTACACCGAAGTATAAGATTTAATCTTTCCTCTTTTTGGGGACGGGGAGAGGTTTGAACCTTCAGTGGGAAAAAGACTATGGAGCTCAGGAACACTGTGTTTGGTATGTCACTGGGTCAAGGTTTGGGGATACGGGGCAATACCGGCAAACAGGATATACATAAAGATCCATAGGGTCCCAGGATGAATACTAGTATGTGGCACAATTAAGTCTGGGTGCCTTCCTCACTCAGCAGCATGTTGGGGATCCTGCCGCCATTGGGGGACAGCTGTCCAGACTCTGGGCATTGCAAGGTGCCCTCCGACACATCTACCTCCAGCAGCGAGAGGTACATCTTCCTTAGAAATTCCTTATCGTGCTCAAACCCCTCAATCCACCCTGTGGGCACCTGAAGCAGAAGAAGGAAGGTAGCAGACACCTCCACAGGCCTCCCAGATACCAACTCCATTATCACCTGTGACAGAACTCCAGGTGCCTGGTGTTGGGGGAGGAGCCACAGAGCCTCACTCCCAGTGCTCAGCAGGTGGTGGAGGAGGGGCTTCCCATCTCTACCATGTGCTCAGCCTGTCTGAACAAGATCAGCTCCGGGCAGCTCCACTTGCTATGTTATTGTATTAACCATGTATTGTATTGACCTTTGCATTACTGAGTTGTATTGAGTTTTAAATTAAGATTACTTATTTGTATTTATTCATATTATGTTTGGAGTTCTGTTTGAGGAAGGTGAGCTATGTGCACACTTCAAGTTCTGATTCTACTAGGTTTTTGTTGTTGTTGTTGTTGTTGTTGTTAATTTACTTTTTAAATTCTCGGTTACCCAAAGATACTATTAATGGACTCAGAGAAATGTACCTCATTCCATATATACTGATCTAACATTGTCATGGTAATTTCTGTCATTATTTCTTCACTCCTGAGAGTTTGCTGAAATGGCACCATACCCGTTAAATTAACAAGTGGTTATGAAGATTTATTAATTATAGAACAGGGTTCTTTTGAGGAGTTTAAAGCATTAGAAAATATTTTGGATTTTTTAAAGATTATTTATTTAAGAGAGAAAGTGTGTGAGTGGAGGGAGGAACAGAGGGAGAAGGGGAGAAAAAAAATCTTAGGCTCCATGCTTAGCATGAAGCCCATGCGATCCTGTGATCATGACCTAAGCTGAAATCAAGAGTCAGAGACTTAACTTACTGAGCCACCCAGGCACCCCAAAATATTTTGGATTTTAAGGTACTGTTAGTAGTACTCTGATGAACATACATATATTTGTGTGTGTTTGTGTGTGTGTGTGTGTGTATAAAACATTGTGTATTCTAATGCATTTATCCCAGTTGTTAGAATTCATGGGGATACTTTTTTTGTATAGTTCCAAAATATTTTATTTTGACATGTCTTTAGAGAATTTGACTTCAAAGTCAAGATTAGTTTTTTTAATCTTATCCATCAAATAGTTGAATTGCGAAAATCATTTCCCTTTAAAATACAGCTTCAAAAAAGACACATGAATAAACATAACCCCAAATTGTTAGATATACTATAAAAACCTCTGAAATCCAAATAAAAAGCTTATAGCTTCATTGGTTGCATCTCCATCCCTAGTAAAATGAAAATCTCTGTGCTGTTGATGTATTATCCTTTTTTCAAGGTGTTAGCCTTGACTAGAACAATCTTATTCTCATTTTGAAACTGGAAGAAGAATAAGATGATTTCTGAATGGGCAAGTGAACGAACACTTTATGCTCCTTAATTTCATATAGTTTATTTTATTTTTAAAAAGCCAGTGTTCATACATTTATGTATTCTTCTATATTTTAACCCATGCACACATGCCCATGAGAGGAGGAAAAGAATCCTAAGAAGTAGGAGGAAGTCCTGGAAAAAGTACAGCTGAAGTTTTTCAAGCTTTAAGAAATTTGTCAAGACTCATAAGCTATGAATAGCACATGTCTTTCAGGGGGCTGCACAGTGTTGGGTAAAGGAGGATGTAGAACTTGGCACCATGTTGAGAAAGCGGAGAATGACCCTAGCAGCCTGCTGGAAGCTGACAGCTTGGCAGAAACATTCCACATTAAACATAAACAACCTTCCAGAATAGAATCAATACTCAGTGAAGACCACTCTGTGACTGCTAGAGAGTAAGACAGAGAAGAGGATATTTTGCAACCACAAGAGTAACATCCTCTTCTTCATGAAAGCATGCATGACTCCTGTTTCTTTACCAGTGACAAGTTTAGCTCTGCTTTGAACTCCTGCTTCCTAGATAAAAAAAAAAAATATGAAGATACCCAGCGATTGATCTCTCTGTGCTGTCTGACAGCATCCCACTCTGAATTCTTCACATGCCTCTCAATCCTACATAGCATCTCTGGCATGTGTCCAAATACTATAATAAGCTCTTCCTAACTCCCTTTTAGAGAGATACTTCAGTGTTCCTCTGATGTGTGTTCTCCCTTGCTGCAAGAAGCTAAATGACCCCCAAATGTGTTTGGGGAGAGATGCGTGATGACTGTTGGCTTGTAGGCTTTGACAGTCATGGCAGGAAATTATTCTATGCTGGAATGAGATGATAAAGGCATATTCGAATGCCTAATGCCAAGAAAATGGCCCTTCATCTTGTCTGCCATGGATGGTTGCTGGAAGATATGATATACAAGAGAGAGCATTTCAGAATTGTTTAAAAACATCATTTTGGTGGCGGTTTGGAAGATACATTGGTGTAGGGGCCAGACTGGAAGGAAATAATCCGGGTTGCAGTTTTAGCACTCTGGACAAGAGGTAATGAGGACCATAGTTAAAGATATCTAATCTGAGCATAAGGAAGTAGACAGAGAGGAAAAGTGTAGGGCTTGGTAAATGATTCTAATGATGTCATTTATTGAAAAGCAGTGTGGAAGCAACAGCTTTGGGGAATTGTGAATGATTTGTGGAGTAGGAGTTGCTTATGAGATTAGTTTTGTAGTCTGGGAAGCAACTTAATTCTTTGATCTGAAACTCAGGAGAGATATTTGGGTTGGAATGCAGAGTTGGTTGCTACGAGCAGGGAGATGACAATTACAGCCATTTAATTTTTACAGGACATTTAGTTGTATCCTACACTAAATCAACCCTGAAGGCTCTGTTGTACTAGTTTTTGCTGTCTCCTTCTAGACTGATTGATCTATTCAATTGTAAAACACCAAGTAAAATTGAGTTGGATAATTTATACCTGCTTTAAGAAGGCAAGTAAACTAGATGCCAGCAGCTCATAAATAGAGTTGGGCTATGAGGTAGGATAAATAAACCTTCTCTCCAGTTCAAGAAGCCGTATTGTCAAGCTGGAAAGAGGTTAGGTGTAACATTTCTCTGTTAATTGCTCAGATCCTGTCAAACCCATGACTATGGAGGGGAATCAGAGGAACAGATGCAGAAGTGGAGAAATGAATGATAGCAGTAGTAGTAGGGAAGAGAAGCTTGGTAAACCATAGACAAAGGATTTTCGGTACTGATTCATTCTAATCTAAAGGATTCTATTCAGATAGCCAAAATCTTTTTTTATTAAAGATTTTATTTATTTAATTTTTAGGGAGAGAGAATGTGTGTGTGAGTGTGAGTTGGGGGAGGGGTGGAGCAAGAGAATATTCAAGCAGACTCCCTGATGAGTGCAGAGCCAGTGTGGGGCTCCATCCCATGATGCACGAGATCATGACCTGAGCTGAAACCAAGAGTTGGACACTTAACTGACTGAGCCACCCAGGTGCCTCCAGACAGCCAAAATCTTGAAGGCCATTTGGATCCTTACAGAATAAAACATTCTTGGTCCATGATTAGGCCAAGCCTTTGTGAAGCAGGGTTTTGTTTTTCCTCCAGGTAGTTGTAGAGTATGAGGATTTATTTGATTCCATCCTCATCACCCTTATTTATTTTTCAGTCACAGCTTTGGAAGATAGGAGAGAGAATGTTATAAGTATAATAATATTGGACATGCTTGCTGTAGACACTATTACATACTTACATGTATTATCATAGTGAATTGTCATCATGATCTCATGAGTTAATTAATAATTTCATACTAATTTTAGGGTTGAAACAATTGAGAATTGGAAAAAAATGTCTTTATAATGTAATTAACTGGTAATGGAATTGTTTCTAGAGGTAAGCCTTAAGTATTACATTTACATAGTAGAAAATTAGTGCATAGTCTTCTGATGATAAGAAAATGTCACTGACCTAATCATTGTATTATTCCTGTTTGATAGCAATATTTATCATAATTTGCTTCTATTTTTTATTGGTTACAAAATATAATCACTGTCTGCCAAATTTTATATTGGGCATAAATTAATCTCTAACATTTTACATAATGTGGCTTCAGTTTCTCACCAAGTACAAAATTATAATCACATTCTCTCTATAGTCTTCTCTTAAAATTAGAAAGGTCTTTTCTTATCTTTTAAAATCACTCTCTTTTAAGTATTTTCTCTTTAACAACAAAAGGCTCTAATACAGATGTACTGACCTATTCCTTTTCTGCTGTTTATTTGGTTTTAACCTCCATTGCTGAGGAGAGTTCTCCTTTGCTCTGTCACACCCCCCACCCCCCACCCTACTTTTCCTGTCGGCATCCTGCCTGTGAACCTTGGTGTGCTGATTTAAAATAGTTTCTTGAATTCCACATTATATAAACTGGATCGAGGTCTCTGGGGACGAGGCCTATAAAGCTTGAGGATTTTTTTTAAGGGGTTTAAGTAAGTCTTATGCATACTAAAGGTTTGACAACCACAGTTCTAGGGACAGATGATTGGACATAATTTTCTAGATTTTTTTTTTACCCTGATGCTAATCTTTATGATGAAAATACAAAATCTGTTTTTATTTCTTCTGAGATTGCAAATAATACATTATCACTCCACATGCCTTATAATTTTACAATATATTTTTAGTATCACAAAATTAGTGTATTAATATAATCATACATATAAAACTCAAGTGTGAAAAGATGCATTTTATTGAACATATGATTCAGTGCTGGAATTTATAAACATGAATTAACACTTTAAAGAAAAACAAAGAAGACTCATGGCTATGAACACAGAGGATAAAAGTTTTATTCTGAAAGGATAAAGGAAAAGAGACCCTGAAGTTCTTACCATATCATTGGAAAAGGTTAATTTTCCTTATTTCATAGCTACCACAACTGAAAGGGGGAATAAGGTAACACAATTATATGAGCTAAAGGCATCATGATTCATTTTATCAATTACCTTAGAAGAAAAGCTATAAATAGTCTTGCCACTTTTAAAACTAATGTAAACATAAAATTACCTAGAGTGAATAAAATGAATATAAAAGATACTGATGGGGCACCTGCATGGTTCAGTGGGTTAAGCATCCAACTCACTTTTGGCTCAGGTCATGATCTCAGGGTTGTGAGACTGAGCCCCAAGTTGGGCTCCACACTTAGTGGGGAGTCTGCTTAAGATTCTCTCTCTCCTTCTCCCTCTGCCTCTTCCCCACTTGCACACACTCTCTCTCTTTAAAAAAAAAGATATACTGATTTTAGATTATGGTTAGGGAAGGGAATGAGGGGAACATGGGGGTAATAAATAAGATAGAAAAGCGAAGGCATAGAAGCAGAAAATAAGAGGGCAAACACAGGGAGGTTTACAATCATAGCAAATTAACAGGGTTTATGTATTAGTGGGGAAGAACTGCAGGGGAAAGAATGCAAGCATCTTCTTAGACTGCTAATTGCTGCACCCTATGTGTTTCCTCCTCCTTCTTTAGGAGAAGATCCTGAATATTACTTGAGTGCTCAGTATTTTCAGCTCAGTGATGGCATTTCCCATCCATTGTGACTAGATATGCTATTGAGACCAAATCTGAACCAACAGAGAAATCATAGAACGTGGCTAATAGTGTTAACCCAGTTGGGAGAGGCACTCTATACCCTTCCACTCCTCTAGCCTGCTGCCTGGAATTTGGATATGGTGGACAGAGCTCCAGAAGCTCTTTTGTACCATGAAGTACACTTGAGCACAGATTGGTGCTCAAGCTTGGGTGAGGAAGCAGAATGATAGAACAATCTCTGTCTCCTTGAGGATGCTCACACCAACCCTGGACTACCCACACCTGGATTTGTATAGAAGAGGGAATTTCTACCTCAATTAGGCTGCTGTAGCTTTGCTGGTTTGTTAGTTATCTAAAAACGAAACTGAACTGAACAAAAGCTAGTAATCGAAGAGAGTAAATATATATTTCACCCTTCCCCCCCATCTTTTCTGCAACTGAGTTTAATGGAACCAAAGTCTTAGCCCTAACTTTTGCTTTAAACTCATTTGCCTGGGAATTCCTCTAGGAATAGAGGAAAAGACATCATACATACTCATATCCAGGGAAAGCTATTCTGTATTGAATAGTCTAGGCTGACACTTGAAGGGTGGCACTTTAGGGTTTCTGCTTATTGGTCAGTATAATTAATACTGGTTAATATCTTTTTTTTTTTTATTAGACAGAGAGAGATCACAAGTAGGCAGAGAGGCAGGCAGAGAGAGAGGGGGAAGCAAGCTCCCTGCTGAGCAGAGAGCCTGATGTGGGGCTCGATCCCAGGACCCTGAGATCATGACCTGAGCTGAAGGCAGAGGCTTTAACCCACTGAGCCACCCAGGCACCCCTGGTTAATATCTTTAGTTCCATCAACAAACCATTGCTCACTCATATCCAGTACATGTTGGCCTGAGCACCCCAGACAGCATCATGCTGGTGCTAGATCCTTCTCTTCCTCATTCTGCTTTTTAAGCAACTGCTTTATAATCTACCCTTAGCAGTCTGACCTTCATTTCTTACAGTCTGAAATTGGTATTTCAGAAAAAGCAATGAGGAAAGATCCTGGAACAATGAAACACGGTCCTCAGCTTTAATGATTTTGATAGTATGTACAGTTGTGAATGGCTTATGTGAATTTTTTGTTGATAGTGATGGTAGATTGAGTTGATCCACAAAAGAGGAATTGACTAAGTGTCATATTCCTGTATGTCCCACAGATTGTAGGAAAGGGCTATGGAATCAGAAATTCATTCTTTCCTTTTGGTCATTTCCGTAATTGCAGTTTGTTTTGTTTTGTATAATTTTGTGTAGACTGAAACTTAAATAATTCACAGTTATGGGATGATATTTAACTTCTGATATATCTCATTTTCCCAAGTCTGCTTATATGATCACTGGAAGACATAATTAAAGAAAATGATCATCAGATATTTTGTTTTAGTAACTCTAAAAGCATTTATGGGACAATCTAATTGAAAATACATTTTTTGACAAATTAAGAAAAATATTAAAATAACAAGAGATCACTACATGAAAAAGCCACATAAATTCGTAAAAGGACTGCACTAGAAACACATGATTCACATGGAAATCGGGTGCATATAGTGGCTTTATTCACAATTAACTCAGGAAAATAAGCCCCCATGCATTTACCATGATTTTAAGAAGCAGAATTGTTCCTTTACCAGCTAAATTACATCTGAAATAAAAAATAGAGTGAAATAGCAGAGCATCCCCTGAGCACAAAGGATTGAATTCATGCTTTTACCTTTACTTTCTTCCAATACTCACTACAATTGCTATGGTAAAGACATGATGCACAGGGACTAAGAGATTGAGAGATGGTGTGACCACAGTGTATTTGTGAAAGAGGGAAAACAGATGAAGAAATGTTCAGTGACTTCAAAGAGCAGAGAAATTTGAAGTCTAAACAAATGATCAGGGAAGTGCAGAGGACAGGCGAGTCACCTACCCAACCATGGAAATGTTCAGATATGAGCGGCAACAGGGATCTCGGTAAATGGAGATTCAGGTGGAGAAAGTTTTTTAAAAATTGTATAAAATGCTATTTGTTACCTGATCTTTTTCCATATCTGGCACAGAAGGCAACTACCTTTGCTTAGCATGAGCAGAAGAAAGAAAGTGCACTCTATCAATAGTCAAACTAGAAGGAATCTGGACTCTGGGATATTAGTCACAGATGATAAAAGGGGTATTAAGTGAAATTCAATATGCCGAACTGTGAGATTTATCAGCTCATTTGCACAGTTACCTATCACTGTCAGGCTTAAAATCTCTAATTAAGAGTGTGAAAGTTCATTTTTAGAGAAAAAAAAGCCTGTATAAGTTAATATTCTTAAAGATACAGGCAGTAGGAGTTCCTCCATCAAGATATGGAGACTAGAGGGGACCACCCACCAGTCCGCAAGCCCTACTCCTGCCTTCAGAACTTCCAATATGCTTTCCAATACTTCCTACTAAATAGGAATTTATAGCAAAGAATGGCAGGAAATTTAAGTAAACAATTGAATATAAAAGGCAAAGACAAAAATGAAGAGGTATAAAGGAAACGACGTAAGTATGACTATATACATAGGTATGTAGAAAGTGAGAGCGTGCGTGCAATGAGTATTCAAGGAGGAAACAGGAATAGATATTTATATTTATATATCCATCTATATAATTAATATTCTCAGAGGAAATTAGAAAATATTCTGTGACCTAAGAAAGAAAATATTAAAGATAAAAGTTTAGAAGATAAGAAAGAGGCTTATGTTTAAAATATGATAGCAGAAATTAAGAATGAAATAATTGGAAATAAAATTGAGATATTCTCTCAAAGAGTGCAGAAAAAAAGGTCATCCAATGAAAAGCAAAAGTGAAACAAATAGTGATTTTAGGCAACAAATGTAGGTTGTCCAGCATCTGAATGATAAAAATTCTAGAGAGAGGGAACTGATAAGCTAGAGGGGAGAAAATTGTCAAACAAATAATTTTAAAGTGTTTTGAAGAACTGAATAAGATGTGTTTCCAGATTGAATAGGTCCAACAGTGTTAGAAAATGTATTTTAAAAGGCACATAAAAATAATATAATCAATGAGAAAATCCTGAAGGATATATAAGAAGGGGGGGCGAGTGGGAGAGGATCCAGAGAGAGAGAGAGATTGAGAGAGAATAAATCATGTTACAAATATTTGGAATCAAAATAGTATTGTCTCCAGAACCATACTCAAATCTAGAAGACAGTGGATTAGTGGTTAAATTACTTTAAAATAGTGAAAGGAAAATTGTTTTGAACCTAGAATTCTCTACTCAACCAAGAAGCCAACTAGTTAGAAGAGTGGCTTGAGGACGTTTTCCAGACATGCAAGTTATCTAAAAATTTCCTCTCTTGTACTCTTTCCAAGAACTCCTCTGAAAGAGGTATTATCTCAACTGAGATAATGAATTAAAAGAGTAAAATGTATTTTAAGAAACAGAAGATTAAAACTGTATCTAGGAAAGAATCTCCCCTGAAAATTAAAACTGAAGAGCCCAAGATATCAACTTTGCACTATATTTGGAGAAGCGGAGTCTGGATTTGAGCAGAAAGATTTAGGACTCCAAAAGAAATATTTTCAAAAATAAAACACATCAAATAGGATCTTTGATGGTTTTTAATATTTACAAAGCAAATTTACAGTTATGATTGGTAGTTTGATGGATACATTAAGACACAAAGAACAAAGCAAACAAAATAAAAATGACTTACTTCAAGGAAAATGAGGAAAATTGTACACAAAAGAAACTGAAATCATAATGTACTTTAGCAACACATTTTATTTACAATGTAATAATGACACCAACATTGGCTTTAATAAACATTATCAATAACTCTATTGAAGAGAGGGAGACATGCAGTGTTTCAGTTTACAATGTAAGAAACCACACTGGATATTTTTAAAAACCAAAAATCGGAAACAATACTACAAATATGTTCTTTAGAAATATGTAGTTAAATGCCAGATTATCAACTAAAAGAGTTAAAATGGGTGGTCTCTGAGGTAGAGAAAGTGAAAGAGGGTGAATGTTTTTCATAAACATGTCTAGCATTTTTGCAAGATGTACTAAATGCATTTTTGCCTTGGGATATGAAACTATAATAGTTTCAATTATAATTCTAAATAAAAGTAAAAACAGTTTTCAAAAGATGTAAATATTCCTTGCATAATAACATTTTAAGGCTGTCATACCTTTTTAATTTGGAGTGCTTGATGTTATCAGCTGTTTCCTAACGTAGCTTTGCACAGAGGTGGAGGAGTAAGGAAGTGGGGAACACTGTCTCTGGGGACAAGGAGAAGGTGAAGACACAGCAATATCCATTTCATACTTTCTAGCTTACCCTGGTTCTGCTTTGGACACTATTTATTATCTAATGGCAAAAGACCAAAAGTAACAAGCCACTGTTTTAATGAAGAAAAACAGTAAAAAGTGAGAAAATATTGAAACCTCTAAAAACTTAAATATATACTTATTATAATAAATATGTAATAAGTATATTATTATAATATATAATTATATCATGAGGCTAATTTTTTATTTGTTTTGTACCCTATACAAAGTGCCAGAAAGCAATACTCTGGCTTTTATAATGACTTCAAATTATTCTGCTCTATGGCAGAATGATTTACTTACTATCAGAGCTTTTTTTTAAAATCATGACTGTTCTTCTGTTACCATTTTTATGCCACCTTCCTTTGGGAATCAATATTAATGCTCTTTCAAAGCATGATAGGAAAATCAATCTAAGAGTTATTTTTTCTGAGGGTTGCCTCTAAGGACCTGTTTCCAAAGTTAAACGTCTTCTCAAGGACTCTTCTTCTGATGTGATTGAGTGAAGAGATTGATGAAGTCAAACAAATTTCAAAATCTTTTAAGAAAAAACAGTAACTTTGTAAAATAGAAAAAAACTCTGGTCTTTAGGTGATACAGACTTTGCCTTCTGTCTCCCTCTCCCTCCCTCTCCCTCTTCCTCTCACCAGATGCCCTTGCAAATATAAACTCACATCAATAGAAGTAAATGCACCACTCTATCATCTATCATCTATCATCACCCTATGTATGTACAGTCACAGGAAGAAAGATGTGTTGAGTTGACATGGAAATAGGTGTTATAAAAGATCAGACTCCACTACTATTACTCCACTGCTGTTTTTTACATAATGCTGAGCTAAATATTAATGATAAATGGAGTATGCTTTCTAATGGTCTTAAATTAATCACCCAAAGCAAACAGAGCATTGTCTAATCTTTGAGTATGTCTCAGAGAAATATTACATAAGGATCCCCTGGATATTTTTTTAAAGTTGTAAATTACCAAGTCAATGTCTACAGAATTATCATGTCTGGAAATAGAGGCTAGAATATGTACTTTAAAAACGCTTGCTTCTTTATGAAAAAGTTTGGGAATCACTGCCTGCATTTTTCCTTAAGTTCGTTATGCATTTCTCAGTATGAAGTAGCATACTATTGCCATTAACATAACAATCAGCACCTGAAGTTTGGGCTCAAACAATGCATTGCCCTGCAAAAGAATATGAAATTGTATAAAGAACTATAAAGCAAATCCAGTTAGATCAAACTAGTAGCTCCCCAGAGTTGGTTCTATGGTGCTAGCTGCATCACAAGCTCCTGGAGACACTTATTTAAAATAGATTAGGATATGTTAACTAACTGGAATTTAAATAAAAACTTGATACAAACAGACAAAAATAGATGAGGCACTTTTCCCGTAACTCTAAGATCACAACTTTCTAGAGTGTGTTCTGGTAACTAATAGATAAAAATTGAGCTGCTTCAAACTACCTGCTTAGACTAAGATTATTTTTGTTTCTAACTTCGCCTTTGTTTATATTTCATTATAACAAACACTGAATAATAATTGAGGTTAAGTTAATTTCTGCTACAGTTTTAAGGTTGTTACTGCATAAGCCACAGCTATAATGGTTGAAGGTAGATCTTTCCTAGAGTTATAAATTTAAAGGATAAGGAAATACTGAGACCACAGGGTAGAGTTGCTGGTGGGGGAGTGGAGAATCCTTGCTTTAATTTGTTGCTGGGCGTTGTGATCCTGCTTCTTTTGTAGAAATAGGAATCCATCTCTTAAGCTTAGAGGTTATTTTTCTAAACTACAACTCACTTTCAGAATCATAGATGAATATCTAAGGGAACACATGGTATTAGATATTTTCTGAAGGCAAGATATTAAGTCACATGTGTCATGAGGGAGCAATGAAACTTCAAATACAGAGGCATGAATTTAATTGCTAGAGAATTCCAGGAAAAAAAAGCTTGTCATCTAGGATAGATTATTTTTTTTTTAAGAAGGACTGGAAAGACCCCAAATGTTAATAATAGTTATTTATGAGTTAAAAGGACAATTTAAAAGTGTTTCTTCTTTTTAGCATTCTTTAATTTTTTTCAATAAAGATCATGCGTTACCACTGCATTTGGGAAAATACGAAACATAATTTGAATATGCTCCCTTTAATGGAAAAACCATTAAGTGGGTTTATTTTTATTTTCCTATGGTCACAAAGCTTATGAAAGAGGTGACTCACTTTCAAACTTGTGTCAGTCTATTTTAGGCTCTACATCAGTTCATAAAATTTCCTCCTAGAAGTAGAAAGTCTTCCTCATTAATTTGGGGGTTTGGGATTTTCAGATTTGGGTTTGTCTCTACCAGTAAAGAGCAGTCTGGGAAGTAACCACAGTATGGGAGGACAGTCAGAGAAAAGGCCAAGATGGGAGAATATGCTTCGTTAAATTTACCTATAGTATTACTTTAGGAGATAATGGGACTCTTTAAATTGAGGTTCTTAATAAAGTAAATAGAGGAGATATCCAAGTAAAATGAGGATATCCCTCTCTTCTGTGACATTCACAGAAATATCAAAGGATTTTCAGTGAAGTTCAATGTGTACTTTACCTATAGACTTAGGGGATTGTAGGTATGAGCTTATCGATTCCACATGGCAGTTTGCTTGTTACATGTTGGTACAGCTATTGCGTGATTAGACTTATCATAAAATACATCCGATAACTTTTAAGTGATTTTACCAGCATGGATATAAATATAGGAGGTGGGCAAGGGAACTTTTTTAGAAGGGAGCAGGATCATCAGATAGTGACTAACATTTCGAGACAGAAATATTGATGAATGACTTTCTGCTTTTGACAACTTGGCAGCTGTCACTATACAAAAGGACATTTGTGTAGAGTGGGTTTGCAGGCCTTGTTCTGTGAATTGTATTTTTTTTTTTAAAGAAGTCCAGCTTTCTTTAATTCTCTGAGTCACACATATGTGACTAAATACAAAGTTTTCAAATTATGCTCCGAAATTTTATGCCCCTTCTTGCTCTGAAAAGAGCACTGGGAGTGCCTCCGTGAGGGGCATGGGAATATGGACAGATCCCAATTACTTACATATCTCCAGTGCTGCGTCCTGATTAGTCACTGTACCTCATGAGAGTCCATTAAAATGGTATCATGCCCCATTCCGGTGCTTGTAGAAGCAAAGCAGACTGTTCTTGAAGCTCCAAGGTTTAGGGAAAGGTTTTATTACTTTTAATCACCTCCTCGTGATTTCCTACTCTGCTGCTTCTTAAGCTACCGTATTGTGATAAAATTCACTCGGAAGTTAAACAGGCATGACCTTCTCCCATTTAGTCTGCTGCCTGGGATATGAGTAGAATGGCAGGAGCACCAGCAGTCATCTTCCTGCCTGTATCATTGCATTAACTTCCTGCTGGCTTTCTGCTGCAACTCTTGAACCACTCCTATCCCTTTGCAATAAAGCAGCCAGAAAGATCATTTTAAAAGGCAGAGGAGTTATTTCATTTTTTATAAACTCTTCACTAACTTCCTTGCTCATTCAAAGGAAAAGCTCTTATCAGTGGTCTACAGATCATTAGTTTGGAGTCTTTTAAAAATTGGGTCCCAAATTACGGCCCTTCTGCTTTTCACTGTATTCATTCTCCAATACACTAGTCTCTTTCTTTTTCTTAAATGATTCAATGTATGCACCAGCCCATTGGGAGTTGGGAGTTGCCCCTCCCTCTATCTGGAACATTCTTCTTCAAGATAATCCAAAGTCTCACCTCCCTTATCCCATCAGGTTTTGCACAATTCTCAACAGCTCTGTGAGCCCTCCTTGAACGACTTCTTTAAAATTGTTGGGCCCATCACTCCATATCCTTCTTCCTTCCTTGATGTATTTTTCTTCATGGACCCTCCCATCTTCTAACATATGGTAAAATGTGTTGATTTGTTTAAGGTATACGCAGTGAATAGAATACAAACTTCGCATTGGTGAGGTTTTCTTGTCTTGTCTTTTTTTTTTTTTTTAAGATGTTATTATTTATTTGACACACAGAGCAAGCACAAGTAGGGGGAGCAGCAGGGAGAAGGGGATGCAGGCTCCCCCCTGAGCAAAGAGCCCAATCCGGGACTCAATCCCAGGACCCTGGGATCATAACCTGAGCTGAAGGCTGACTCTTAACCCACTGAGACACCCAGGCATCCCATGGTGAGGTTTTCTTGTCTTCTTTTGTATCAGTTCTCTATTGGCCATACCTAGAACACTGCCTACTTAGTACCGGTGTTTCTTGTTCATGTGCCCAGGGCAATTGCAAACAGCCTCAAACTCAGAAGGGTCCCCACACTTGGAATTTAATGTTCTGCAGCTGCCATCTTGAAATGTAATTCTTTTTTTTTTTTTTTTTGAAATGTAATTCTTGAATGTAATTCTTGAATGTAATTCTTAATGATTTTCTCTTTGAGTTTGTATTATAAGTGAAGTCCAGCTAGACGATGAAATATGTGTCTGGGTCTTGGAGCTTGAGCTCCAGGAGTCTGCCTCCTGCCACCTCCCTGTCTTCTCTGAAGGTTCTGAAAGGTTCTGACCTCACTGATCCCCTGACTCCAGGGATCCCAGATTCTGCCTGGTTTCCCCTTGTTGCCTTCAGCCCCTGGCATCTTGGGTAGGTCTTGGCAATGGCAGTTGGACTGGCATCATCATAATGCATTTGATGTGTGACTCAGGGGAGTTGAGCCTCTCTTTTCTGCCCCTTTAGGTACTAAAGGTGAGTAAATATTACAGGTTGTAGTTCTAAACACCTTCATTATGTAACAATCAATTTCTCCCAGCATGTGTTCTGAAATATATTTAAGATCTAGTCATTTTCTTCTGCAATGGCCCAGCTGATTTCTGGCCAGTTTTTAATTCTTTCCAATCATCCCAAGCTC
This sequence comes from Procyon lotor, assembly GCA_028646535.1. Taxonomy (NCBI): domain Eukaryota; kingdom Metazoa; phylum Chordata; class Mammalia; order Carnivora; family Procyonidae; genus Procyon; species Procyon lotor. The sequence continues at coordinate 44,566,268 of CM053615.1, read as the reverse complement.
TAGGGTTAGGCTCTCTTTCTCCCAGCAAGCCCCTTGGCTCTCCATCTTTCTCA
>CM053615.1:44493814-44565715 GCA_028646535.1 Procyon lotor | reverse complement strand
TTTTCGCTAGAGGTGTTCTCTGCAGGGCATCAGTTGTCAGTACCTCACCTCTAACTTATGTGAGGAAGTAAGTGGGCCAATGTAAGGATAGCACAGTGGGAAAATGAAGGGAATGAGAAGGGAGAATTACAAAGGAAGAGCATTTCCATGGGGAATCATGAGAAAAAAAGGCTATAAATGACCACTGGCACATCTTTTTTTTTTTAATTTTTATTTTATTTTTTCAGTGTTCCAAGATTCATTGTTCATGTACCAGATCCAGTGCTCCATGCAATACATGCCCTCCTTAATACCCACCACCAGCCTCACTCATCCCCCACCCCTCTCCCCTCAAAAACCCTCAGTTTGGCACATTTTGTTTGATAGCAAGTTACCCAAGTTCTTAGCCTTCCTTTTGGTATGGGCAAACGTCAAATCCGGATTGAATCACCAACATGAATCCCAAGTAGAATTTTTGATGCTTACACTTTTCCTTAAATAATTATCCCATTAGTCAACAATTTATGTCTCAGATGACTTATTAACATACTAAATGACTGCATTTTTATTTGAGATGAACAATCCAGTTCTTTCAGCATTTCAATGTATGAAATGGTTCCTAGGAAGTAAATTTAATCATTTAAAAAGTACAATTACAAAATAGTATAGAAAAGCAAATGAGATTGTTTTTCAAGCTCTCCTTGAAAACATATATTCACATGAGAGACTCTGAACTTTGGGAAATAAACTGAGGGTTATAGAAGGGAGGGAGTGGGGGGTTGGGGTAGCTGGGTGATGGGCATTAAGGAGGGCATGTGATGTGATGAGCACTGGGTGTTAGACACAACTAATGAATTGTTGCACTTTACATCAAAAACTAACCATATACTATATGTTGGCTAACTGAACATAATAAAAAATAAAATTATAATTATAAATTAATTATAAATTGTTTTATACTCATAAAATAAAATTATAAACTTACAATTATATTAAAAATAAAATAAAGGTAATGCATACTGAAAAGAAAAAAAAAACCCATATATTCATTGGCTAACCAGTTAATCATCAAAATATATTTGCCATCTCTTCTGTAGTGGTCTCTAGAGATGGGGAGAATTAACAAACTTTGAAGATATACCAAACTTCAGAAAAGTTACAAACAGAAATACTAAGTAATGACAGCAGACATGTAGAAGCAGAGCTACTTAAAAGTGCCAAGTGGCTCATGGTTCGATGAACCATGAGAGACTGTGGGCTCTGAGCAACAAACTGAGGGTTTCAGAGGGGATAGGGTGGGGGGTTGGGCGAGCCTGGTGGTGGGTATTGAGGAGGGCACGTATTACATGGAGCACTAGGTGTGGTGCATGAACAATTAATCTTGTAACACTGAAAAAATAAACATATTTGGGAGAAAAAAAGTGCCAAGTGGGATAATGGAGCAAATAGAGTTAATATGTATTTAGTGCCCACGATGTGTGAGGCTTCAGACGCTGATATACCCTGGAAATAGGAAGGTGAACGAGAAGCACAAGATTCTGTACCTCAAAGTGGAAGGATTGAAATACCATCAAGTGCACACGGGAAACTTCAATGGGAATAACCTCTTCCGCATATTCTGAAATAAACGAGAGAAGAGGGGTGAATGAAATTGATATCATTTCATCATTGAGCATAAAATCTTACAAAAATGATAACTAATGTTTATAGATTGTTCAACAAAGACCGGGAGCTCAGTTATGAGCCTTAAAGGAATTATTTCACATAAGCCACAGAAAAATCACATGAAAGAAAGCCTCTCCTTATTGTCCATTTCTACATTTGTGCCCTGAGGCTGGGAGTTTAACTAACTCACTAAATTTACACAGCTGTTAGTGGCAGACTAATCCTGGAGGCTGCCATCTAAGACCGCGTCTTAGGTCTGAGAAAAATCGTGAGGGGACGCAAAGCTTGTAGTAACTAATGTTCTCAGGCTCACAAAACTTTTATGGGCAAGAAATGCTATTAAAAGTCGCATCTACATGATTTCAAACTACCTGTTTTTTCTACTAAATCAAAGTTGCCTCCTGATGAGATTAAAATGGAAGTTTGGGGTGACAAGCAAAAGCTAGAAGCTAGTGGAAATAAGGTTGACTGGGCAGCAGGGTGGGAAATCAGTGGGAGGCTGTCTAATTTTTCCTTATGCAAGCTGTGTATTTTTATGTTATAGTTTGACACCTTTTCCACATTTCAATCTGCATGAATTCTGGAAGAATTAATTTAATGAAAAAGCATATTTAATCTTTCAGAGGAAGGAAAAATCAATATTTATTTTTATTTCTCCATCCAAATATCACAGACTCTACAGTGGCTAGAATCTAAATGAATACTTTAAGTAAATAACACTGTCAATCTTTCAAGAAATATGAGTTCTTCAGGTCTTTAAGGTAAATAGTATGGTTTCCAGAAAGGATGTGCACTTATACGTAACTCATTTTCCTTCAAGATGTTGGGTGAACTATTTTATGCACCAATATTTCCGATGCTGCTCTGATGCATTCACTGGAGATCAGTTTAGGAGTAGCAGCTCTCAGAACATTTGAATTTGTGTGTAGGTGTGACTGTTGCATTTAATTATGTTTTGTAATCATTCTTGGTTAAGTTTTCTGAAATATAATGCTAGTATTTTATTTCTCTTTCAATTTTATGCTTTGAAAGGCAACTCTGAACTAAAAGCAAAATATGCACATGTTCTCTTCTCTTTCCTGTAATGTTTAATGCTAACATGTAATTTCTCAAATAAGCCTTGACTAATTATTAGAGACCAAGAGCTACAATATAATCCGCGTATTTCTTGATTACATGTCATTGCCCTGTTTGAAATCTTTGTATACATTGTCTCACTTAGGCATTTTTTAGAGGTTACTGTAATTAGGCCTGCTTTACAACTTTAAGTAATTTCCCAAAGGCAAAGAGAGAGTTTGGGTTACAACTTCATCTGTGGAGGGGCGCCTAAGTGCCTCAGTGGGTTAAGCCTCTGCCTTCGGCTCAGGTCCTGGGATCGAGCCCCGCATCGGGCTCTCTGCTCAGCGGGGAGCCTGCTTCCCCCTCTCTCTCTGCCTGCCTCTCTGCCTACTTGTGATCTCTCTCTCTGTCAAATAAATAAATAAAATCTTTAGAAAAAAAAACACTAAAAGCTTATTAAAAAAAAAAACAACTTAATCTGTGGACTTCATCCTTACTCCAATCATTTGCATTCCTGACTTCTTTGTTGTGGTATGTTTTTTAGTCAGAATATGTTCTTTTACATAAAATGATGTATTTTTTTAAAATACTTCAGAATGTCAACATAATAGCTACATTTATTTTTATGATCACAGAATGGTATTCAGGTAACAAAACAGCAATAATTGTGTAAGCTGCTTCAAACAATTAAAAATGAAAAAAATACTCCACATATAATTAATGTGTTGTTTACAGTCCACCAACAAGAAATGTGTCAAGTGTCCACCCAATTTCACATTCCTAGACTCTACCTGGTGAAGTAAGTAGCTATTTCCTATAGCACCAGCCTTGATCTTTTTAAAGACATAGTAACACACTAATTATATATATCTGATACAAACTTGTATTTCAATATTTCAGTTTCTTTTCAGAGAAGGGGGTTATCTTCCTTCTAGACAGGAAAACGAGTATACTGGAACTAACCGAGTTTGTGTCATAATCTTGATCTTCCTTCTGTTTTCCTCATGTTATCACATTTTTTCTAGGTTTCTTTTTCCTTGTATTTTTCAGCCTTGACAGTTTCTTTTACTTCCACATCAAATTTTCTTCCAGTCTGGAATGCAGGAAAATCTGTTTCTTTTTTTTTTTTCCTTTGTTTTCTTAGCCTCTTTTTATGATAAGGCCACTTATTGTCTACAGCAATATTTTCACATCTTATAGTTTCATTACAACATAGCCATTGGTTAGGCTCATGTGCTTTCTTTGGTTTGGAGGTGATGCTAACAACAAAACAAGAAAATGGTTAGAGAATGCTTATTGGGTACACTGGGGTCCTTGTAACTCCCACTTATTTTCCTTTTAGGAGCAATACAGACATTTACTTCTCTCTGTGACAGTCCTTAGCCACTTTTCTGTATTTAGTCTTCTTTATCAAATCTGTTCTTTCAGAATGCATATTATGACATTTGCCTCTTGGTTACTTTGTATCCTTTTGGCTACTTTTTATCTATGTATCTATGTATCTATCTATCTCTCTCTCTATCATCCATCCATCCATCTCTCCATCTATCTTTTCTATCATCTATCTATCTATCTATCTATCTATCTATCTATCTATCTATTTATCCATCTATCATCTATCTATCTATCATTTTTTGCCCAGTTATTGCCCAGCTGTCACTTCTTCTGGCACTGCCTCTGCACAGAATAAATTTTAAATGTTTTAGAAAAAAAATTATAGCTGGCATTCTATTGAGCCTTTGTATATCTGAGAATGGCTCTCAGTTATCTTAGTAAGTGAAAGACAAACTGGATAATTAAAGAAATTGCAAGCCCCTTTCATTTACTATAAAACTATAATTTTTTTATTTGTGTGCTGGGATTCAATATTAATAGAGAATGATTTCATAAATGGCCTTATTGCTCTTTGTAGATAAACCTAATTATGATTATTTTTTTTTGCTTTAGTGTTTATAGGATTCTTTACTGTCAAAATAATAAGAAAACTAACAAAATTCAAGAAAAAAAATCAGACGGAAAGAAAAATGTTCTCCCACATGTCAACTTATCTTCCATAAAAATTGCAAGTCTCTGTGATAGCTGGATTCCATCTTCTTTTGGCATCAGGAAGGGTTTTATACTAAAAAAAAATCACTACTTTTGAAAGGCGCATTTAAACAGAAGTTGTAGCATCAAAATTTATGTTTTATTGATTTATTCTATTCCTTTGTGTGGTTTGTGAAACCATTGTTTAGAGATTTTCTATGGCCTGTCAGTATAAGACACTCGTGGACAAACCTATGAGGTCTCATCATGGAAGAAGCTAAAAGTACTTACCTGTCAGTTGACTAGTAGTTCCTGACTGAGATGTTCTCAACCTCAAAATACTTGCAAAATGTAGGGAAAAAAAGAGGTAAGTTTTTAAGATTTTCAGAATCTTAGAGTAAGTTCTCTAATCCTGATGATTTTGGACCAGTAAAACAGCTGCAACCTTGCTCGTATTTCGTTTGTAACACATCCTATTGAATGCATATACTACACTGACTTTTTCCATTCTTCTGTTGGTGGGCATTTAGGTTGTCTCTATATCTTATAGTAAATAATGCTGTATTGAACATGAGAGGGCAGACATCTCTTCAAGATTCTGATTTCAATTCTTTTGGAATACACTCAGAAATAGAGTTGATAAATCATATAGTAATTCTATTTTTATATTTTTGAGGAAACTCCAAATATTAATGGCACCATTTTATATTCCCTTCAACAGCGTGCACGGTTTCCATTTTCTCCACATCCTCACCAACACATTATCTTTTTTTTTAAAAAATTTCTGATAATTGCCATTTTAGCAGGTAGGAGATGTCTTATTGGGATGGTTTTGATTTGCATTTCTCTGATTATTAGGGACGGCAAACACCTTTTCATATGCTTGGTAGTCATTTGTCTGTTTTGTTTTGTTTTTTTAAGAAATGTTTATTCAAATCCTTTGACTATTTTTAAATCATTTTATCTTGTTTGGTTTTGTTTTTCATCTGTTTGTTCATTTTGCTATTGAGCTGTGGGAGTTTCTTATGTTTCAGATATTAATACCTTATCAAGTAAGTGATTTGCAAATATTTGCTCCCATTCCATAGGTTGCCATTTCATTCTTGATTGTTTCCTTTGCTGTGCAAAAGTTTTTAGTTTGATATAGTCCCACTTGTCTGGTTTTTATTTTGTGGCCCCTGCTTTTGGTATTGTAACCAAGAAATCACCAAAACCAGTGTCAAGGATTTTCCCTAATATTTTCTTCCATGAATTTATATTTTAGCCTTTAATTCAGTTTGTGTTAATTTTGTATATGGTACAAAATAAGGGTCCAGTTTCATTCTTTTGAATGTGGAAGTCCAGTTTTCCCAACACCACCTGTTGAAGAGACTGAACTTTGTTCACTGAGTATTCTCAGCACTCTTGTTGACAGCTGTGTGTGGGCAGGGGGCAGCCACAGGAAACGCTGGTGGAGGTCCTTAGTGGTCCTGTTGTGCAAATCGGTCATCCCAAATGAATACTGGGGCAATAGAGTAATTGAACCATGTAGTACTTGTTTCACTCTGAAAGTTCCATCAGGATGACCCCAGCTCTGCACATGAACCCATGCAGTTTTATTGGGTAAAGTGGATGATTAGAGCTCTTCAGGCCAAAATGGTCACAACTAGTTCTCGAGCTTTAAATGGGCGAGAAGCTCCACTCTCTGGCATAATACTTATTGGGAACAAAAAGATAAAGTAGCCCAAAAAATCAAAGCAATGGTTAAAAAAAAGAGAGAGAAGAAAAAAGGAAAAGAAAATACAAATGAAGTTTGTATCTAAAAGGAAGTACACATGCAGAAACAACATGCAGAAGGATTGCAAATTAATAGGAATTTTACCTGAGATATTTTGTTAGGTTACCTTCAATTAACAAGTTAAGGCATTTGGGGAACTGAAATTCTTTGGTTTAACCGTATATTCCACCATTTAATTGACTGTCTGGACACAAACCATTCCATAATTCTGAACCTGCTGCTTCTTCATGAATAAACGTGAAGGTCATTTATGTGATTTTTTTTTTAGAGCACATGTTTTATAATTTTTTCATGATAATTTCATGGCACAATACCATGCATTATTAGGAGTAAGTTACCTTTAATAAATCTTGAAAAAAGATTTTACTTTTTAAAAGAAAATTTTCCAAAATTAATAGAATTCAATCACATCAACAGACATGATAAGCATATTTAATTTCTTTTGCAAAAGTTGCATTTTGTTTCTTCTTTTACATTTGACAACACTGCATTATGTATAAAGCCATAAACCTGTAACATTTACAAGTATCACCTCATTTGCAAGTGCCCCAGAAATACAACTGAACATATGGGTAAACACACAATTTTTCCCAAGGCACAACTAATATACAGCATGCAACACAGAATGTGGAGCATGGCTAGAGGCGGAAGTCCCTGGTGTGATGAGGTGCCTTTCTTCGGTAGAGTAGTTTAATATCTGACCTTACAGAAGTGGCAACCAAAAGATAAGTTGAAAGTAAATGGTTAGCTTCATTGTACTTCTGTGCAATTGTCCTAGGACATGGCAAGTGGCGTAATAAAAGGGAGGAGTTGGTAGAGTAGTATCAAGAGATGCTCATCACAGGGTGCCTTTCTGGTACTGCCAAATTAATTATAGTCTCAAGATATTTTCCAGATTTTCCTAGAGGTTTTCATCAAAATTCTCCATAGATTGCGACTAACAACTCTGAATATTGGGCATGTGCTCTGATATTTGTTTTTTTTTTCCGGGGGGATGGGGTGAGGAACAATATTTTTCTGTACTTAATATGAATACTTTTTCACTTGTAAAATGTTATAAATCATTGTTAAGGTTTTCAAAGTGCTACTCTAATTAATGATGAGTTTGACCCCTAATCATCTCTTGACCGCCTAAGAATTAAAGTAGCTCAGTCACATAAAGACAGTGAGCAACAGATCCCAATAGTACAATGTATCTCTTTTGTTTTCCTTTTTGCCTTTTTTTGTTTACACTATTATATAGTAAAGCCATCAACATTCTTCATTCTTTCCACATATTTCAGCAAAAATCACATGGATATCCCTTATCTTTCTATATATGTCCAATTATCTTGTGTCCTTTAAAAAAATAACAAATAAAATACAATGATATCTACCATCATGAAAGAATTAGGACTCTTTCAAAGTGCTTGTTTGGATTTATTTCAGATTTGACTTGGAAATTATACTTTTCTTATCAATAGGTGTCATTATTTGACTAGCCCTATAAATAAGCTTTATTTACTTGAAGGTTATTATAAGTAATGGGATATTACTAAAGTCTTCTTTTAAGTGTATTGATATAGTCCAAGGGAAGGCTGGATTCAAAGAAGTTAAATTTTTCTCGCGTGTGACATCTTTTATCATGATCAAGGTGGGAAAGACACATTGCTTTGTGATTTCTAAAAAAGACAGCCTTCAATATACCTATGTAGAAATTAGAACACTTATAATAGGATGGTATCTAACTATCCCTTATAAAATTTGCATTGGAGTTATGTATTTTTGTTTATAGTGGCCTATCACTTTTAGAGTATGCAACAAATTCAACTTTGTAATTAATTTAAAGGTTATTTATTGTCTGAGGCCAGCAGTTAAATGTTGCAAAAACATATTTAAAAGGTATGCAAAATCAAAGTAGATAGGACACAAGCAATGTAGAAGGTTATTTAAAAACTGATTTGGACTCATATCGATTTTGAGACCAAAGCCAATTAAAGAAAAACAAGTAGATGTGACAAGAAAGAGCCATATGTCCACACCTATTTCTTTTTAGATTTGTTTGAGAACTAGTTAAATGTTTGTGAAATAGCTAATGCCAAACCTTTGTCAGAGCAAATTTATTTAAATTAAAAATATTGATTAAATTTATTACCACTAGCCTTTATGGAAGTGAACTTTTATTGTAAAGATAATTGCTCTTAGCCTGCTTTCTATGCATATCTGACATTAGTGTTTATTAGATTACCCTATTAGATCTGGGCATGGTAGAATTGTGCTGAAAATAACAATTTCACCCTTAAAATTAGGTGTAATATGGTGTTTTCCCCTTAAAAGTGACAATAATAAGTAACTAGAATGAACTTTGGATGGCTTTTTAAACTTTGAATTTTGGTGGCTATTTATAACCCAATTCCTTAGCAATTTACACTTCTATCTTATCTATTTAATTCTTCTAAATTTTATCACCATTGCATCAATGTTTAGAACTAGAACCATTAGTAATTTGATAACAATATTCTCTGAGAAACCATACAGAATGGACAATAATTATTCTACTATTTTGAAATATAAAATACAGTTACAAAGGTTGGATACACTTGAGTTGGTTATTAAAGAGTAACCTCTAATAAAAGGTTGAAAATTGTATAGGAATTAGTTAAGATTTCAACAGTTAAGATTGGAAGCTTTGATTCTCATAGGTTAGCTATATAAGTTGTGTTTTATTTGTAGATCAACTTTACTTATTTGAATACATATATGTTGCATATTTATCACTTATGTATATACTGAGTTTCTATCCTGAGTCTCACCATGATCTAGAACTAGGGAGGACTAGGTATTATAGTGCTAAAAAAACTAGACAGTTACATGAAGCTTGGTTTCTGGAAGCAATAGGCAATAAACAATCATATACACAGATGTAATACATACACACATATATGTATGCATGTGTACATGCATATCAGAAGGTACTGATGAATGCTGTGAAGAAAACAAATAGAAAAAAAGGGACATTTTTGCGAGATTATCAAGGCATCTATGATGGTCCTTATTTTATATGGTGATCACCTTTTAATAGAGTTGGTTGAAAAGGCAAATTTCTTCTGGCTGAGAATATGCTCAGCACCAAATTCCTCCTGAGGTTGAACGTAAACCAGATGTTAGACTCAACGATTAAAAATCAAATGGGGGGGTTTCCTGGGTGGCTCAGTGGGTTAGGCCTCTGCCTTCAGCCCAGGTCATGATCTCAGGGTCCTGGGATCGAGCCCCGCATCGGGCTCTCCGCTCAGTGGGGAGCCTGCTTCCCCCTTTCTCTCTGCCTGCCTCTCTGCCTACTTGTGATCTCTCTCCTCTCTGTCAAATAAATAAATAAAATCTTAAAAAAAAATCAAATGAGTAAAATGAATATTTGTTGCAATTGAAGGAGAATAAAAATAGCATCTTTTTTCCCCTTTCTTTTGCTGTTTATAAAGGGGAAAGAGGTAAGCAGCATGAGAAAAAAAATCTCAATTCCATTGTTTCTAAAGTAAGTTGTGGGCATGACTTGAAACATCAGAATTTTTTTCCACTATTACACCACAGGATAGAATTAGCCCAGTCAAGAATAGATGATAGAGAATTGGAGCCCTTCCCCATAGGCTTCTGTCTTTATAAAATGTAATTGGTATTTTAACAAGTTTGAGTGTTTATTGTGCTCAAAGCACAGCATAGAATTTCACCTCCCACTATCTGTTATAATTTTACCAAGTGGAGAAAATCTTCCCCTTTCCTTGTATCAATACTCCAGCTCACTATGACTTCTGCTTGCTTTAGGATGGCAGGCATGCTTGCAATCACTTTAAAATCACAAACAAAATGTCAGTCCTCTAGATAGAATGCCCAGGCCAACAAATACTATAATATAAACTCTGAACTTGGTTTAATTTCAGATATTCTCCCCGCTGCTAAATGAGCATGCTTTCAGAGCAAGCTTTCAGAGAAGAAGGCATTTGGCTCTCTCCCTACTCATTTTCTGCTTTCTTCACCAGCAGCTGTTGAGAGAAAGCGAGAGAGGGAAGGGGGGTGGTTTGCAAACTCTGACATCCATTATTAGTTCAGTGTCTCTTACACATGGTATACCAGCATTTCCTATCACAGGACTCTATTGAAGTCACTTGGCTTAGAGCCAGGAGAACATAACCTTGGCCATCCTAGGGCATTCTCCTAAATCTCAAAGTCTTAGACTTGGTAACAGCTCATAAGAACATATTTGTTTCAGATTAAAACCAACTTATTATCTCCAGCATCACAATTCAATCACAGGACACAAACTATATTACATTAAATATATGTATTTGTATTTATGAGAGTTGGAGACTCAGACTCTTCTTTGAACGAGAGTGGATTAAAAAAGAAATCAGGACAAGTTGCTGCTTTTCAGCATGAATGTTCTCCGGACAGTTGTTCCCTGTGTCTGTTGAATCTTGTCAGAGGGATGCGGCTGAATAGTGGAGATGATGGATGCTATTTTAGTCCATGATGGATGCTATTTAGTCCACCAGTATTTAGTACAACCTGGGTGGCATGTAAGCAACACACCCTTCTTTCTCAGTTCTGGAAGCTGGGAAGTCCAAGATCAAGGCACCTGGTGAGATTGGCTTCCTCCTGCCTAGACAGGCTTCTTTTTGCTGTGTCTTCACATGGTGGAAGGGACAAGAGAGCTCTCTGGGATCACTCTTATAAGGGCACTAATCCCATACAGAAGGCCTCTGCCCTATGACTTAATCATCCCTCCAAGTCCTTATACCATCTGTATACCATCACACTGGAAGTTAGGATTTCAACATATGAATTTTGGAGGGACAGGAAACATTCAGTCCATTGCAGATGTGCATGGCTGCCCTTGGATCACGAACTGCCCAAGCTGTCTAACCACCTATTTTACAGACAGAGGGGTGGAGCCGGGGTCAGGCATGGGCTCGCCTTTCTTCCAGTCCCCTTCTCACTTTGTTCTAGGAGTTAAGGGCTTGCTACCTACTTTCTGTCTCCCTCAATTTCAGTTTGCAAGGGTGTGATAATTTCCAAGTGGTTTATTTTCTTTTACTAAAGTCCCATACTAAAAGCTAGAACTTGCGTTTTTATTGACTCAACTATTTTCTCTGGTTCAGGGGACTCATTAAGATGAAAACTTTAATGGAAATTTCATCTACAGGATAGAATAAACTTCTCTAAGACAATGATTCAGAATGAATCAGGCTAAAAGATTCCGCTGAATCTTCACTTTCCCAACCATACAAATGGCAAAATAATTTAGAATGTTCTTATCGCATACAGTGAACATTTTAGCAAGTTTATCTATTACACTATTTTTCAAATTGTAAATGAATTATAAGTGTGCAATTCACTACTACTGTTGATTTTTATACTAGGCTTTTTATAGAGGTTTTCATAAAAGTTTGTAAAAATTCTCTGTATAAATTTCTATCTGTTCAATATGTAGGGTAAGTCAATTAGTTATTTTTCACAGTTATTTGCCTTTTTTAAAGATTATTTTGAAGGATGTATTTTATTACCCAATATTTCTCTCAATTCTTTCAGTTTATAATATATTCTTTCAGATTAACTCTATGATATAAAGTATATACAACTAATAAGTATATAAAAACTAATATGCAACTCGTCACATATATATGTGTGTGAATACACATCATACTTACATATTTTATATATATATATATATACATATGTTTTCTTAGTTTTTAGCTATCTGTGTTTTTCTGAAATAAGTGCCTCGAGTATTTTGATTTAATATGTAATTGATACATTCCTGGAGTGTGTCTGTTGCCCTAAGGACTGCTGCATCTACTTTATAAGTAATATAGGCTAAATATTTCTTTTTTGTCTATCACTGTCAAGTTTTGGAATGACATGTATGTCAGTATATAAGCTGGATTGAAGAACTTTTATTATTTTGTTAGGGCTTGAAATAATTGAAACAAATGTGATAGTAAGCACCAATAATTTTCAAGGGTGCATGGTAGAGCATCTTGTTCATGTAAAGAGGGTCATTAAAGCTGAAAAGTTATTAGGCACACCAAGGTGAAGCTAAGCAATAAAATAGTTTTACTTCACATTAAATACTACAAGAAATGTTCAATGACCTGTGTATATATTCACTAGGAAAAACAAATGGCCAAAATAACAAACATGTGTTGAGTCTGTATGGTAAGAAATATAACATGGTTCAATAAATCGTATAGCATTTAATACGTACTTTTTTGACTGGGAGTTAATGAATAAATAGTGTATTTATGCTTCTCCTGGGTAGTTTCATAGAGAGTATAAAGCATACTTTGAAGGAATTTTATCCACAAAAGAGAAAACACTGTGGGTGATTTTATTTTTTTAATCCTAATAATTAAAGGGTTCATTTGCTACCTTCCTAATAATACTCTGTTTTTTCAAGACAGAATGTAGATAAGAGATCCCTGTGTGACAAATAAATTGATATAAGAAAGTAGCAATTCTTACCTAGGCTTATTTCATAATACAGTTTCTAATTCATGTAATTAGAAGAAAACAGGCTGTAAACAGTAATCAGGTGGCTTCCTCATATTTTGTCAGTCAGATCAAGAAATTGAGAGAATACATACGCTGTGTCTCTATACTTAACACATGCTTAGCACACATTACATCCTCAATAAAGTTAAATTATTCTAAATTAATCAGACAATCATGTATAGTTACTGCATGCGAAATCTAGCAAGAAAACAGAAGTTAGCAAGTCCCAGTCGTTTCCACAGATGGTTTAAATTTTAGTAGCGAGGAAGAGAGAAAAAAACAACTATTGCACAAAATGGAATAAAATAAATATCACAAGGCAGATCTAAACAATATGCCATGGACAGTCAAAGCATGAAGAAAATACAGAAATTTCTGTTGGAAAATAAAAATCCCAAGTTTAAATAAAATTACAAGGCAAAAATGTGAACTGCAAAAACGTTGAGTTGAAATAGCCATAGGAAATATAGCTAAAATGAAGAAATATGAAGGTTTACAAATATCGAGACTCAGTAAGGAAGGAATAATTAGATGGCTAATTAATTCAATAAACATATGTTGAGCTGCTGGGTTTAGGATAAATAAGATTAACACAGCCACTAGCTTCTCATCACTCACATTTTAGAGGGAGAAACAAATAAGTAAACAACAACTTTTAATAAACTTGATACATTTAGTATATGTGCTGCCGAAGCGAGCACTAAACTTGATACATTTAAAAGGGAATACCATAAATGTAGGTACAGCTAACTTAGCATTTGTGGTTCAAGGGCAATTTTCTTCAGAAAAAAAAAAAGAAAGGTGGATTCTATAGTGGCTGTTGAAAATGTGCAGGACTTCTGCAGTTGAAGTGAGGGCCGGAACAATATGAATGTACTTCTAGATTTTTTTTTTTTTTTTTAAGATTTTATTTATTTGACAGCGAGAAACACAGCGAGAGAGGGAACACAAGCAGAGGGAATGGTAGCGGGAGAAGCAGGCTCCCCGCTGAGCAGAGAGCCCGATGCGGGGCTCTATCCCAGGACCCTGGGATCATGACCTGAGCCGAAGGCAGACGCTTAACGACTGAGCCACCCAGGCGCCCCATGTACTTCTAAGCAAGTGTGTCGATTCACGCATAATGGCACCTTGGCACAGTGCTGTAAATATTTGTTTAACTAGTTTCTGACTCCTTCACTTGACATTTGCAACATTGTGTTGTGCATTTTGTATCTCTCTATTGCATGCTTGGCTAGCATTGTGAATGCTATCATGTTTATTGTCTCTTGTTTTTGATACTATTTTTTGCTTTGCGATTTAAAAAACGATTCAGACTTCCTTATGGGGAAGGATGATGATAGCACACAGTTTTAAAATACTCTGTCCTCCAAATCCTCCAGGAAAAACAACCAGGATAGCAAAACAAATGAATTTTACATGGATAACATCATTACTAACACTGTATGATAAGGAATCTCTATGAAACACAAGATGAATGGGAGAGATGAAACCACGTAGACCCCACACCCTCAAAAAGAAACAACCCGGGTTTACCAGCAGTGCATAGATGGTGGAGTGAAGAGACAGAGGATCTTTAACAATCTAAAAAGCCTAGGAGCATGGAATTTGCCGGTGGATATTCACTTGCAAAATGAGAGGCCCCTTATTAGCTGGTAACTCTGGTAACTTTCAGTGAAAGAGGCAGAGGTCTCCACAAACTTCAATTTTTTTTTTAAACAGTTCTATTAAAAAATAATTCACATCTCATAAAACTGACCTATTTTAACTGGATAATTTAATTTTTTTTAAATTTGCAGGGTTATATGACTGTCACAACAACCCAATTTTAGAATATTTTTTTCTGCACTCCAAAAAGATCCCATTTATCTTTCCTAGCCACCCCACATTCCCAAACCTAGTTCCAAGCAACCACTACTGTGCTTTCTGGCCTTTTTATGGAAAATTCAAATAAATGGAATCAAAGAATGTGGGAGGTGTTTTTTCTTTCTTTTTTCTTTTCTTTTTTTTAACGTGTGCCTGAATTATTTTGCGAAGTATAATACTGTTGTGAGTTACCATATGGCAGATATCAGTAGGGAAGGGAAGCAAGGCCAAAAATGAACTATTGGGACTTCAGCGAGATAAAAAGCTTTTGCACAGCAAAGGAAACAGTTGACAAAACCAAAAGCAACTGACAGAATGGGAGAAGATATTACAACTATCTTATCTGATAAAGGGCTAGTATCCAAATCTATAAAGAACATATCAAACTCAACACCCAAAGAAAAAATAATCCAGTCAAGAAATGGGCAGAAGACATGAACAGACATTTTTCCAAAGAAGACATCCAAATGGACAACAGACACATGAAAAGGTGCTTAACATCACTCGGCATCAGGGAAATACAGATGAAAACCACAATGAGATACCACCTCACACTGGGGAGAATGGCTTAAATTAATAAGTCAGGAAACGACAGATGTTGGTGAGGAAGTGGGGAAAGGGGAACCTTCTTACACTTTTGATAAGAATGCAAGCTGGCATGAAATGGCAGCCACTCTGGAAAACAGTATGGAGGTTCCTCAAAGAATTGAAAATAGAGCTACCCCATAACCTGGCAATTGCACTACTAGCTATTTACCCCAAAGATACAAACGTAGTGTTCCGAAGGGACACCTGCACCCCAATGCTCATAGCAGCCATGTCCACAATAGCCCAACTGTGGAAAGAGCAGAGATGTCCTTCAACAGATGAATGGATAAAGAATATTTATATGTCTGTCTGTATATCTATCTATCTGTCTATCTATCTATCTATCTATCTATCTATCTATCTATCTATCTATCTATCATCTATCTATCTATCTATCTATCTATCTATCTATCTATCTACACATACACACACACATACACAATGGAATACTACTCAGTCACTAAATCCCCACCTAAAATCTCGCCATTTGCAATGAGTGGATGGAACTAGAGGGTATTATGCTAAGCAAAATAAGTCAATCAGAGAAAGACAAGTATCATATGATCTCACTCATATGTGGAATTTAAGAAGCAAAACAGAGGATCATAGGGGATGGGAGGGGAAAATAAAGCAAGACAAAATCAGAGAGGAAGACAAACCATAAGAGACTCTTAATCATAGGAAACAAACTGAGAATTGCTGTTGGGGAGGGGGTAGGGGATGGGATAACTGGGGGATGGACATTAAGGAGGTCATGTGATGTAATGAGCCCTGGATATTATATAAGTCTGATGAATCACTGAACTATACCTCTGAAAGTAATAATATGCTGTGTGTTAATTAATTTAATTTAAATAAAAAAGAGGGGGAATAAAATGGGTTATTTGTCTTCCTGTTATTGGGTTATAAGATTACTATTCTTTCACAAGTTTCTCCTGAGAGCATGTTCTTAATAAATCCCTGACACATGAACCATTTTCTGCTTCTGGGAAACCCAAACCAAGGTACCTCATCCACACACACACACACACACACACACACACACACACACACACACACACAGTAGGCATGTATGTAAGTACGTATATATGTAGAAGTAACTATGGGGGGTTATTTAATATTGCCTGATATGTATTGCTATCTTGCTTTAATTACTGGCAATGAAGCCTTGGATGGAGAGAGAAGTTAGTTCAATTTTGGGACAACTGAGGAGAGTAGAGACAAGAAAAATGAGATGGGACTCAAATTAACAAATTTAAATTTCAATAAGTAAAATGAAACATAATTCATTGAAATTCATAGTAACGAACAAAAGCAATAGTAATAGGAATGCAATAATAAGATACTGAGTTGCAGGGCATCTGGGTGGCTCAGTCAATTAAGTGGCTGCCTTCTGCTTCCGTCATGATCTCAGGGTCCTGGGATAGAGCCCCGCATCAGGCTCTCTACTCAGCAGGGAGCTTGCTTCTCCCTCTTCCTCTGCCTGCCTCTCTGCCTGCTTGTCTCCTCAATCTCTTTCTCTTTCTGTGTCAAATGAATGAATAAAATCTTTAAAAAAAAAAACAAAAAGATACTGAGTTGACTTAAGAATAGCAAGTGATGTGAGTTTGAGAACTATTGGCAGGAGTGCTGATAAGGATTAAACCAGTTTCTAAAGAGGTATGAAATTTCGATTGGCAGAAAGGAATGGTAAGAGTATTCTCTTGGTGGGACTCTATAGGCAAAAATGCAAAAGCTACAATATTCAAAGACCAGTTTATGCTAATAGATTAATAAAAATGACACCTGCAGCTATTAAGTATTGAGATTGCCATGAGCCAGACACTCCTAAATGTTTCACAGGTGTTGTCTTTACTGACAACGCTGGGAGGTAGGTGTCGTTATTCTGCTCTACTACGTGTGAGTCTAAGACCAACACAGAGAATACATATTTGCTCAATGGCATGTAGAAGATTAATATTAGCAAATAATATATTTCTGGAAGGAAAATTAGATATTGATTTGGAAAAGCTGGTTAGAAGAAGTGGACTTTTAATGTTTTACACAGATTGAGGATACTGAATGTTTATTCAATGGTGAAGACCTAGATTGCCCAGAGTGTACGCTCTGGGTATGTTAGTTTCATCACAGTCGAAATTTGTCAGAGAGGCAAAGTAGTTAAGAATCAAATTAGAGCATTTAAGGCTACAATGAGACATTTTTTCCTCTGCCTCTGGACGTAAGAAGCAACAACACCAGCCTTTGCACCACAGAATTATAAACCCTACTTGGTCCGAAAATCTATTGGTAAATTTATGTCTCTATTTACCCCTGCATCTCTACAAATCACATTGAAGTAATATTTTTAGAACATTAATTAAATGTGAGTGAAATGCACAAAAAAAGCCTTCAGTAAATATATTGGCTCATCAAAACATTTATGTTGGATTTTTTCCCAGAATTTAATAATAAGCTAGGAAGATGCTATTATTGTTGGCATAATTCAAATTGTTGCAAATATTTTTTCAAACTTTAGATTATGAATATTGTTTCATTAATTCTAGTGCTAATGTTGTCTTTGTAGCTTCCATCTATCTTTTTGATCATGGAATCATTCCTTTCTTTCGTGATTATATATAGACATTCAGAGTTTGAGGGTATTCGGGACTATTTCTCGTGTTTAAATTCATAGGTTCTTTTCTATCTCCATATATAATCATCTTTGCTTTGTCAGAATGGTATTTTTCAGCAGTTTTGGTTTTTCTTGAAAATGTAAAAACAAACCTTACTACTCATGATACTTGAAATGATCCTTTTGATGTTATTTTTAGCCAAATGTACATTCCCATTTAATAATTTTCACTTTAAGTCTAGATCAAATCCAGGAAACTTCCTTTGTTTATTTCTTTTTTTTTTTTTTTAAGATTTTATTTATTTATTTGATGGAGAGAGAGATCACAAGTAGGCAGAGAGTCAGGCAGAGAGAGAGGGGAAAGCAGGCTCCCCGCTGAACAGAGAGCCCGATGTGGGGCTCGATCCCAGAACCATGAGATCATGACCTGAGCCGAAGGCAGAGGCTTTAACCCACTGAGCCACCCAGGTGCCCCCCTTTATTTATTTCTATATAGAATAAGTAGTCTAGTCTGCCTCTTCAGATTCTCTATCCATAATGGCCAAGTACATCCAGTTCTATATAAGAGTAATGCTCATCAGATGCCATATTTTCCTGAATTTAGATCCTATATTGTATCTAATTTCAACCACCCATGACCTTGTATGTAACTTTTCTTTACCCTCTTGGTTGTCTGTCTTAAGTTGATTTTTTCTCTTAATCCTCTGTGAATTTTACTCTTATCTTGGATCCTTTCCTGACAATGGTTTGCACCTTTCTTGCTTAGAGGATATTTTCTGGCGTACATTTTGTCTACCACATATTTACTACCTATAATAAACACCAGCGTGCAATACATATATTGATAATATCATCCTGGGTGAATTATAGTGGCAGAACTATTCCTTGAGAAATTACTCAGAATACCTTCCTGTTATATGTAACATATGTAAGATATGATTTGATATTTGAAAATTAAGTCATATCCATATCAATGAAAATGTTCTATAGGTTTCTGTTGATAATAGGGTGCTCTATTCTAATTTAAACAAATTAAATATTGGCTAATACTACTTGGGTTTTACTCCGGGCTGCTATAGTTTTAAGTTTTAGTTGTTAAATTTGGAGATTTATCTTAAGCTTATATTCACTACCAAAAATCTTTTAAAAAGACAAGGAAACTCCATTATGAGTGTTGTTTACTAACAGATGCACCATTTGTTGGGTCCTGCAGTATGCAATTTTTAAAAACAACTTTTTTTTAAAATAAAGTTTTAGATTTACAAAACAACTGTGAAGATAGTCAAGAGATTTTCCATACATCCCATACCCTATTTGCTCTATTATTAGCATCCTACATTAGGATGGTACATCATTACACTTACTTAACCAATACTGATATAGTATTAATTACAACCGTAGTTTATTTGTATTTCCTTAATTTTTACTTAGCGTCCTTTTTTTTCTATCCCAGGATTCTATCTTCAATATCTCATTATATTTTGTCATGTGTCCCTTTAAGCTCCTTTTTGAGAACCTTGACAATTTTCAGGAAAGCTGATCAGATATAAGATGTCCCTCTGTTGATGATTGTTTGATGTTCTTACCGTGATGAGATGGGGTTTCAGGGTTTGGGGAGGAAATTCATAGAGGTAAATTATTTTTTTCATCACATCATATTGAGCTATATACTATCAACATGTTTTATTAAGGTTGGTGTTCAGATGGATCATCCAGCTGAGGTAATGTTCGCCAGGTTTCTCCACTGTAAAGATACTCCCTATGGTGGATTACGTTTATTGATTTTTGAATGTTAAACCATCATGGCATACTTGGAATAAGTCTCAGTTATATGCATAATTATCTTAATATATTGAATTCAATCCCTAATATATGTTGAGGATTTTTCCATCTGTGTTTTTAAGACATATTGGTCTATAGGATTTTTTCTTGTAATGACTTTATCTGCTTTTGGTATAAGGTAATGCTGGCCTTATAGAACGAGTTGGGAATCATCCCCTCTGCTTACGTGTTTTGGATGAGATAATAGACAATTGGTATCGTTTTGTTCTTAAATGTTCTCTAGAATTCACTACTGAAGCCATCTTAATTTGGTATTTTGTTTTTGGAATGTTATTAATTATTGATGCAACTTTTTAAATAGATAGAAGTCCTCTTCAGATTATCTATTTCACCTTTTGGTTTTGGTTTTGGCAGTTGGCTTTCACTTTCATTGATTTTCTATGTTGTTTTTCTGTTTTCAATTTAGTTGTTTTCTTCTATAATTTTTTGTTTCCTATCTTCTGCTTGCTTTAGGTTTACATTGCCTTTCTTTCTATAGTTTCCTAAAGTGCTTTTAATCACCTTTTTTTTTCCTAATAGGTCTATTAAATGCCCTTAATCTCTATGTACACATTGCTTTGGCTGCATCTCACAGTTTTGATAAGTTGAACTTTTATTTTCATCTATTTGAAAATAATTTAAATGTATCTTAAAGTTTAATTTTTGACCCATATATTATTTAGAAGTACTTTGTTAAATCTCAAAGTATTTTGAGATTTCCTAGCATATTTCTCTTAACTGATTTTTAATTTAATTTCGTTGTGGTCTGAGAATATACTTTGTGTGATTTCTTTAATTTTAATTTTGTTAATGCGTCCTTATGGTCCAGAATGTGGTCGGAATTGGTGTAATGTTCCTTGTGATCTGAAAACAATATGTGTTTTGGTGTTTTGGGATTAGGTCTATAAATGTTCATTTCATCAACTTGATTGATGGTGATGTTCGGGTAAAATCTCATAGAACTGAAATAAGAAATAGAAAATTCCAAAGAATCAGGGTGGCTCACTCAGTTAAGCATCTGCCTTCAGCTCATGTCATGATCCCAACATCCTGGGATTGAGTCCATGGAGAGCCTGCTTCTCCCTGCTCCTCTGCCTCCCTCTCTCTGTCAGTCATGAATAAATAAAGAAAATCTTAAAAAAAAAAGAAATTAAAAATTCCATTTTTATAGTTGGAGGCTTCAATGTGATAAATTGATAAATTGACAATTGGTTAATCAAGCAGGCAGAAAATCCGTAAGGTATTTGTGAAAAGCAAGGAGGAGGAGCATGGTTGGAGGAGAATAAACATGGGGAAGAAATGCGCTCCATGTCAAGAGGGTGGGCAGACTGGGTGGGCCTTAAATGAGATGTGAAGAAAGGGACCCATCTGGAGGAAAGATGATGAGTTCATTTTCATAGATGACAAGTTCAAACTGAATATTCAAGATTCAAGTAAAAATGTCAAATAGACATCTGGGATATTAGCAAGTACATTATACAGCCTCTAAGAAATACTATGACATAGTCATCCATGACTGAAATTATCATATCCTCCCACTAGTGGGAAATGTATTACAAATTCTTTGCAGAATTAAGGTCTCCTTGGGATTGTTCCTCGTAAGTTGAAAATAGGGCCAATCAACATAATTTTGGCTTATTCTCTGCTTATCTTCAGCTGTTAAGGTAGGTACAAAAGATGTGGGGAACTGTTTTTAACAAGGTTATGTGTGAAAAAGCAAACCTGGCATATGAAAGTTGAGTACATTTGCAAGAGAATAATTGAATTGTGCACTATGGATTTTAACAAGATTGAAGTGGAAAGTAAAAGTGTGAGGAAGGTGAGGAACTTAAATATATGACATGGGCAATAGAGTATAAGTCTAAATGTTGATAAGTTATTTCTGTTAGAGGGCTAGTGAAAGGAAGCTTGTAAGATGGAAGGTATATGATTCATGGGTGAGTATGTTGACAAATTATTGATTTTGTTAGTGATTAAAAAGTGGAGGGTGGCCATAGCTAAGAGTGGCTAATATCAGGTGGAAATCAAAGCCACTGGTGAAGAAGAGTTCAAAAAATTAAAGTTTAGTGTCTTGGAAAGATCATTAAAATCACCAAGGATGAAGATAGTAGTTTTAGGGAGTCTGAGAGTGATCCAGGTGCTAAAACTTTCAAGGAACAAAATGGAGTGCTCTTGGGGTATTTAGAAGGCCTAAACAGAGAGAAGTAGTATCTGGTATAATCTGATGAAGTGCAGATCAAAGCTCAAGGGTTTTTCAAGGAAAAGGGAAATTCTTTGGAAGTAGGAATGAGAATAAGAAGGTACCCTGTTCCATCTTCGGGTCAAACGATACATGGTGTATAGAAAATTTATTTTTTAGAAAAGAGTGAATAACTCAACTAAATTCACAAGTGGCCGAGCTAGACTCACACTCAGATGTCCCTGTGTTGAAAAACATGTATTCTTTTCACTTTTCCTTGGAAAAGCAAAACAAAAATACTTGATTCACGGCCCGAACCTACTGCAAGCAAGGCTGAGAAATGTAAACGTTCTAGTGGGACCAAGAAAAGGAAATGGAGTTATGAGGATCTGCCACACATAGATAGAGTCTATTTACATTCTCATGAGGGGAAAAAAAAGTAGTTCTGGGATAGAAGGATGTAAAGATGAAAGTAGGAAAATGCATACAAATAGGTTGAGAAAGAAATAGGGAGAAGTGTCTAAATATACCAATGAGCCAGACAGCAAGCTGTCAAATGATTTCAAAAATAAAAACGACAACTCATATGTCAAGGAATATTGAGTGACTTAGTTGCTTGGCGTTAGATTATTAATGCAGAATGAAGAAAACTTCAAAACCAATAGAAGATGCCATCATAGAATATACCAACATAGAAAACTTCAAAAAGAATATAATTATCTAGAACAAGGAGTTAAAAGTCTTCCATAAGTGAGATCGGGCTAAAAAGTTGTTATCCTGAAATTTGAAAAACACTTAGGAGAATGCCACACTTTATGAAATATCGAAACCCTGGAATGTATTTGAAATAAGGAGCCTGAAAAGGGAAACATCATGCAGCAAATTATGTTTTTTTCCATAAAGTTTTGTTTCCATAAAATTATGTTTTTTTTCCAACTCCATAAAGAGTTGGCAGAGTGGGGCTGAATAGCTTCTAGTGTACAATGGGAAACAAACTAGGAAAAGTGAAACCTGTAGTTTCAATGTGAGCTTTACCTGCAATGTTCTTAGAAGTTAGCGAGCTGAGTATAAATGGCTATAGCAGTAGGATCAGTCTTTAATAGCATTTATATAAGGAAATTTAACTTGGAAAGATCAGCCTGAATAAGTGAAATTCTAAATGTTTATTGTATATTCAACTATTATTGGTAATACCTGAGATTTTCTTGGATAGATTTTAAATACATAAAAAGACTCGAGATACATGTAGTGTAAGGAAATAAACAGAAAAGTGAAAAGACACTTCCGTGCAGTGTGCCATTAGACGTGATTTTTGGAAAGGTCTTTTCTGACCTAGAAAGATGTTAACAATCCATTGTTTAGTGAAGCTTCCAAAAAAGCAGAATGTTCATTATAAATATTTCCTGAATACTAGGCACTTAAAAAAATGAAGCAGAATCCCTCTCCTATTATGCTGGGTTTGTTTTTTTTTTTAAAGTGGCTATGCATTTTCATATGAAAGTTTCTCCAAGGACTAAAAACAACCTCTACAGAGGAGTTAAGTTTTAAGATATTTTGAAGTTTCCATTTCATTTTGCCCCTCTGGATATTCTAATGTTTGCAAAATTAACATATTTTTTGGATAATGAAAGTCATGTATAGAAAGGGCTGTCGACCAAAATAAAGAGGTGTAAACTAAAGCAAGCTCAAATCGTCAAAAACAGTTTATTCAGGAACAGCAAAGGAATTGGGATTCAGGACACGCGAACACATTACGGGTGAGTCCGTTGAGGGTTTGGGGTAGGCTGTATTTATGAGCAGGGAATGTAAAGAGGTAAGAGCTCAGTCAGTCTGTGAAAATCAAAAACAAATGAGACCAGCTTTGAAAATTCCCTGAGCAGACAGAACCAGTGCAGTCATACAGACAAAGCTCAACTCAGTTGATTTTGCGAGACCAACCCAACCTGGGTCATTTCTCGTTCATGTCTCTGGAAACCATATGCAAAACTTCCCAGGGTTAATATAAGGCAACCCCTGACAAGCTACCTATCACTTAAGAAAAGTGATATTTTTCTTAGATATTATAATATTAATGTTATAATAATATTAGCAGTTTTCTATAAATCAGGCATTTACAAGACATCAGTCTCTTGGTCCTTAAATTAGGTTTCCTGAGGGTACATACCCGAGATTTTCCATTTTAGATCCTCTGGTTCTATTTTAGATTGAAATTCTTTCAGCTTTCCCCCTTTGGATCAAAGAAAACACCACTGGTCAATTATGTCATTCAGTTGCTGTTTGTTAATTTTTGTTATAACCTTCCAGGTTCCAACAAGTCATAGGAGAAAGACCTCAGATTAGCAGTAAAGGGAAGACTTTCTAATTTTGACATCAAGGGTGAGGGCAACAATCCCGTAATGCCCCTCAATTAAGGGAAAGAGTAGAATATGTTTTTTTTTTTACGTAAGAGGAGATACCCAGGATACCCTGTCTCCTAAGGATGAGGCAGAGTTGGGTTCCTTTACCCAGATTCTTTTCCTTGGAGTGAAAGCGAGGCTCTCATGATCAGAAACACAATCATTTATACACAACACATGATAGTATGGTTTATTAGCATTCTGGGACTTGTTATGAGCATCTTACACGTCTATAGATCTGAAGTAACAAGTAGCGGATCAAGTATGAGGAAGAGTTTCGTGGGTGTTTGGAAGATCTCTAGGGAACAGTAAGTTGCATTACGTTTCCACCATTCCCCAGATTTTTGAGTTAATTCCTAATGAAGCACCCCTGATGGGGAGCACATCATCTTCCCATTTCCCGATACTACAATTTTTCTTCGCCACACCCTTGCTCCATAAATTCATGGAGGAGATGATACAGTCTCGTGAACTCCAACAGGGAGTGATTTCATGTTTATCTGAGTCATATAAAAATAGTAAGCTACAAATACTTTGTGAGTGATATCCTAAGCTTTTGCCATTCCTATCATTTTTTTTTGAAACAAACATTTTGATTAAGCATCCAGATATGAGTGAGGGGTTAATCCCCTTATGCATTATCCCCTTATGGAAAACCAAAATAAATAATTTTGGTACCAGTCTTTTGGAAGGGAGAACATGTGTGATTTCAATATACCAAAGGAAAGTCCTACATCTTTACCAGATATATTTTGCCATCCACCTAAAGATAGTGGCCCACCAATTCAGAATCATCAATAATATTTGCTCTGCTTCTATTCTATACAAACTTAGTTTGTAATAGTTTTTCCTAGACTAACTTGTGAGTTTACTAATGAATACAGTCACTTGACAACACCAAGCAAAATGGTTTGAATTGCAATATATATATATATATGTATATATATATATATATAGAATTTAAGAACTTTTTCTTTTTAAAAGAGGGGGTCAGTTGTCATTTTCTTTTTATTTTGTCCTACCGGTAGGCTTCATAGATTTTCCTTCCATAAATATTTTGGAGAACAACAGTACACAAATGTTTAAAATAAACTCACTTGAGTTTTTATTTTTCCTCCAAGTTGAATGTTAGCTGTTTTTGTTTTCACAGTGACTCCAATAAAGAAAAAAAATGTTAAAAATAATATTTGCTCTGGAACAAATCCAATGATCAGAAGATTTAGCAGAATCAGAAAGTTTTTGTAAGGTGGGCATAAAATGTTGTGTTGGAGCTAAGGGAAAGAACTATGCGAAAACCAGGGAAAGAATAATTGAAGGTATGAATGACATGATTTAACTGAATGTAGAGTGAGAAGAAAGAGAGAAAAAGAAGGAAAGTTATGCATACCTGGTCAGATGTCTTGGATGAGCTGTCTGTTTCAGGTGTTGTGTTCTTGGAAATTTCTAGGGATTAGAAATTTCAGTTTCTGGTCACCAAGTGGTGTCCAGGTCCCTTTGGGTTTTGGGACTTTCTTAAATGTAATACATGAATCCAGGAGTCCTTTCCTTCAAGTTTTGCCCCATAGGGATTAATGACACATGACAGGATCCTATCCAGTGAGGTTGAAAAGAGTCTGTCTGGAGATGTCTTTTCTAATAGAAGGAATTTCCAGGCTGTAAAGTTTGAAGCCTTTGTCTCCCAGGAGCTCACTATTATTCTACCAGAGCGTAATTGTTTTCTATTGATTTTATCAGGGCTTAGCAAAATTGAAGGGTATTCCTTTTTATTAGCTGTGAGTCAAAAGAAGCAGGGGCTAAGTGCATGGGCTGTCCTGTAATTATTTCAAAAGGCCAAATTTATGTATCCCAAGGAAAGTAGATCTAAGATTTGGAAGAACCAAGGGTAATGCTTTTGGCCAGGGTTTATTTATTTAAAGGGTTTCCACTAATTTAGCCAACTGAGTCTTAATAATCCCATTTGTTCGTTTGACCAGTCCTGAAGACTGAGGATAATAACACAAGGAAAGTCCTGCAGAGCTGGCCAGACAGCACAGACTTATCAAACTGTCTGACCCGTGAAGTGGGTTCCCCGATCACCACAAAGTTCAAGGACTGTTCCCTAAGTGGGAATAATCCTTTCTAAAAGAATTTTAGCTTCAGAACAGAGCTTAAATGATAAAGTTTCAGTCCAATGTGAAAATATGCCAACAGTTACTAGAACATACTTAATCCATGAGATGGAGGAGCAATTGTATAAATTTCATTTACCAAACCTCGAAGCCGCTGGCAGCAGTATAGCACCTAACAGATTTTGGACATAGCATCATTTAAAGTTTTGTCTCACTGCAAGAGGAAACCACATTGTTTCCATAACATCACCAAGTCATGGACTCATCTGTAGCTTGCTATAGTTTGTGGGTCCCAAACTGCGATTCCTTGCTATTCCCAAACAAACTCACCTTTTCGGGACAATTTTGACCTTGCCTCAGTTTACTTCTTGCCTATTCCGAAAATGATAAATACACTTATTGAGAACTTGTTTTTTTCACAAACTGGTTTTGCCATATGCAGAGTGGATGGGGAAGTTCACACCATCTGCTTCTAGCCCACAGTCTGGAGTAACCAGGTAACTTGCTAAGTTCCCACTGCTTAATCAGAGTAGGTCTCAAATACTCTTATGCCTTTTCAGAGAGTTCTTTCAAATTTACAGGGGGCATCAAATTAAATCATTCAATGTCCTGGACACTCAGGACAACAAACACTTAGCATGACTCAGAGAAGGGAAACACAGCATCTGAAGCTAAGGTGCAGAGTCACATAGAACATGCATGGAGTCCAAACTTCATTTAGACACTAACACATTATGCCATTCAGTAAAAAATAAAATGCTAAAGAATCTCAAACTTTTAAAACAAAGCTGTTTGATGTAACTTTTTTTAAGTCTTCCCAATTTTGCAATCCATAGTAAAATGGTAAGAATACAGAGTGAACACCCACTTATCCTTCACTCAAATTTAGCAGTTGATTACACTTTACCATGTGTGTATAAATCAAGATGCATTTTTTGGTAAACATTTTTAAATGATTTGAAAGCTGGGGGCATCATGTCAGTTTTACACTAAATACCGCAATGTGCATTTCCTAATAGGATCTTCCACATAACCATCATCTCACCTAAGGAAATAATAATACTTTTTAAATATCCTTTGACATATAGTACGTATAAGACATAAATTTTGCCCTGTTAAATAAAAAGTAGTCTTTTTGAGCTTTCTTTTCAATTCATGATTCAATCATGTTTCATTCATTGCATTTGGATGCTTCATCTGGACCAGTCCCTGTGCCTTCTTTCTAAAATTTGTTTTTTATTTTGAAACCATTTTAGATAGTTTGATGGGGAGGAATACTTTAGATACTTTGATGGGGAGGGAATGTATTTTGAAACCATTTAGATGGTTTGATGGGGAGGGAATGTGTCTAAAATTATAGTGATAGTTCTTATTCTAATCTACACTCTGTTTTCTCTGTTATAGACATTTATATAAGTACGGTGCATTTGTTACAAGTGGTGGACCAATATTGATATATGATAATTAACTAAAGTGCATGTTTATTCAGATTTCTGTGGCAATTTTTTTAACCTGACATCTTTTTTTATGTTTCAGAATCCTATTCAGGATAAATTTAGTTATCCTGTTTCCTTACGCTCCTCTTGATTGTGAAAGTTTCACAGGCATTACTTTTTTTGATAACCTTGATCATTTTTAAGATTATTAATCAGATATTTTGTAGCATTTCCTTTGAGAATTGTCTGATTTTTTTTCTTAGAAAACTTGGCTTATCAGTTTTTGGAGAAAGGGTACAAAAGTAAAGTGCCATTTTCACAATACTGTATCTTGGGTTTTGTGTTAGTTTGCTATGGCTGCCTTCACAAAATATTGTAGCCTGAGTGGCTTAACCTAGGCCTGGGCCTTTATTTCTCACAGTTCTGGAGACCAGATGTCTGAGGTGAAGGTGTCAGCAGTGTTGATTTCATTCTGAAGGCCTTTCTCATTGGTTTGAAGATGGTTGTCTTCCCTCTTTGTCTTTACATGGTCTTCTCTTTGTGCGTGTTCATCCTGGCATCTCCTAGTGTGTTTGGATTTCCTCTTCTTCTACACAGACACCAATCAGACTGGATTAGGGCACATCCTAACAGTGTCACTTTAACTTAATCACTTTTTTTTGGGACTTTATTTTTTAAACCAGTTTTTCATAGAAAAATTGAAAGGAAGGTACAGAAATTCCCCGTACACTCCACACACCACACATATCTATAGCCTCGGTCATTATTAACATCTCCCAACAGAATGGTACATTTGTTACAACTACAAAGTTACATTGACATGTCATAGTCACCCAAAGTCCATAGATTACATTACTGTTCACTCTTGATGATCTAATTGTAAAGTTTATATGGAGAAGCAAAAAAACCCAGAGGAGCCAATACAGTATTGAAGGAGTAGAACAAAGATGGAGGAATGAGACTGCCCGACCTGAAAGCTTACTACAAAGCTACTGTAACCAAGACACACTGATATATGTGCATATGTGTGTGTGTATATATATGATTTATATATTTAAGTACATTGTTACCATTATTATTTTGGACAAACCGTTATCTGTTAGAGTAGTTATAAATAAGAAAATGAAAGTTTTTATTTTACCTTTACTTATTCCTTCTTTGATACTCTTGCATATCTTCATGTAGATTTGAGTTAGAGCTATTTTCTTTCTCTCTTAAGATCTTTTTTTTGGGGGTGCCTGGGTGGCTTAGTGGGTTAAAGCCTCTGCCTTCAGCTCAGGTCATGAGCTCAGGGTCCTGGGATCGAGCCCCACATCGGGCTCTCTGCTCAGCAGGGAGCCTGCTTCCCCCTCTCTCTGCCTGCCTCTCTCTGCCTGTCTCTCTGCCTACTTGTGATCTCTGTATGTCAAATAAATAAATAAAATCTTTAAACAAAAAAAGATCTTTTTTTTAAAATTTTATTTATTTATTTGACAGAGAGAGATTACAAATAGGCAGAGAGGTAGGCAGAGAGAGAAGGAGAAGCAGGCTCCCTGCCGAGCAGAGAGCCCGATGCAGGACTCGATCCCAGGACCCTGGGAGCATGACCTGAGCTGAAGGCAGAGGCTTAACCCACTGAGCCACCCAGGTGCCCTTCTCTTAAGATCTTCTTTTTGGGGCACCTGGGTGGCTCAGTCATTAAGCATCTGTGTTCGGCTCAGGTCATGCTCCCAGGGTCCTAGGATGGAGCCCCGCATCGGGCTCCCTGCTTGGCGGGAAGCCTGCTTCTCCCACTACCATTCCCTCTGCTTGTGTTCCCTCTCTCACTGTGTTTCTCTCTGTCAAATAAATAAAATCTTAAAAAAAAAATCTTCTTTTTAACATTTCTTGCAAGGCTGGTTTACTAGCAACAAAACTTCCATTTTTATTTTTCCAAGAAAGTCTTTATTTTTCCTTTTCTTTGCGAATTTACAAATCTACATATTACTCAGTGCTAACCATAGTAAGTGTGGTCACCATCTCACATTATTACAATATTATTGACTGTATTACCTGTGTTATACTTTTCATCTCTGTGACTTATTTTATACCTGGCAGTTTGTACTTTTAATCCCCTTCTATTTCACCCACCCCTTTTCCTGGCAACCATCAGTATGTTTTGCATATTTATGAGTCTTTCTGTTTTTCTTGTTTGTTCATTTGTTTTATTTTTTAGATTTCACTCTTTTTAAAAAAGATTTTATTTATTTATTTGACAGAGAGAGATCACAAGTAGGCAGAGAGAGAGAGAGAGAGGAGAAGCAGGCCCGATGCAGGGCTCGATCCCAGGACCCTGAGATCATGACTCAAGCCGAAGGCAGAGGCTTTAACCCACTGAGCCACCCAGGCGCCCCTAGATTTCACTCTTAAGTGAAATCCTATGGTATTTGTCTTTGTGTGTCTGACTTATTTCACTTAACATGATACCCTCTAGGAGCATCCATGCTGGCACGAATGGCAAGATCTCATTTTTTTGATGTCTGAGTAATATTCCAGTGTGTATGTGTATTACACCATCTTTATCCATTCATCCTTCCGATATTCCCATTATGCACATGTTACATATTTTGTAGTTGGCCCACAGTCCTTGGATAGTCTTTTTTTTTTTTTCTTTCAGTCTTTATCCCCTTTGCTTTTCAGTTTTGGAGGTTTCTATTGCTATAAACTCAACAGTGATAGTTTCCTCAGCTGCATCCAGTCTACTAATAAGCCTATTGACGACTTTCTTCCCAATTCTTTATTTCTGTTACTGTGCTTTTGATCTCTAGCATTTCTTTTTGTTTCTTTCTTAGGATTTCCTTCTTTCCATTTACATCCATCTGTTCTTGCATGCTGTCTACTCTATTACAACCATAACATATTAATCACAGTTGTTTTAAATTCTGCTCTGATGATTCCAATATCCCTGCTGTATCTGACTCTGGTTCTGATGTTTGATCTATGTCTTCGGATTGAGTTTTTTGCCTTCTAAGATGCAGTGTCAGTTCTTCTGAGAGCCAGACATAATCCAGTGGGTAAAAGGAACTGCTATAAATAGGCCTTTAGTCATGTGTTGTTGAGATTGGGGAGATGGGATGGGTTCTTTGATTTTCCTTGGTATTTATGGTAAACTTCACAAGTGTTTCCCAGTTTTTTAATTTCTCCCCCACTAAGTTAGGATGGCTAGTGTGGGCTGGAGTTCCCGCACGTGGAAGGCTACGGCTGACCCGTGTTGAGTATTTCCCTCCTCCCAGGTCAGTTAGGCTCTAATAATACCCCAGCTGGTTAGGCTCTCCCTAACCAGTTTCTACTGAGGACAGGTCTTGTTAAGAACTGAGCGTGCTGGTGGATTTCAGAGTTGTTACTTTCTCCTCCCCCTGCCAGATTCAGGAGGGGAGTTTTCTCTGATCTCCACTGTGAGAACCTGGTTGAGATCCTGGAGGTAAACCTCACAAAATAAGGGGGCCTCCCATGACTCGGTTCCCCAGAACTGTGTAACTCGCTGAGTTGTCCACACTTAGCCTCCAGCTAACCAACAGTTACAGCTCTGGTTTTCTTACGTGGCGCTAGCTTCTGCGGCAGCTTCCACTCATGACTGTCTGCCCCGGTAAGTCACGGCTTTTTGTTTCTTACTCTCTCTCCAGCCTTGGGGGCAGTGGTTTGC
This sequence comes from Procyon lotor, assembly GCA_028646535.1. NCBI lineage: Eukaryota > Metazoa > Chordata > Mammalia > Carnivora > Procyonidae > Procyon > Procyon lotor. Next base: position 44,534,025 of record CM053615.1, on the reverse strand, counting down.
CTTGTATCTTCCTGTCTTCTAGATCCAAAAAAAAAAAAAAAAGTTGTTGACTTTTTTTAAGTTTGTTCAGCTTTTTGCTTGTTGTTTTGATGAAATGGTGACTTCCAAGTTCCTTACTTGCAGACCTGAAGACATGTCAGTTAGTTTTGAAGGACTGTTTCTTGACCGTGTTTTCATATGGGAATAGGCAGATCTGAGAGTATATTGGTTCTTAGGTCTGTCTCCCCTTCCCCGTTTTCTCCTCCTGAACACATGTAGTGAAGCCGGAGTTTCTCTCTCCCGCCTCAGTGCTGATGGCCTCTCTTAAATTAGAGCCATTATTATTTTTATTATTATTATTTTTTCCATCTCTCTCCTATCCTTCATATCCGAGATCAAATGCTCCTCCAAATATACGAAGGTCCCTTTCTCCATTTATAGAAATGCAATTTCAAAAAAAATTTTTTTTCTGGAGGCATTGCACATTGAAATAGTAAACTATTTGATGTTCTTGTTTATTTTTAATTTTCCTGCACATAGGGGGTGGTTGGTGAGGGGGAAATGGAGTTCTTTTAAAATTGTAGTTTGCCAGGCCCTTGGATGATTGGAGATTTTGTAACAGATTTGAGCTTTCTAAAATGGACTATTTGATGAGGTACTGAGTACACTCTCCATAGAAGTATTCAAGCAGATATTTGACATTCAGTTGATAGAGATACTGTGGAAGGAACTGAAATAAAAGATGATAATTAGACTTTTGTGTTCTAAGGTCTTTTCCTGTTGTCTGTACATTTATGCATAGATTTTCATTGGTAATAGACATGAATTTCACTTGAAACAAACTTCATATTCACCTAATCATTTTTGGACCCAAATAATTAGTGATATGATCACATAAAATATTGGCCCTCACTACTAACTGACCAGTAATACAATGTAAACCAAGTCCCTGAGGTCATATGCTACAAACTCATTTTTGAATGTTTAAACTCCTATCTACACACAGATATGATTTCCTGCTTTAAATTTGTAGTATTCTTTGTTGATACAGTTATAGTAGGTGTGGAGTAGGAAAATTGGTGGAAATTTAGTTCATTTCTATGGGCACCTGATTTGCTATAGAAGAGAGCAGAATTAAGAGATGAAAAGGAGGACAAGCTGGTGCATGAAGGGCGGACTCTGATTTGTGAGAGCGAGAATGAGATATCACAGTGGAGCACGGAATAGAAGAGTGGTACAAATAGGAACAAAGTGTAAAAGATTTGTGTCTGATGTGAGGTAATACATAACTTTTGTGATATAAAATTGATGTAAAAGGGGTCAGCTATCAGAAAGCATTGAAACTCGAAAGGATCAGAATTGGGAAAAATTTCAAGGAGTCAGTGAAGGGCTTTGAAAAGAACTTGCTTTGAACTGTGCACTTTGCAAAATGATGCAATTCAATTTCAAATCTTCTTGCATCTATTCATGTGATTTTAGGGGCAGCCAGTAAATGGGATCAATATTGATGGCAAATTGAATTTTCAAAAAACACTCAAGAAGCATTTATTATTCTAAATAAAACCAATTCTTTTTTTATGAAATAAAAGCACCTTAAAAAGGTATCATATTGGCCTTAATAATATCAGATATGGTGGCTATTCATACTAGTTTGTTCATTTAATGCCACTCTGTTCTTACTCTGGCAGATCCTTTTCAATTCATTTTGTTGGAAATGAGGTTTATAAAACACGGTGATGCTTTTTAAGTCTCTTCCAGTTGTTCATGATTGGAGTATGCATTTGTAGATAAATCTTCCTTGTGTAACTTCTTTACTTACCTATCACTGGTTCATTGGAAATGGAGAATACATTGTTTAATCTCGGTGGTATTTTCCATGACCATGATTGAGCTGACTGTCTTTGTCGGTACCATGAACCTGACTAATTCAATAAATTCAATTGTTAGAAAAATAGACTTGACTTTCCTTGATTTAAGATGAATGAGAAGCCCCAGGATGTTATGCCATTCATTATTAAAGCTCAAAATAACATTTTAGCTAGGAAAATATTCCGTGGTCTCTCTCTTTTTCTTTCAGTCTGCAGTAAACAGATCATGTGAAATAGGTGTAGTGGTTAATCTGGTCTAGCAAGCATACATTAAATAATAAATACCAGTATCAGTACTTTTCCCATGATTGAACAGAGCTGTTGGAATCCTTTCACAGGACACTAAGTTTTTAAAAGTAGATACATAGGTTAATGGACATGTGCTATCTATATAAATGAATAATTCTTTTTTAATTAGCATATTACACAAGATTAAAAATCGCAAGGCTGAAGATGGGTTTTAGCAGCATAACTGTGTTGTGAGTCAACAAAAATTGGCTGTGGAACAAATCAGGGGTTCTTGGCGGGATTTCAGAAATAACTTCTGGTTAGGGAGAAATTTTTTAAAGTATGAGGTTGTAATGGTATTTCTTTAAAATTAGTACATTTGAGTCAAATTTAAGTCCATAACATCTTTGTAACCTTATAAGAACACATTTCAATTAAAGATACCTAGCAATAGTGTTGATTATTTAAAGTACGTGGGGCATCTGTCTGGCTTGGTTGAGAGCCTGACTCTTGATTTTGGCTCAGGTCATGACCTCAGGGTCATGAGATCGAGTCCTGTGTCTGACTCTGTGCTCAGTGTGGAGTCTGCTTGTCCCTCTCCCTCTTCTCTCTCTCTCAACAAATAAATAAACAACATCTAAAAAGCATACAATAATTCAAAGAGAGTTTTCTGCTAATAAGCATTACAACAGATAATTGGTTTATTTCAAGTGAAAACACCAATTCTAAAAACAAGTTTGGGATTTTTATTGGTTATTTTCAAGATCAGTACTTAGAAAATATGCATCATTCAATTTTACATTTTACACTGTAAAGCTCAAAATAAAAATGATAGAAAGTATGTGAAAGATAATTGGTGATTACTTCTTCAGTGGATTACTGGTTTCTTAGATTTCCTTTGCTAATTTTCTCATTTTCATATGTATAGATATGTCTTTATTATCTAATTATATCTGATTACTTTATTTTCAAAACTGGAAACTGTAGTGAATTTTCCTCATAAGATACCAAACACCCTTTTTGCCCATAATTTTCAGTTCATGAAGGTACGTAAATATAATTCTTAGTTTAACAATTCATCCACAACACTAAAAGCAAGGAGAGTGAGATGTAGCTTTGGCCACAAGACAGCCTTAAAATGCAGGTTGTTTTCTTTGAAACCATCCCGAAAACTACCCAAATTGAAATTGGATTTTAACAATGTAGGTATGTGTCAAAGACAGAAGTGCTACATTTAAGACAGCATATTCATGCATAGATGCTATTGTGGTCAGAAGGGGTGTGTGTGTGTGTGTGTGTGTGTGTGCATTAGAACATATCATAGAACATATGTATCTCAACATTACTGCATGTGTGAACTGCATAGTTAATTTGAAAATTCTAGTGGTCACATTAAAAAGAAGTAGAAAAAAGTACAATTAATTTTAATAATGTGTGTAATTTAATCAATTCACTCAAATATTATTATTCAATTACAAACAATGTAAGCATTGTTAGTAAGATTTTTTTGTTGCTCTACCATGCCTTCAGAATTTGGTGTCTATTTTATAATTACTGCACAGTTCAATTCAGACTAGCCACGTTTTAAGTGTTCAGTAGCCATGTGTTATCCAAAATTTACAAATATCTCTTAAAACTCTGGTAAGAAACCCAACAACCTGATTTTAAAAATGAGCCATTAACACCTCAGTGGAGGGGATAGATGGCAAATGGGCATGCAGAAAGATGCTCCACATTCTCTGTCATGAAAGAAATGCAAATTAAAGCAGTAATGGCACCCCACGGCATATTATGAGAATGGCCAAAATCCTTAACACTGACAATGCTAAGTGCTGGAGGATAGGAAACAATAGGTACTCTCTCATTTATTGCTGGAGGGAATGCAAAATGGTATGGTCTCTTTGGAAGACAGTTTGTCATACAAAACTAAACATACTCTTACCATAAGATCCAGCAATCACACTCTGTGTTATTTACTCAAAGAAGTAGAAAACTTATGCTCACACAAAATCCTCCACATGGATGTTTATAGCAGCTTTGTTCATAATTTGCAAATATGTCCAATAAACTCTTTTCAGTACTTGATAAATAAATCATGTACATAAAGAATGATAAGGTGTGGATTTGTAAAGAAAAAAAAAGTGCTTTTTCAAAGAGCAGTGTCTAAAATGTGCTAATGATATCACTGTCGTGCTGGTTTAATAAATGCATCATTTTCTCATCATCACCTGTTTTTGAGAGTAGAAGCACCGTAAATGTTTATATCTGAAAATGCAGATCCCCTTGTTCCATCAGGAGCTAACTTATTCCCATTTTTGTCATAGTTTAACCAAAACTGAAAGTGCATTTTAGCAGCCCTCTGTAATAGAGTATAATTTTGAACGATGCCTGGGTTGTTCAGTCAGTTGAATGTCCAACTCTTGACTTTGGCTCAGGTCATGATCTCAAGGTCATGAGATCAAACCCTAAGTCAGGCTCCGTGTTGATTGTGGAACTTGTTTAAGATTCTTCAAAATTCTCTCTTTTCCTCTCCTTCTGCCTACAGGCCCCCACCCCAGGCTTGCACATGTTTCTCTCTCTCTCTCAAAAATAAAGTAAGATAAAATAGAATATAACTTTGAGTTGACTAGGAAACCTCTTAATATTTTATATGGGCTATTAGAAAATAAAGTGTTTGTTTAGGAGATGTTAAGATCATCCCATAATTAGTTGTGTTTCTATAGAAAGTAAACGAGAGAAATCATTTGTAGCTTTAAGAGTGAACAGTTAAACTGTGGAATTTTCTGCTATAGCCAGTTATCTAGTGTGGACTCATTGGGTTTCTGAACTAATGAGTAGAATGGGAATCGCATTTTTGCTTCACAGTGTGATGTGTTTTTATCGACTACAATAAGGTTTAAATATGTCTCTTTACTAAATAGATAACTGAGTTTTTTAAAATCACTATTTATTACTCAGTTAGGGAGACTGTATTTAATACATGAAAGATTTTACTCATTTGAGGAGTTTGGAGGTTTTGTTTTCTTTATCCTGTGTTACAGAGATAGCGTGTGAAAAGCTATATCCTAATTGGATTTGTTCAGAGGTTTTGGAAGTCAATATCCCCTACAAAGGAACATAGGACAGTTATAGGCAATCATTTCTGCCACTTTTGAATTTCTAAATAAGTGACTGTGTTAATAAGCTGGCTTTTCCCCCTGATGAGCTAGTATAATGCAATGCCAGTAAAAACTGCTGAGAAAATTAAGAGACATTAAGCATTACATTTGTTCACATGAGTGCATATGAAGAGAGGCTATTGATGCATCAGTAGCTTTGTCCACAGAATAGTATGTTGACTCTGTACTTAATGGTTCAGTTTGTTAATAGAAATTGCCGCAAATTCCCTGTGTAAGGTGCTATTTCAATATTAACTATCACAATTTCAATAGTTAATTACCCTACTGATGTGATTGTTTTACCTACATACTATGAAATACAGTTGCATTAGGCCACATCCATATATTACAACAATTAGTATGTGTAAAATATGTATATACACGTGTGTAAATGCATGTCTTTGATATCCTTTTTAGTCAAGTGACTGCCCGAGTCGAATGCTATGATTTGAATTGTTAATTAGGCGTCTTAAGCAGTCAGAGCTTTAAAGAAATTTGGATTCTAAAATCAGATTCTGTCCCTGTGAAACCAAACTTAAGGCTTTTAATAAAATAACAAATAAATTGAGGAGTAAATATAGATAGACTATAATTACTAAAACATACAACAAAATATTTATATTATATAATTACATTACTATTAATTTATTGGTGTATAGATAAATTTTGTGATCATAGAATGATGCTTAATGATAAAAGTCCTGAAAAGGGACAATATTTCTAAATCTTACATTAATTTTCCTAGATCATCATATGGAAGAATTTGTCTATTTTATCTAACTGTAAATTTTTTTATCATGTATTTATTCATAGCTTTTAGCTATGAATAATAGCTAAAATTTAGCTTTTTAAATATCTGTAGGGTCCGTAATGATATTCTTTCATTCTTTATAATACTTATATTCTCTTTTTTCATGATTTTTCTGTGTGTTCATAAATTTTCTTGCACTTTTTGAGGATGAACTTAGACTTTTGTTCATTTTTTCTACTACTATTCCTAACTCACTAGTTTCTATATTCATTGTTATATCCTTTTTCTACTTGCTTTGATTTTAATTTGTTCTTCCTTTCCTTGTTGCTAAAAGTTGATGTTGAGATAATGGGTCTAATACATTTTTTTCTAATATATGAGTATAAAATTGTACATTTCCCTCTTAGAACCACAAATTATGTGATTTCATTTTTGCCCCTTGCTTCATTTAGATGTGTGTTGCTTAATTTCCAAATATTGGGCTTTTCTTAAAATCTTACTGATTTTTAATTTCATTACTCTTTGTCAGAGAACATACTTTATATTTCAGTGTTTGAAATGATTTACTGAGAATATTTTAGGCTTATCTTATATCTTAGTTACACTTGAAAAAATGTGTACTCTGCAATTAATCAATGTAATGTTTTATAAAAATTGATCTATATTTTTTTATCAATTATATATATTTTATATTTTATCAGTTTGTCATACAGTGTGGTTGTTGTTTTTTTTTTAAGATTTTATTTATTTATTTGACAGAGAGAGATGACAAGTAGACAGAGAGGCAGGCAGAGAGACAGAGGGAAGCAGGCTGCCTGCTGAGCAAAGAGCCAGATGCAGGGCTCGGTCCCAGGAGTCTGAGATCATGACCTGAGCCGAAGGCAGAGGCTTTAACCCACTGAGCCACCCAGGCGCCCCTGTCATACAGTGTTTTTAAAATCACATATAATATTGATAATTTGTCAACTTTCTGTCACTCACTGAAGAAGGAAAGTTAAAAAAATCTAAATATAAGTATAGATTTCTCTATTACTCCATTTAGTCTTACCAGTTGTGCTTTATATATTTTGAAGCTCTGTTATTAGGTGCATATAGTTGGGAAAAAATAATTTAAAACAAAAATCTCTTGACACTTGAGCAAACCTCTCTGTAGAAGTGGAAAAAAAAATCCATAATTTTTGTATTTAAGAAGCATTAATCTGGAATGTATCACAGGCAATCTGCTAAATTGCAAAAACAGAAATTTCATCAGGCAGATGCAGCCCAGTTCATACATGTTTTCAAGGTCAATGATAACTCAAGAAAGAGGACTTGATAGCACATTGGACACACACGCTTCATCCTAAATTTATCTGGTAATTGGGAAACCACTTGTGTTTGCTAACTGTCTTTATCTAAAGGAAAGTGAATTTCTTCCATCTCTGTGATAGGCTGTAGGTTTCAGATTTGAAGCCAGCTAAAATTAGGCCCTTACTCTTCCAACGAGATTGTGGGAGGGGTGCACTGTTCCTTGGTGATTATATTACCAGACAACTCCCAAGTCCTTGAGGAAGAGATCTCTGGGTTATACGGCTGGCAAAAGGCTTTATTTATCTTTATGAAAAATTTACACATGGGGCCCTGGATGACTGAGATGGTTGAGAGACTGCCTTGGGTTCAGGTTGTGATCTCTTAGGACCGAACCACACATCACTCATATCAAGCTCAGTGGGGAGTCTGCTTCTCCATCTCCCTCTGTCTGTCCCCTGACTCGTGCTCTTTCTTTCTCAAATGAATAAATAAAATCTTTGAAAATAAAAACTTTACATACATCTCGGAGTGGCTGAGAAAAAAAATTCACAATGACAAGTTTTAAGTAAATACTCTAAGAATGAGAAGGGAAGTTTCTTCCCTTTCGCTAGTGAAATGTATTTCTTTTCTTTTTTTTTAGACATTTCTGCTACATTACACATTTAGTTTGTTATGTCATCATAACTAATTGACTCTTTAACATTATGAAATTATTTGTAACACTCCTCAACTTGAATTCTATTTTGAATTTATAGAATGCTAACAGTTTTCTTCTTCTTATTCTTGCATAGTATAAAATTTTCCCACCCTTTTACTTTTTTCTGTTCTTTTTTTTTTTTTTGCCATATTTGGCTTAACTAAATATGTATTAGCTTTCTGTACTATTTCCTGTATCGATGTCCTTCTGTTTTGTTTGCTTTGATGTTAATCTCATCCAGTCCTTCAAAAATTTTTATTTAAATATTCAGTTGTAGGTTTTCCATTTTGTTCCTTCTTACAGTTTCTAAATATCTCCTTAAATTTCTTATTTACTTACCCATTTTATCCATATTCTTGTATAAACTCTTAGAATTTAGCATGATCACTTTCACATTCATCTGTGCTACTTTTAACATTGTAGATTGTAGGTTGTTTTCCTATTGAATGGTATTTCCTTTGCTTATGGTTCCTATTTCCTTGTTTCTCCACATGAGTGGTAACTTTGTATTATATACTGGATGTCTTTTCTGATAATTACAAAAACTCTGCTTCTGTTTTATTTTTCTGCCAGTAACCTTGCAGGGGGTAACCTCAGACCCCTGGAGGATTGTATTTTAGTTTTGTTAGAGTGGTTTTGTTTCAGTTTGCCTATAATCCTACAGTGAATTCATTGTCCAAGGATATATTTTTTGCTAATAAGGCAGTGCTCTTTGGAGTGTTGACAGAGGACAAGAGGTATTTTCTAAATTATGTTTACATGAAGGGAACCAAATACCAAATTCTGCTTTCCCTGTGGTAGGCAGCAATTGAAATCTCTTCTCTCCTCTTTGAACCTTGCATATACTGTTTTCCCTTTAAAACTCGTTAAGAGTCTTGGCCACACTGGAGCAGTTCAGGGGTTAATTCAGTAGTTATTTAGTAGAAGTTTTTACACCGATTGGGGGGGGGGGTCCCTCCTCTGTGAATTTGTCCTTTTCCTGATTTATCTAGCCTCAATTTCTAATCACTTAGAAAGTCCCAGTCTCTTCTGACTTTAAGGGACCAATAGTCTAAAGATTTTGATTTGAACCGTATAGAGTACCTCATACACCCTATCATTCCCTTAGTAGAAAATCCATATAAATTTGACTCTTATGAATATTTCCTTTCTCCCTAGGGTCAGATCTCTTCTAGTTTTTGCCTGCTCCTCTTTCAAGTATTTACTTGCCAAAAATGAAGGAGTATCACTCTGATTTTAAAAAAACAATGCCACCATTACCAGAACTAAAACCTGTTAAGGTATTTTTTTTCCCTCTCTATATAAAATTCATTTTATTATTAAAAGTTTGGAAACATTGAATTCAGTTACAGAAATTATGTCCTTGAAATTCTTTTTGTAATTAGTTTACTTGTAATTGAGGGTTTTTTAAAAAAATAACTCAATCGGTGAAGCATTCTGCCTCTTTAATAGAACTTGAGTTTTTAGGATATCCTACCATCAATAGTCATGTTCACTCTGGATACATGAATTTTAATAAGCCTTGTGATCATGAATTTCTAGTTACGATTTTAAAAACTGTACACTCTTGCACTGAATGAGTAACCAGAGATGCGTATTTTTGTTTCCATCAGCAATTTGGTCTCAACAACAGCTTTAAAGGTTCAGGTTCACTTTGAGTTCAAGTAGATTAACTGCCCAAAATATCATGCAGCTCAGATATAATTAAATTCCTTGTTAGAGCATATTAGTTTACTCTGGAAAGTGTTATTCAAAGAGATGAGAGTACACGGGAAGACAAAGACAACAGAAAATCAAATAGAAGGATCAATATATTGCTCAGAAACTAACAAATTATTGACCACGTATATGCACTTTCACAGGAGAAAGCAAAAGAACTACAGTCAATGAAATAAAACTTAGTGAAGTTTCTTAACTAACATGAATATTAAAAAGGAATAAAAATATGATATATATATCTGGAATTTTAGTAAATTTTTAACTTTGTTTCAAATAACTATTTAGTTTCTTCTATCTATAATATTGTACCATATTGTTCTGCATATAGACCATACATCCCCTCGTTGTGCTCGCAAGAGGGAGAATTAAAGTGAAAGAATGAGGCAAGTGTGATGTTCCCAATTATTTAACAAGCTTGCCAGTAAGACACCAGGTCATCATCTGTCTATAAATCCAAGTCCACACCATCTCTTAGGTATCTAAGATGGATACAGCAGTAGCACCTCACACTTGACTTTTCTACTTATATACATTAAACATAAAATTATTGTGCTTCTTTGTTTTTCCTATCCCAGTTTTCTAAAGGTCTGTATCATCTCCTGGTAAACTTTCATTTTCACCCAGTTTCGGTCTACTCTACTTTTCACCTCCAAAAGCCACGCACTATGCTCTTCTTTTCTTGAACAATTTATCTTACTTACTAGTGGTCCAAGTGGGTTTTTCTTCAGGACAGCTCCTAAAACAGTCTATTAACTAAACCTCTCTCTGCTACCCGCAAAGAGATGAGATCTCCTAATTCAGCAAGAACAAAAACAAATATCTCATTTTGGGGGATTATTTATTGTATTAGTGAACTTTTTCTTCTTCCTTGTAGAAACTCTGTAGATTGCATCTTTGCTATCTCTGGATTTTCTAAACTTTTCAGGGACAGAGAAAACTAGGAACAGGATCACACATTATAAAGCTAGATTAGATCTCTTAGCTTTGCCTAATTCAAGACAGAAGCCATCTTCTTATCCTAGTAAATTTCAAGTCTTATCATAAAAACAAATTAATACAATACAATTTTTTAAAATTTTTATTTAAATTCCAGTCAATATACAGTGTAATATTAGTTTTAAGTGTATAAGATAGTGATCCCACCCTTCCATATATCACCCGTGGTGCTCATCATAGCAAATGCCCTCCTTAATCACTATCACCCATTTCACCCATCCCCCCACCCACCTCCTGTCCGGTAACCATCAGTTTGTTTTCTATAGTTTGGAGTCTGTTTCTTGGTTTGCCCCCCCCTCTTTTTTTTCCTTTGCTCATTTGCTTTGTTTCTTAAACTCCACATACGAGTGAAATCATACAGTGTTTGTCTTTCTCTGACTCATTTTGCTTAGCATAATACTCTTGAGCTCCATCCATGTTGTCGCAAATGGCAAGATTTTGCCAACAGAATGCACATTCTAGAATTTAATGCACTATTGATTCCTTGCCAAAAGGAGAAAAATGTTGAATTGTCCCCACTTAAGAAGAATTGCACTTTGAAGACTGGCTGTCAGTTCACAGCAGGAAGCAAATGTTTCAAAAAACAAAATAAAACAAAACTGTGGAGCTACAGGAAATACGAGAAAGTGAAAACTATAAATTTCATATTTTTCACTTCCTCCCTTTTTTCAGTAGACATTTATAAAGAAAATCTAGGTTTATTAGGTTTTGACACAATAGTCAAAGAAAATAAGCCAAATTGTTGCAGCAATTATGGCAAATGGACATATCTTGGTTTGACTCTTCATAGTGACAAGAAACAAACATTGGGAACATACAGGATGAACAGGTCAAGAGATGTTCAACACAGATTGTTAAATCTCAGGTCTTTAATTGCAACTCTTAAGTACTCAGTCTGTCATTCAAAGAACTCCCATGATGTTGCCCTAATATGACTTCCCAATCTTTTTCAAACTACTCAACTTATACCACATTTTCACTAATTTTCCTAGATTTCATTTCTTCCTTCCTTTCTTCCTTCCTTTCTCCCCCAGCATCTCCTACCTCATCCATTTTGTCGTTCTCCTGTACATAAATGACCTATATTCTTTTGCTCAGTTCTGTTTGATATATGTTCCATCCAACTCGTGTGTATTTCAAAATATACCCATCCTTCAAGGCCTAATTTAAATTCATGCTACATCTTAGACAAATATCTACAGAGAAATATATAATTCTCATCTCTGAACTAGTAATGAATTTATCTGAAATGATCTTTTTGTGCCTAATACCATATTATATGATTTATGGTAAAATATAATTGCCTCTTCCTTGATTGTAAATATCAGGATGACTTAATCTTTGTATATCTTATAATGGGCATCTAATTACAATGTAATCAATACCTATTCATTTATTTATTGAATGGTTATCCACCATTTTTGCACCAAAAATGATGAGGCCCCATGCCCAGTGAAGTGCAGTGCTATAAAGATTCCAGGAATCATTCTTGGCAACTGGACTGGTAGCAAAGGTCCAAAGATGGGAAATTACGTTGTTATATAAATTCAACAGTTTCCAAATTGCTTCAGGGGGTCCTGAAGCAAATTATGAAACAATTAGGGCCACCTGGGTTAGCTCAGCACTACTTTTACAAATTGCTACAAATATACTTTGTTGGAAATTAGAGACTCTGTGTGGTGCCTTACAGTTCTTTCAGATACTGAATTGTACATATTTCCAGATCACCCTGCCAACTGGTATGCCAGAACTTCCTGAGAGAAGGAAAAATCCAATACATGTACAAATGCTGACAATTCTGCAAAGTCCTTTATTTCATAAAAGGTAAAATGATGGTTCTAGCTAGTTATTGGGTACTAATTATTCATTAATTTATAACCACAATAAATAATTATCTAATATGGTCTGGAAATATATAATAATAAAGATGTGGTATGCCATTTCATAGTGATTTGTGTAGATTTATTTTTCTTAAATGTAATTTTTAGTATACACATAGGAACTACGTTCACATAAAGTACCACCACAACCCAGGTTTGTTGCAATAGGTTTAGTGATTTTCTCTAAGGATATTTTTTTTTTCCCTTTTTTAATACAATCAGTTGAACGGATTTTTATGACTTCTTGTCTTGAGGTCTATTACACAACATTAGATCTTCTGAAAGAAACTGAGATTGATTTGGTTTTTAAGTAAAAAGAGTTCTGCATTTTAGTTCAAAGGGTTTGTGGTCTCTGAGAATCAGTGCTAGATTGCTGATGATAGCAGAGATCATTGATAGGTTCTCTAAACACACTTTTTTCCTTTGAGCAATATTCGTAATTATGAAGGATATTAATATATACCGTTAATTGGTTTGCATAAATTTATAGTGAGAGCTCCTGTATGCAACTTACAGGGAATTAAATGAGGAATTATTTCCCAAGGAATTAATTCTCCGGATCACTAAAACTATTTTATCTAAAATTATTTTATCTAAAAATTAGTGTTTATTTTAAAATTTTGACAGAATTTTTCATAAGTTTATTTTCTTGATTTGTAAAGTATTAAAGGTAAAGCCTTGAGCAAGTAGGAAAGTAGAAACTATTAGTTAAACTTATTGATTTTAAAGATAAAGACAATAAGTCCAGCCGGTGGCAGAACCAATACTACTAATTGAATTCTTTATTCTGAATTCCTTATTTGAGATTCCATGTTGATTTCCAATAAATTAACAATTAACCTATACTTATCCCAGTTATCCCAGAACAGTCTTTTTGATTATCAGTATTACCTTACCTTCAGTGTGAGTGCACTGTGACCCCCAGGGATGTTTGGGTGTGATAGGGTTTATTGTGCTTTAAAGTAAGTAATTTGTTTTGGAGTGGAGTTGCTATTTAGAAATAGCAACTTTGAATAGATGAATTGATTTTAATTGCAAATTTGTGGACCAATCCTTAAATAAATAGAAGATGATGAAGCAAATTAACATTTTTCTTAATAATTGGGGATCGTGTTTTTGTTAGACATGCCTCAGATGGGAAATTTAAGGCTGAAATAAGAATTTCTGGATCTTTAATTAGTTGTGTGCTGTAACTATAGCTTCTTCAAGAAGATAAATGGCATGTTCTCCAAATAACCACTATTTATTCAGTAATGGATTCGGTTTTCAAACATGTATGTCAGTCTTTTTCAATGTGTTTTGCTATTTGGTTGACATCATAGGTAGGGTTGGCTGCTTGTTAGAAATCTAGATCTTGGTCTCCGCCCAAAACTGACTAGACAAATCTCTAGAAATGGGGTCAGATAATCTGCATTTTGAAGAAGTAACAAAGGGATTCTTATTACATATTAATAACAAAAACACCTGTCATTATGGTTGCCTCATCAGACATTTATGAAATACAAGTAAATGTTTTATTCATTAAATTTTTTTCAGGACTTTATTTTTATTTTTTTTTAAAGATTTTATTTATTTATTTGACAGAGAGAAATCACAAGTAGGCAGAAGCAGGCAGAGAGAGAGGAGAAAGCAGGCTCCCTGCTGAGCAGAGAGCCCGATTTTAGTGGTTTGTGAATATAAGAATTGACTCTCCTGATTCTCCTGTAATTTGAAATGTAAGCAAAATGTGAAAGGAATGAGAAAATAAGATACATGGACAGCTAGAAGAAAAGTATTTCTGGTAAAGGAACAGTGAGTATAAGCACCCTGAGGGAGAAGTATTCTGGTTATGCTTGAGAAACAGCAATTTTGACTGAAATACAATAATCTGAGGACACTAATCATGTCAGAGAGGTAATACTAAGTGGCAGCAATATACTGAAGGAGCTTGTTGGTCTACCAAAGAAATTCAACTTTTACTCTAAGTAAGATAAGAAGCCTGCAGAAGGTTTTAAGCAAAATAGAGTGTTTTAGGTTTAAATAGTCACTGTAGATGTTATGTTGAACAGACTAAGGGGGGAAAGGAAGGAAGCAAGGTGAGCTGTTGCTATAATCTAGGTAAGAAATAATGAAAAGTTAGAGCAGAATGGTAATTGTAAAGATGGTAATATGTGGTCAGGCTCTGGATATATTTTGAAGATAAAGTGAATATGACTTGGTGGTTGATTGAATGGAGTGGGGAGTAAAAAAGAGTTAAAAACTAATTCAAGGGGCACTTGGGTGGCTCAGTGGGTTAAAGCCTCTGCCTTGGGCTCAGGTCGTGATCTCAGGGTCCTGGGATCGAGCCCCGCATCGGGCTCTCTGCTCAGCAGGGAGCCTACTCCCTCCCCCCACTGCCCCGCCTCTCTGCCTCCTTGTGATCTCTTTCTCTCTGTCAAATAAATAAATAAAGTCTTTAAAAAAAAAAACTAACTCTAAGGTTTTGCTTTGAACAAGTGGAAGACTTTCTTTAAGAAAAATAGGAGTTGACTGAGAGAACAGCAATTTTGGAAGGGAAGTCAAGAGTTTAGATTTGGAAATTTTTGTTACATTTAGATAACTTTTTGACATCTAACTAGAGAACGTAAGCCATTGAATTTGAACATCTTGTAATAAGGAGAGAGAACTTTTTGGAGACACAAATGTGAAGCCATTAACATCTAACTAGTATTTAACTCCAAGAACCTCAACAAAGGAATGAGTGTTGGTAGAGGAATTCCAAGGACTGAGGTTTGTGCCATAGGGCACAAACTTTGAGTAGCCTGGGAGATGAAGAGGAACTAGCAAAGGATTCTGCAAAGCAGCAGCCAGTAAAGTAAGGAGACATCTGGAAGTGTGTAGTATTCTAGATGTCAGCTGAGAAAAGTGTTTCAGGGAAGCATAGTGAAATTTGTAAAATGCTAGGGAAGCACAGTCATATGAACACAGATAATTGGCCATTGGACTTAGTATTGTAGAGGTCACAGAGAATAACAGTCCTTTGTATGAAAAAAATTACAGGGGAGGAATGGGGAAGTATTGCAGTGAAGCCCTTGAGTGAAGTCAATTATAACAGTTGGCTCAGATAGTATTATGGGCAGTTTATCAAAAATTTGAGTGGTATACGTCACAGTTTGCCCAGAACAGTCCCAATTTACCTTGGACAGTACTGATTTATGTCTATGGTAATTACCAATAACACATTTTTTCACTATCAAAAGGGTTTCAGTTTTGAGAATAAAATATGTGGTCACATTATCTATAATAACATCATTAAGAGTTGTGCTCTTAAACTAAAAGCAAAGCCAGTCAATATAATACTACTTTTATCCAGTCAAATTTAGCTACATTAGTGCAGATGTGGACGAAGGGGAGATGCAGATTTAACTAGGGATACATGTTTATCAGCATAGTTAGAAGAAGAAAGGGATGAGTGAGAGAGTTAAGGATATTTGCAGAAAGTTTGTAATGCTTAACCATTAAATTTAATAATGTTAGGGAAAGGAAATGAACTCTTACTTACAAGACTTACTATGTAGATTAAAACATATTTTTCGTATTTTCCTAGTACATGCAGGTTTTTCATAACTACCTGGTTTTGCAGATTACCTATCCTAAAATATTGTCAAAAGAAGAACATTCATGTACATCTTAATGGCAGCGCTCTATGGACCTGAAATTGTACAAGGTCAGAAGTAGATACTTAGAATCTTGGGAATGAAGTTTCTGTTCCCTGATGACTGTATGCGTAATTACTGCACTGGATCTAAGATCATAGGGAATTTTTTTTCACTACGATTCATTTAAGGAAGGAAATTGCGACTATGATCATGCCAGAACAGAACATTTCAAGATCCATTCAGACTCTGCAGTTTATAGAGTCACTGCCAAAGGCAGGCCAAAAGATAAAGAGTGAAAGGCAAGGCTCAACATAGAAGCAGACCTGGAAATTAAAATTAAAACAAACAAACAAAAACTATTCAACATAACTTGGTTGACATCGTAACACTGAATACCTGAAACTAATATTACACTGTATGTTAACTGGAATTTAAACAAAAACTTGAAAAAATGCTCTCTAATTAAAAGCAAGAAAAATGTACTTCAAATTATGCTTTATATTCATTCACTGAAATTTCAGAATTTTATTATTACCCTCATGTGTGAGATATTTTATTAGCTGCTGTAAAGAAGTCCATGTTTAGGAAAAAATACTATCTTTTTAGATGAAAAATGTATAAGGCAATAATGTAGTAACAATGTTGAAACACAAAATAAATTGATATATGAGTGAGATTTAATCTAGACAAATTATGAAGGTTTTGTGAGTAAAATTTTCCGTGTATCTACTGGAAACGGGTGAGATGTTGGAAATGCAGGGACTGAAAAAAGAGAGATAATAAAAGAGCAAAGAAATGACCTAAACAGCTATCAGAAATTATTAATCATTTTATTCATTTAGTCTAAAATTTTTCCTAAATGCTATTATTTAACAGATATGAAGATTTTTCCATTTCCTGTAATTGTAAACTATTTTATTATACAAAATACATATGTATTTGTGTTTATAAATAAGAATCAGAAAATACTTATGTACCCAGCATCACACTTAACAGATTATTAAATCAATTCTCATGAAGCCCCCCAAACTCTATAGAACTTCCCTCCTATGGCCTTAGGACTCAGAGAAAGCAGTGATCCTGAATTTTATATTTCTCATATTCTTATTCTCCTTATATGTTTCATGTACACAAATATGAGAGTGTTTAATTTTGCTTGTTTTTAAACTTTATATGTTATTTTTACTGCATTTAAAACTTCTTCCTCTTTAGCTTAAAAATCCATTAGTATCAATACATACAGCTGGAGTATATTAGTTTTTATTCATTTTCAAGGACACAGCATATTAAATTATTCTATTTATCAAAGTACATAGGAATGTCAAGTTTATTGTTTTTCATAGTCTTTAACTTAACTAAAAATTTGATTAACGTTTATTAAATTTCATACATATTGTGTTATAATACACCTTAGGTTTTTGCTACATTTTTTAGAAATTGTCAAATATTTTGGAACTTCAAACACGTAATGGAAATGTTTATTTGTGCAGCAGCTTCTTGTAGCTCTGCGCAGCATGGTTACTGTTAACACCTTTCTTTTTTTTCCATCTATGGGAGACAGCTACTGCATAAACTATGCATAACTAATTTAATGATGGCCTAATGTAGTTAATGCATTCACTAGTAAGATTTTCGAAATGAATATGACTCATGTAATAAAATATGGCTATGGATATATTAAGATCCTAATAAAATTATGAGTATCCCTTAGTCATTGGAGTAGCTAATCAATAAGAACCCTTGAGAAAACTTTAGTTATAGGTTATTCATTCATGATGATTATTTTTGTTTAAATACTTCATTTTAAGTCTTTTCACCAATTGCCACACCACTTCAGTTGAAATTACAAAGAACTATCAAAAAAGAGGGAAAATGTGCTTTGGTAATTGAAATAGAGAAGAGGACCTTTCATATGCTGGAGAAATTAAACATTCTTTTTCCCCCTGTAAGCTATGTTCAAATGTGTTTATATTTGGGAAGAAAATCATGAACCATAATTCATTCCCATAAAAAAATAGAATGGCTTTTGAAGATGCAGAAAATATTGCAAGCTCATCTGATTTTGTGTGCTACGAGTTACAATTTAGATCAAGCCATCGAACATTATGTGATTTAGATCTTGATTACCTAAGGACTATGAGAAGGACTGAGGAGAGTATCTTCACAGCTAGGACAGAGATTATTACACGGTTGACTTCGGCAACCTGAGTTCTACATTTTCACAATGTGCTCCTGCTGAGGATAATCATGTCAATTAGAGAAGTACGGGAGTCACCCAACTCTCTTCAAGGTGCCCTTGAAATAAGCAAAGAGAAAAACTACACATCAGTGACATTCGCTTCTTTATGACAACGGCTTATATACTAACCTAATTGTCAAGAAAGCTTTGTGAAAACTCAAGGGACATATGAGGCTCAGAAGTTAAAGCACATTGTTTCACTAGAACAGACAATAAGCAATAGGACACTGGCTAATGATTGTAAGTCAAATATTGAGTATTTATTGATTTTTATTAATTTGTTAGCAGTATTGCATGGTGCTTGAGGCAGAAAACCATTGTAGACAATGAATGCAGCAACGAATGAACCAACAGAGTCCCTACTCTGAAGGGTGTCAATAGACAATAAATTTATAACTCGCCAAGTCAGAAGTGCTGCAAGAAGATTAAAACCAAGTAAGGTGTTAAAGGAGTGAGAGTGGAGGCCATTATAGGACAACGTAATTAAGGGAAGCTTGACTTTGTATGAAAACCTGAATTGCCAAATTCAAAATAAGACTGGGAACTGCAGATAAGATGCTACACACTGAAAACAAAAACTAATGATTAAAAGCAGTTGGAGAAGATTTAATACATGCTGTGTGTGTGGAGGGGGAGAGAAGCAAAGAGAGAGAGAGACAGAGACAGAAAGGGGAGGGACGGAGGGAGGCAGAGGTGGTGAAGGTGGGGAATTAGTATGAGTATACATGTGCTCAATTCAAAGGGGTAAGTGTCATGGGAAGAATATCACTAAGTTGAAGATAACCCAGAGTATATGGATGGAGTGAGCTTAGGATAAGTGCAATTAATGAGAAAAGCCTCACTTTAAGAAACAATGATAGTGTTCTAGAATGGAGAACACTAGAACTCAAAGTATATTCAGAATGAGAGCTTTGGGATTTGCTTTATGTTTATAAATTTAAATAGATAAGCAAGGTTGGTTAACATATATGTAAAGATACTGCATTTTTTAAAGATTTTAAGTGCTGATTTCTTTGTATTTTAATCTCTGCATTCAGCATTCAGTAATACTATCAATAGACGCATTTATAGTCTCTTAAAAAAAAAAGAAACAATGATAGTTCGCACTTATTGTGTGTGCGTGTGTGTGTGTGTTGTGTACTGTTTGCTGAGTAGGATGTTGTAAGCTTTGTCTTCAGTATATTATTTCCTTCTCTCTCCTCATCCTCCTCATTACAGTGATATGTAAAATCAATAGAAACATGGTTAAGACATGGAAGGACTCAGAATACACCTCCACAGTGCCATTTATGAACATTGACCAGAAAATCCACCAGGCAATTTGGAAGCAGGTATAATGTGAGGAGCAAGAGTAAAAAAGAAGTGACCTAAAATAAATGCCAAATGAAGGGAAGCAGAAAACCTTCTTTTGGCTTAGTGTGAATGGAGAACATAAACGGAAGATCAAACATAACTATTATATTTGTCTTGACTATTGACTATTATGGTTGTGAACTAAGATTAAAAAAAAACTTGAATAAAAAAAAGGCCACCTGATCTGGGAAATGCTGGGTGGTGAGATGAGACTGAGCAAGTAACATATCTTAAAATGCTAAAACGCTCATGTTACAAAACTGGTTTTATTTTTTATTTTATTTTTTTTATTATGTTCAGTTAGGCAACATGTAGTACATCATTAGTTTCTGATGTGTTCAGTGATTCATTAGTTGCATGTAACACCCAGTGTGCTCATCACAATGCATGTTATTCTTAATGCCCATCACCCAGTTACTCCAACCCCCCAACCCCCTCCCTTCTGCAACCTAAGTTTGTTTCTTGGAGTCTGGAGTCTGTCATGGTTTTTCTCCCTCTGTGATTTCTTCCCATTCAGGATTCCCTCCCTTCCCCTGGGGTCCTCCCCACTATTTATTAGGTTCCACATATGAGTGAAAAACCGGTTTTAATAGGTATGCTTTTTGACTTTGACAAAGAGGAGTTTAAATGACTTAAAGGTAACAGCAGAAAAAAAAAACACCTATTTAATAAAAAATTAAAAAATTTAAAAACATAACAAAACAAAAAACACCTATTTAATTCCAAAAAAAAGAGAAGTGAACTGACAGCATAAACAAGATATTAGAAGTTAAGACTCAGAGAATGGAAACTGAACCACCCGAGAAAGACAGACAATAGAATAGGATGACATTTTTAATAACCAAAAATATAATTCAAGACAGGAAACATTAAAATGGACAAAGAGAAGGAAAAAAACTCTAGTGTTATACAAAAGTAGTTTAGAAAACTTACAGAGAAGAAATACAAATTGCTAAGTAAACTGTAAATATTTTTAATCTTGCCAGTAATCAATAATATGTGAACTAAGGCAAATAATTAAATGTAATTAAAATTACCATGGTTAGTCTTGGTGTGAAGCACATAATTACTACTTGCTATCAACAAAGGCATGAAAGCATAAACACTCAAGGGAGATAATTTGATAGTTTTGTATTGAGAGCTTTAAAAAATGCATTTTCAGTTATCAAAGTAATTTTTCTTCTGAGAAGTTATCTTGTAAAAGTATTAAACATATTCAGAATATTTTATTCATATGTTCTCCGTTAAAGTAGTTACAATATTGAAAAATGGGCAAGCTGGGGCGCCTGGGTGGCTCAGTGGGTTAAAGCCTCTGCCTTTGGCTCAGGTCATGATCTCAGGGTCCTGGGATTGAGCCCCGCATCAGGCTCTCTGCTTAGTGGGGAGCCTGCTTCCCCCTCTCTCTCTGCCTGCTTCTCTGCCTACCTGTGATCTCTCTCTCTCTCAAATAAATAAAATCTTAAAAAAAAAAAAGCCTCTGCCTTTGGCTCAGGTCATGATCCCAGGGTCCTGGGATCAAGCCCCACATCGGGCTCTCTGCTCGGCAGGAAGCCTGCTTCCCCCTCTCTTCTGCCTGCTTGTGGTCCCTGGTCCCTCTCTGTCAAATAAATAAATAAATAAATAATGGGCAAGTGTCTAATCATTATCAATGTTAATTTTGAGGTAGGAAAATATTCAAATATAACCAACCATTGAAGTCATGCTTTTGTAGAAAATCTTCTGTTGAGAAATCGTTATATAATATTAAGTAAAAAAGATGTGATCTAAACTTACATATAGATCATGAGACTAATTTTAGATAACATATTTTAAAGCTTCAACTGTGTATACAATTGATGAAAATTGCTCT
The DNA here is from genome assembly GCA_028646535.1 of Procyon lotor. NCBI lineage: Eukaryota > Metazoa > Chordata > Mammalia > Carnivora > Procyonidae > Procyon > Procyon lotor. Next base: position 44,512,401 of record CM053615.1, on the reverse strand, counting down.
TCTTTTGATGGTTGGAAACTTACTGAATTTTACTGGCTTCTTAAGTTTTTTCAAAATAAGTAAAGCAAAAAACTTTGTAATCTAAAAATTGTTATGAAGATAAATATAATGTATCATCCCTACTAGATATCATAATAATGAAGTGATCCTAACAAAATCTTTCTCCAAATATGCAGACCATTACCGTGTCTTAATAGACAGGATCTTCTGCAACTCCTGAGATAACACCTTTTTAAACAATGGAGGGGCTATTAGCAGAGTTTGCAAGGTGTTAAGTATAACACATATACCCTGAAACGGGAACAGAGCCAAACTGTTGTAAAAATTTGACAAAAGTCCAAGTCAGTGTACTTGTTAACATCAAGGGTTTTCTAAATGAAGCCTCTTGGAGGCTCCTGGGAATCCTCTGAAATTGACCACTTGACATAATTTTGTACTATTCAGCAGAATAGCTGTAAACTAAGGATTTTGAAACATGTGATGGCTTTTAAGTTGTTAGCACATTTATTAGAAGATGTGGTTCTGCAGCTGTTATGGGTATTTAAGGAGCTGGGGCACATCCAGATCATAGTACTCTTCAAGGAAAATGAGTTAATAAGAGGCTATAGCAATATTAGCAGGTTGTTATAGCAATGCCCTTTTCCCATAGATCTTACAAAGAACATACTTAATGTTATTGGACCTCTGCGATGAGTAGGTAGCAAGGATGATTTCCCCATTTGCAAACAATAAAATTGTATCTCAATAAGTACCAGTCAGCATCAGGAAGTGATGTGGAGGACAAACTAAAACATATGTCAGTTTTCAATGCGTATTATGACTGTGACTATATACAGAAGAAAGAATGATCCCCAAAGACAGAATAGGTTCATAAAGAGCTATGTCTGTTGCAGTATCATGCACCATCCTGATTTATTATCCTGTTATGGTATAGTAGTAAAAAAAATCAAGATTTGGATTTGGGAATGACGTGTGACAAAATGCTATTTCTATCACATAAGTGATAAAAATGATTTGGGGTCTTATTTAAAGATGAATTTCCAGAGAATTTTAAACTGGTTAAATGATCTTATCTGGTGTGTCATGTTAAGGATATAAGTCAACCTCAATGGATAAGGAATAACCTAGTTTTAAATACCAGGGTTTTATTGTTAGTTGTATTGTGTTAAAACCTTTTTAACATAATGTGAATGTGTTAAATGACACTTAGAACAAATTATCAGGTGGCAGGAAACTAGAATGATAAAAACTGCATGGATTGAGATCATCAGTATCTAAAACAGCCTCAGAGGAATGGAAATGTGGAACAAGTGTGACCAGATAAATTTTATTAGGGTAAATATAAAGATTTGGACTTACATTAACCAAAAATATTTGTAAAAATAAAGATGGGCTAAATGGAAATGTATTGACAACATGCCTGTTACCACCCCCAAAGTAAGATGTGGTAGCCAAAGCAGTATCTACCACCTTTGCAGGCTGCCTATGATGATAAAGAATAATGATTACTATGATTTTTAATAAGTAACCAATAATAACTAAATTAGGCATGCTTTCATACATTTCATCACTTCCTGTTTAGAATAACACAGTGTGTTAGTGAATCAAATATTTCTGGATCATTAGAGATTTCTCCTTATTATGTCTTGTTCACTTCACCTCTTAGAACTAGGGAGTATATTGGGCCTGTTCTCCTTATTTTGAGAGAATGAAAGATGATTTGTGAATAACTCAGATTAGGAAGGGTCAAGACTTCCATTCACAGTAGATACAGTGAAAATGATGCAATTGGAAAACATGTACTGGGTTTTCTGGAGGAAATTAGATTTTATGAAAACGAGGCACTGTTGGCTTTTCGGTGATAACTGTCCTAGCCCAGGCAATTATGCCAATCCTTTGACCAGGATCCAGAACATTTAGAAATCATAAATTAAGGAAGTGGTTCAGTCGGTTATACATCTGACTCTTGATTTCAGCTCAGGTCATGATCTCAGGGTCATGAGATCGAGCCCTGCATCAGCTCCACACTCAGCGATGAGTCTGCTTGAGAGTCTCTCCTCTCTCTCTGTCCCTCCCTCTGCTCACGCGCTCTGTCTCTAAAATAAATAAAATCTTTAAAAAAAAATCACAAATTAAAAAAAAACATGTACAAAACAGTGTTACTGAAAACTTGGGGGGGGTGTCGAAAAATACGAAAAACACATTTCTTGGAAAAGAGGATGCCAGCTGACGTGAAAAAAAGCTCTCCTGATACACAAAGGGATTAATACCTCGACTGACATCCTATTTCACTCAGGAAATTAAGACACTTATCTTAGAAAAGAAAATGCTTGCTGACATGACAATATATTTCTAACATTTTTAATATCTACAGTGACCTATAAAAACCCATACAATCTGGCTCCTTTGTCTTCTCCACCTCCTGTCCTGTGAATTTCTCTCCTTCCTGCTCTGCCCTAGCCCCTGGCCTACTGGCTGTTTCCTGAGACACATTGCACTAGCAAATAACTCTTCTGGATTGTTCTTTCAAAATGCCTCCCAGATTTTCTCTATCTTATTCAGGTTTGACCTCGAATATCCCCTCCTTAGAGAAACCTTTCAAATCACTTTTCATCCCCAATTTTGAATTCCTCTCCCCACTTCAGTGTCCTCCTTATTCCTCACCAACATAAGGATTCCTCATCAATCCTTTCTGCATTGTTCTTACTTCTTTTGTTTTCTGTCCTCCTCTCCTCCCTAGTGGGTGAGTCCAGTGAATACAGAGATTTGTACCTGTTTTGTTCACTGCTGTGTTTCTAGTGCTGATGATAGTGTTTTTTTCTATACAATATGTAGCTAATGCATATTTATTATTAAATGTAATGGGTAGGTATTTTTCATCCATATAGGAAATACAACCATTCCGTTTTGGTAGTTCCATTTCAGAAAATAGGCTGTTTTTGTTTTTGTATTTTTGAATATTAATAGTCAAGGATTAAGTTAAACAGATGGTATATTATGTAAGCAAACATTATATGAGCAGCTGCTAAATTGAAATATATTGGACTTTATAATACTTTCAATATAATAAAAGCTCATGTGAAGATGGCTAATTCTATAGTAATATCCATAAATTACCAATCATTTTGAATTCATAGCTTTTATATTCTATTATTAACCAATAAAATGATAAGCATGAAATAAAACAGCAGGAGAGAATAAATGGAAATATTTAATTTGTATTAAACACTAAATCCCCAGCAATAAGGTGGACCAGGAACCATATGAATGGGAGAGACTCTTGGAACAAAAAAGCTCATAATTGATTTCAGAAGGCAGTTGCCTGTCCCCTGTGCCTCCGAGCTGTTTTTTTCCCCCTCTTTTATGTGTAATACTGCATTTCAGAGATATTGCAGATGTGGTTGGACCCACAGGGAGTGGACCAGTTATCATATATTTTCGTTGTTGTTAGAACTCCCCTTTTACTGTGTTTTTCTTTCTTCCCCTTCTGCTTTTCTGCCTCTTGCTCAGTAAGTCTTGCTTTCTGTCACAGATATTTCTCAGTTTCTTTCTTTCTTTTTTTTTTTTTTAAAGATTTTATTTATTTATTTGACAGAGAGGAGAGAGATCACAAGTAGGTAGAGAGGGGGAAGCAGGCTCCCCGCTGAGCAGAGAGCCCAATGCGGGGCTCGATCCCAGGACCCTGAGATCATGACCTGAGCTGAAGGCAGAGGCTTTAACCCACTGAGCCACGCAGGTGCCCCTTCTCAGTTTCTTGATGAGCCCATCTCTCTGAGCTCCGCAGCAGAGAGTTTGCAACATGAAAGTGAAATTGTTTAGGAGGATGAACACATTCAAGTAAGAAAGGGCAGGCAGCCCAAGGGCTGTCCCGGAGTGACGGGTCATTGCCAGATGGCCATGGACCATCTATGGAAAAAGACAGGAAGCTAGATTTCTGTTATCAAGCCCCCAAGAGTCCAGGAAGGTGGTCCAAAGTTTTCACGTGAACTCTTCCTTCTCTGAGGAAAGTCCCCAGTCTCAGCACTCTGAAGATTTGCCAGTCATCCAACCCCAGGGACCTATCCCTTGACGCCTTCTCTGTATCTCCCATTACCCTGACTGAGAGCCCAGCCCTCTGTTCACTAGCAACGCTGCCTTCCTCACTTCTACATTGCCTGTGTTTGCTGCCACAGGGGAAGCGCTTGCTGGGACAGTCTTGCAATAGTTATTTTTCTCTGGTCTGTTGAGTCATTTTGACTCTGGAGGTCCCACAGACTAGTTTGCTGGTCTATTTCCCACTTGTGAGAGCACACAAATGAGGAGAGCAAGGCTGGTCTGTTGTTTCATCAACTTGTCATAAGTCAGAACAAGGGAGGGGTTCTCAGCTCAGGTGAACCGTCTTTTCACCTTCTTTTTAACTCAGTTAAGTATGGCCCGGTTGCAATGATCTGTAAATGCCCGTTTTCTGAGAAATTCCATATTCAAATAAATAAACCATAGAATCCTCTGTGTTAGAAAATTGTCTTGAAGAGAAATAGAGGAGGATAAAGATGCTAGGGGGTGATGTTAATTTATAAAAGTTGGTCAGAATTTTCTCTGAAAGGGGAAATTTGATGAGGGATCTCTGTTCCCACACTAGTAGGTGATGTCCTTCCAGGGCGAGGGCTCAATAAGGGCAAGGATTTATTGTTCATCCCTATTCTAAAGCTAGTGCCCAAAACAGTATTAACATAGATTGATGATCAAAAATAATTTGTTGAAAAATTTTGGTGAATTAAATAATACTCTCTACAGCCTTCTGTTTTTAAAAGCCACATGGGATTTGGTAAAACATTAAAATACTCTTATCAAAATTGTTAATTATATAATCTCTTTCTGAAAGTTTAGTCCTCAACCATCCAGATTGGCTAATTGGAGCAGTCTATTACCAAAAAGATTCTTTTTGTTAAAAAGGAACCCACAAAAATGACAGGATCACACAAGGGATACCATAAAAGTGGAGGGGGCTCTTTGCCCCTTCAGTTTAATTCATGTGATCTGGGATTTATTTCTTCTGCCTTTCGGAGGAGTGACTCTCCATTCATGATGTAATACAAAAATTCTCCCTTCAGTGAATCTCATTTTTCTCCTGAAACCACGGAGGACTGTGGATAGTGGATTCAAACCAACCTTTTCAGAATCCGCGTGGCAGATGTGTGGCTCATATATGAAATATAAAGCAAGAATAATGGCAGGAAGGCACTCTGGGCCTTTACAGATTAATAGGTTTTCAAATCATTCACCTCCAAGTCTGCACTTCAGATTGACCTAGTTCAAAGTGGTCAAGGTGAAGCATTTCTGTTATATATATTTTAAATCCTATTTTGGTTTCAAAGGTTTGTTCAAAGGCATGGAGAAGAAAGCTGAACAAGGCAGTAAAAGGGCTGGTAGATGAGAGTCAGAAAAGTAAAACTAGAATAAGTTTTGAAACCTAGACAGTGCTTAATGGTTTTGTTTTCCTAAGCACATAAATCAAATTAGTCTAAATTTGTCTTTGTGGATAAGTTATATTCATATTTTAAGCATAATTTAGAAAGTGAATTTGGAATCATTTATATCAGTTTCACTTTATTTCTTAGAATTGGTACCTTCCTACAGGTAACAGTTTGAATGAGAAGATATTTTTCTTCTTTGAGCTTAGAAAAATAGAAATTAAAATAGAAACAATAATTAGATGACATTTATGCTTTGCACGGCAAGAATGAAATTTTTCTGGGTAGCTTTTCCTCACTCACCCCTGGGTGTCGCTAGACTCACCGGGGCAGAGCGTACCTCCCTGGGAGCGGGCAAGAGGCTAGCACAGATGCACCTTCGAAAAAGCCTCTGATGCCTACTCTTTTGTTGTGTTTGGGGACAGAAGCAGAAAAGATATGGCCAAAAAAAGTAATTTAGTTAAAGGACTGTATAGAATTTAGGCAGAGAAAAATAGCATGTCAAGCGCATAATTATGGAATAAATATGTAAGTGCATGCAAACACTCGGGAACTCACAAGTGTTTATATGGCAACCAACTCCTGTCACTTTCCAAAGAGAAAACGTACACACTATCAGGTATGTGAAGCAAATGACAAGATTGGAGATAGGAGATTTTGATTTGTTTTTGTAATATTTGAATCCTTTCTTTGCTGCCCTGTGTTTTCTGTTATCACGGTAAACTTCTAAGTCATCAAACTTATCCACTCATTGCTTGTCCCTACTTTATGTCCCATTTTTAAAAAACATGCAGATTGTTTATGAGTTGCATAAATACACGTATCCATACTATGTGTAATATGTAGGTCTTAGTTATATATGTTTTACAGTGTTTAAATGGTTCTGTAATCATTTTCTGTTTTTCTCTATTCATTTTTAAATGTGTTATAAATATAAATAATTTTAAGTGAAGGCACATACTTGGAATATTAATTTGAAAATAGAAAACGTGGCCCCTCAGTTCTTCAGTGTATGTCTCCTTTTTTATTAGGACTATGTAGATATGTATTGGGTCAGAGAAATACAGATTTTAGGCCTTATTTTAGAAATAAGCTTTCTAAAATGGACATCATCTCTTTTAGTTCACTAAGTTCATATAAAAGTTAAGTGAATTAATATGCATTGCTCAATATTTATGTTTTTGAGCCCCCCTGCATAAATGTGCAGTCACATATACATGGAAGTAAATTTTAGAAAGGAAGATATGAACTTTCTTAATGAAAAATGAAAAAATAAAAAACACATAGTGAAAGGCTTTATAACAGAAACCATCTCTGTGGCCTGTACAAAAGAAAATACCCAAAATAAAGAAAGGTTCAGACAGGTTAAAAATAAAAGGCACATGGAAAAATATATAGCGACTGTTATCTAAGCAGGCATGATATAAATCAGGCCAAAAATGTTTTCTTTAATAGAAAGAGTACCTCATAACACCAAAGACAAAAATTCACAATGAGTAAATTTGTTAATTTCTATGTACTCAATAAAACAACAACTGCATAAAAAAGAAAGTAATGAGATGCAAGAAGAAGTGGAAAGAATCTCAACAATTCTAGGAGAATTTAGCACATATTTCCCAGATCAAGACAAAATCAGTAGAAAAACAATATTGGAAATGAGACAATGACAACATAATCATTAAGGTAGATCTTAGAGCTTTATAGTGAGCTCCAAACCCCAACAATGAAGAATACACTCGCACATGCAACATTTAGAAATGCTTGTAATATAGTAGGCCATAAAGAAAATCTCCATAAATATAAAAATACAGAAATGATAAGTATTCTCTGAACATAATGCAATAAAAGTAGATTCTACCCTCAAAATCAAAGTAAATATCTATGCAATCAGAATTTAAAAGTAAATGAATACCAAAGACAAAGAATTTAAGATACTAAAAAAATTGAACCAAAATAGTAGATGGAGGAAACTTAGCATAAGAGCAGCACTTAATGTTGACTGGCACTAATAAACAGCTGAGTTGAACAACTTTTAAAAATCATGAAATAAAGCAATTATATAAAACAAAGGGGAAAACTTGTATACACAAAGTAAGCCATGAAAAGGAGAAAATGGCCTCAGAAGAGAGGGATTACAAGATTCCCAAGAGACTTACGTGCATAATTGTATGCAAATAAATTTGAAAATCTAGATTAAATGCCTAACTTTCTGGGAAAATAAAATATGTCCCAGCTGAGATACAATCTATAAAAATAGGAAGTTCAAACAGTAATTTCATAGGAGAAACAGAAAAACATGGCAAAGCTCTCCTGCATGAGAGCAGTTGGCCCAAAATAGTTTCACAGGGGGATTCTCAAAAACTTAAGCACTTTTTAAAATCCAGATGCTACTTAAACTACTTTAGGGCATTGAAAATTAAGTAAAACTTCCAAGAAATTTTCTATAGCTGGTATTAGAAAATACCCTTATCTGAAAAATGTTGAGCACAAAAAAGAAAACCATTGACCAATCTCATTTATAAAAAACAAAGCAAAAATCTGAACTACCATTTAATCACAAAGAAACCAAGAGTATACCAAAATTATGACACATTATGACCAAGTGGGCTTTGTTCTAGAAATGCTAAGGTAATTCAGGATTAGTAAATCCATTAGTCTATTTTACATTGATCTAATAGAAAAACAACAATAACAACAACAACATAAGATCATCTTATTAGAAGCAGAAAAGGAATTTGATAAAATTCAAATCCCGTTCTTTAAATGAAACCACTCCATTAAATGGGAGCAGGTGGATTTTTACATGATGAAATACAGATTAGTTTTTGAGCCCTCATCTTGTTTTATAGACGTTATTAGGTGTTTATCCAATACTCCAAGAAAAGAGTAATCCATGGTTTGCTTCTTTGATATGCTTTTGTTAAGTATCAGCCAATGAAAAAGGCCAAGGAAAACTATTAGAGTTGAAAAGGGAGACAGAAAAATCACACTTAGTTTATGAGGGAGAAAGAGATGACATCTGCCAGTCTACTTAGGTTTCTTTTTAATAAACTAAATGGTAGTCTTGCCACCATCTGGATAAGGTGCCTGGGGGAGAATTATGAGCAAAGAGGAGGAGAGAACAAGAGAACAGCACATTTAGGGCACATGCCATATTGTTCCAGCAGCCTCGCCCCTCTACCCATGATTGTGGCTTCCCTGCATGATCCCATGGTCACCTCGGCACCTTCAAGTGGATTTCACTCCTTAATATCATTAAGTCAAAAAGCATGCTTTTAATACCTTTAGGAATTACCAGGATGAATCATGAATATGAGGCCTGCTAAAAGACTGGTTAATATTCTTGGACTTCTGCTCGTGTTTGTTTTCATTTTTTATGCATCCTAGATTTCTAATTTCATTGGCCCCGTGGTAGAGGTGACTCCCCTGTCATTCTATGGAGAGACCTAATCAAGAGACACATTGTGGGCAAGTACAAGCATCCTGGAGAAGGTTTAGAACATTTTTAAAAGAGTGGAGCTATAGCTCACCATGTGCCCTTTACTTTCTCTTTTCTGGGCATCTGTTTCATTATCTGTGAAATTATCCTCAGTCTCATACTGACACTGTTTATGTGGGTTGAATGGAAATAACATTGTCATCATGAAATGGAGTGCTCTATATAAATGAGATGTATTATTTTTACAAAAATGAATTATTTTGGAAAATTGGGAACATAAGCACTTAAGGGGTGGAACATAGCAGCTGTTGAACAGTACACTTATAGAACTACAGTACAATTTGGAAAAGGGTGCCAGAATCTGATGTCTAATTTTATTTTTCAAAACGAAATTACTGGAAGAATTCAGCTCTGCAGCACAGTGCAATTATCTAAATGGGAATTGGCTGGGGAACAAGGGTTAATAACCTCATCTCTTTCAGGGTCTTGGTTTTAATTTGTTACCAAAAAATGAGCTGATTTACACATTACCAAAATGGAACACAGATTAATAATACTTATATTAAGTTTTTCAGTAATCAAATCCTCTGCCTTATTCTTGGAGCCCATGGTTTTGTTTCGGTTTCTATTTTCCTACAGGTAGAACCTAAAACATATATACTGCCTGGACCCAGCCTAATCAGATTATCAAAGCCCTTAACCTTAAAGAAATAGTTGGGAAAATATGCTGAACTTAGCACACGGACAGCAAAAAGAGCATAGAAAAGAGGGGCTGTCATTATCTTTTATTTTTTTTTAATCTAGATGATTTTTGTGGCTTTAGGTAGAACTTTTTTGTCTTCATTCCACCACCCCAATATTTATTTCATCAACCTTAACATACTCAGGAGATTAAGTGTAATTCAATTATGAGAAGGAAACTAGATAAATTACACTGGAAAAGCTATTAATAATCAGTCTTGAGTGGGTGTGAACACTTAACTTGTATATGTAAGACTTCTTTAATTGTATTACTTTTTGGAATAATTTGGAATTATTGGAACAATTGCAGTTTTGGAATTTTGGAACAATTTGGGATAATTGTTAATATTCAATTATTGAAGTTACCAATTTAATATTATCTTCCCCCTTTTTATTGCCAATAAACTGTTTTCCCATATAATCTATTAGTGCAATTTTTAAAATATATTTTATTCAGCAGTAAAATTATCCACATGACTTATTATACAGAAAAGAAAAAATTAATGTAACTTGGTAGAATATGTTTCCTTATTTTGGAACAATGTTGTGATGAAGGAGGGTTCTGTCTTCTAAGTTTGAAAAATAGAAGAAGAAGGCCTGGAGCATAATTAGCTAGCTTTATGATTTTAAATACTTAATTAAAATATTTTTTATTTGGTTCTCTCCTCTGCCTAATATAAGGAATTGTATATATAGTTGTATATATTGTATATGATTGTAGATATGATTATATGATACATATAATTGTATCAAATCAAATAGTTTATTGGGGCTTATTCACAAGAAGGAAATAATAGGAGAGATAGTGAGTCACAATCTTGGGTATAAAAACTTGTGGTAAATCCCTACTGCTCACCAATCCACCCAATTCCCCCATCTTTTCCGGTGTGTGAGGGAATTGTAACATCCGTTCTCAGAGCTAGATATGCCACGTGTGCCTTATGGGAGTCTCTTTGTTCCCTTTCCCTGTGGCAGACCTGGAAGCCTAGGCTCATATGATATAAAATGATAGTGCCTCCATCATTCGAGGTCCCTGAGCGGCCACAAGGAACGATGTCTCTGCAAAGCTGGTACTGGACATGTACTGTCAATGAGAAATTGACCTCGTTTAGGTAGATCCCCTGGGAGATGAAGTTGTTGTTCACCACAGCATAAAACTGCCCATATGTACTATTACACTCCTGGGCTAGTAATAAAAGTGAGGTGTATCCATAGGCTAAAAGGTAAGAAAAGACATACTCAGAATTGTAAACACATATAAAATAAGTTGAACCAGAACAACACAAATGACTCTTTTACTGTGGAATATAATTCATTGTCAAACTGTTTACCAGAAAAGGAATAATACGTATGTAAATAACCTTTCTAATAAACAGAAAAAAAATTGACATTCAATTTAATCATTCATTTTAGACTACTTGAAAAATTTACAAGAGAATTTTATGAGTACTTTTATTGCTTGTCTAGCTAAACACATATGTGCTGAGAAAAGGTAAGGTTTATTAAAGTTTTCAGTATAGTAATAAATTTCGCACAGCTTCAGTTAACAGAATGGACTGAAAGTTGAATTATTGGACACTGTCCTGTTCTTTGTTTTATATTTCTGAAATATATTAATTTTAATAAGTATCTGCTTTGCTATATGCAAGGAAAAATAAAGATTAAAACAAAAGATTCCATAGAAAAGTCTGTTCAAAATTTCTTTTTACACAATCAAATTTTAGGAGTGTAGGCTCTGCAAAGAAGTAGTTAGGCTCTGTTAAGTCAAAGGTGTAAAAATAAAAAAATTAATCAACCTTCAAATCAATGATATTGTCATCAGTCAGGGTTCAGCTTTGTACTACCATTTACTGATGCAAATCAAGCTAATGATTTTGGCATTTTCAGGAAGGAAGTGTTTGCTGTATTTTGAATATCTCATCCTACCTCAGGTGACATATACAATTGAGATTAGGAAGGCAATCAGTAAAAAGAATGCATTCAATTTTTTTTTAAATGGACACAAATGCCTTTTTGCATAAATGTCATAAGTAATTAACACACTGTTAAGATTCTATATGGTGTTCCTTCCAGTGGTCCTGGCAAGTCTTTTGTAGTATCCTAACTGAACACACTAGAATGGAGCTCATTGGTTTTTTTTTTTGTTTTTGTTTTTTTTTTAAGATTTTATTTATTTGCCAGAGAGAGAGAAAGAGCACAAACTGGGGGAGAGGCAGGCAGTGGGAGAAACAGGCTCCCTGCTGAGCAAGGAGCCCGATGGGGAGATTGTTCCCAGGACCACCCTGGGATCATGACCTGAGCCAAAGGCAGCCACTTAACTGACTGAGACACCCAAGCATCCCATTGGAGCTCATTCTTAAATAAAGTAGAGAAAAGTACCAGAAATTTGGAAGAATGCAAAAAGCGGAACTACTGGAATGGTCGAAGCAGCCCTTCTGAAACATGAACGACACGGCTTCTGTCATGAACTTGACATTTCTATGTACACCCAGGAATTTAGTCTGCTTACTCCTAGCCTCAGAATCATTTCTGCAGACGTCAGAAAGGCAATTGTTACAATGTTATCTTATTTTAATAAGATTTAACATTCCTTTAATGTTCCTTTAACATCCTTGTTAGATAAATGATAAAGTGAAACTGATGAATTTAAGCTTTACTCGTTTCTGGGCCTGGGCCCCTGTGAGTGCTGGAGTTTATAAAATGTGCCGGGTGGAGAGGAGAAGCCAGATTGCAATTAAGAAGCATTTCTGTGCAACCATTTCTGGTAGAATGACTAAGCGAACCTCATAAGAAAGTTATTTAGATTTACAAGGCTTCTGTTATTATTTTCTTATTCTACAAGTATATTTACTTTCATGCCTAGTTTTGTATTTATAATTGTTTTTTTTCTAAAAGGAGACTTTTCAACTTTCATAAGATTTTGATTTCTCCAAACCTGGATCTTCTCCTCAGGATAAATGAGTTTGTGGATATTCATTACCCCCTCACTGATTTATAAAAGAGAGTCCTTGTGTCACTAATCTACTGCTGTCATAGTGTGCGTTACCCGTGCTCAAATTTCAGTGATTTATAACTATAAGCACTTACTTAGCTCACGAATCTGTAGGAGGGTAATTTCAGCTAAATTTAGTTGGTCTCCCAAGTCTTGGGTAAGGTGGGTAGAAGTTGACCTAGGATGCTTTTAGCTTGGGCCACTGGGGTGACTTGGCTCTATTCCACATGTCTCTCATCCTCTGGTGGGCTGCTCTGGGCATCTTCTCCCAGTAATGGCTGGAGGAAGAGTAAGTCAGAGGAAATATCTAGAAACTGGAGTAAGCAGCCATGCATCCCTTCCATTAACATCTCCTTGACCAAATCACCAGGAGGGCCTAGCTCAGAACGAAAAGGTACAAAAACAACAGGTAACTTTGGGAAATGTTCATCAAACTATTTAGAATCCTGACCTTTCAAAGATACAGACTGAGGGGCACCTGGGTGGCTCAGTCAGTTGAGCATCTGCCTTTGGCTCAGGTCATGATCTCCGGGTCCTGGGATCCAGCCCTGCATCTGGGCTTTCTACTCAGTGGGAAGTCTGCTTCTCCCTCTGCTGCTCCCTATGTTCATGCTCTCTCGCTCTCTTTCTCATATAAATGAAGTCTTTTAAAAAAAGATATAAACTGAAATATATGCAGTTGAAATTATATGAGTTCTTAGATTTGCTTCAAAATAATATGAAGAGAGGGAAATGTATGGGAATGAGAGGAAGTAAGATGGATCATGAATATTCCTCATGAGTGTCTCAACTTGATAACTATTGAGATCAAGATGTGGGTAGAGGGTGCCTATTATTCTAGTTTTGCACATATTTGGGAGGGAGGAATGGAGCCTTCATTAGTAATTCATTGTACTAAGGATGAAGGGATTATCTTTAGAGATAATTGACTCTTTTTGGTGTAGGAAGTATATGACTTTCATGCAATATATGATATCTAGAGAAAAATGAAGAATAGAAATTACCTAATAAAATATTAGCTGTATAAAAAAAGGCACAAACATCTTATCAGTTATGTACCTTTAAGGAAATATTTATTTCTGGTTAATCACTACATACATTTATATATTTAACAACGATTTACTGAGCTCCTTCTATGTGCCAGACACACCTCTGGCCATAGAGTGAATCAGATGGATAAAGTTTCTGATCCTAAGGATTTTGTAGTTTTGTTAGTTTTTTATTGTTGCTAACAAATTACCACGATCTTGGTAACTTAACACACACACACACACAAATCTTACAATTCTGTATGTCAGAAGTCCAGTATGGCTTTCAGTGAGGTAAATCAAGGTGTTGGTGGCAAGTTCCACATCTTTCTGATAGCTCTAGAAGAGACTGTTTCCTTGCATTTTTCATCTTCTATAGGACTCCTGCTTTCCTTGGTTTATGACTCATTTTCTCTATCTTCATAGCCAAAATGTTGCATTCTTTGCTTCTCTGCTATAGTCCCATCTCACTCTGACTGACTATAGCCAGGAGAGGTCCTCCGTTTCTAAGAATTCATGTGATTATGATTAAATTGAGCCTGCCTGAATAATCCAGGATAACCTCCTTTTCTTAAGGTCCTTAATTTTACTTACATCTGTAAAGTTTCTTTTGCCATGTTAGGTAACATAGTCACAGGATCCACGGTTTAGGATGTAGATATCATTGGAGGGCCATTTTCCTACTTACCACAAGAGCTAAATGATGGGAGAGAAAAATACACGACAAATAAATAAACAAAGGCAATACTTGCAGACACTGGTGTGTACTACGAAAAGCCATAAAGTAGTGATAGAATAGACAGTTGCTTGCAGACTGTGTGTAAGAGAAGCCCTCCCTAAGGAAGAGACATTTAAGTTGGGGTCTGTAACAAGTGGAAATCATGTTGCAAAATGGGCAGATCATTTCTGGTAAAGACAAAGACAATAGAAATGCTCAAAGCAGACGAATAGAAAGAAGGTAAATAAATGAACTGGATCCTAAAAAGCTAAGGGGAAAGTAGTATTCATGAGTCTGGAGTGTTAGTGAGGGTCCAGATTTGTTGGCTTTGTCTGATTTGCTCTGATTACTCATTTTATATCACTTGAAGTAAAGAGCCAACTGGGGGCTTTAAGGAAAGAAAAGGCAATCTGATTTATGTTTAAAAATAACATCTGGCTGGAGCACCTCAGTGGCTCAGTCTATTAAGCGTCCAACTCTTGATTTTGGCTCAGGTCATGATCTCAAGGGACTTTAGATTGAGCCCCGTGTCGGGCGGGCTCTGTGCTGGGCGTGGAGCTTGCTTAAGATTCTCTCTCTCTCCCTCTGCCTTTACCCCTGTGTTTCAAAAATAAAATAAATAACATTTTATTATTTAAAAAATAAAATAAATAACATAAATAACATTTATGATAATAAAGTTGTCTCTTCTCTTCTCTTCTTCTCTTCTTCTTGTAACAAATAGCACTTGTTACAAGCTTTGGCTATTATGTCCCCAATTAGTAAACTAATACATTCCCAGTATTATTTAGCAAAGTACTCCTTTTTGGTAATTAATACTAATTTTCGAAAAGGATCCAGTATGAGATTTAGAAGAGATACTGGAAGGATAAGTCAAACTGGCTAAATTATTATTTATTTTATGTAAGTATTCTTTTTCAGCATTTGTCTCATGGGTTCAAACAGTATTAAGAGCAAAATGTTCACATCTATCTTTAACAAATCCCGGTTCTCAGTGTCTAGGGTCCCCCATAATATTGAAGTTAAATGAGAAGAAAACCAATCATACTATATTAAAGTGTTCAAATCCAGTGCTATTGTTTAAATTTTGGGTAAACAACCACTTCACAAGACTTATTTTATAAATACATAGGTAAAAATGTATAGGATTGGCAGGAGATGGATGAAAGAAATAATTTATTATCAGAAATTCATGCTATTTTGATGAATGGGAGAGAATGATTCACATTGACAGGTTGTACTGTAATAAATGAATGAGCAGTGCTGTTTTCTCTTGTAATAGACTCTGCTTCAAAGATCATTCTGTAAACAGTGAAGTCATTGGGAATAGCTTAGGTGCTCAAATTTGCACACATTGTAAGATGGTGGCTAGGAAACCAAAAAAAACAAAATTAACTACAGAAGGCACATATGAAGTTTCATCCCTACCCCGCCCACCTTATCAGAACCCAGGTACCAAGTTCTTATTTTGGCAGTGGGTGTTCTAAAATCTGCATGTGGTTTTAATGTATATTCTGTCTGTCCTGCATGTACGCATATAACCAGGTCTATCCCTTTGGCAAAGAGTTCTGGACTCTTGATAACATTGATAAAAATTGAATTAAAATTTAGAATCGACTTTCTGAGAAATGAGATTGCAATAGGAAAGTTTCATAAATTTTATTTTTCCTATTTTCAGGATGAAGAGTTTTGATTATTATTTCATTACATAAAAAGAATAAACCTGAAAGATTCATGATATTGAAATTATATGCCATAATGTAAAACTGATTTTTCTTTCTCTCTGTTGAAATCATGAAGGTGTGTGTATAATGAAGTGAGAACATACCTTTATAATCACACACCCATTCATAAATATAGCAAATTCCAATCTAATTTTTCATCAATAAATGAAAACAAACCTAGCACACATTTTAAGTATAAACCTCATTTAAGCACTCTAATTGTTCTCTGATGCAGTTCATGGTCACCGTACTAACAATTTTGGCATTACTGTTTTCCCTCAGTAACCCACAATCAAAGTGATGGCTCTTCATTGGAAATGGACATCCTTTCTGAATAGCCTTGTAACATTAGTGAATCTCCAATTATGGAACAACAGTGCTTTTTTTAATAAAATTTCAATAAGGTCAGGTCTTGAATCTGCCTTTGGTAAATAAAGATACATTAGAAACTAAGGGATTCTCCTCTCATCCTCTGCTTCAATGAATAAGTAAAAGGAAGCCACATTCAACAAGCTGCTTTATTTTCTACTCCCTTTTTATTCCCTTCTTTCTTTTCTGTAGACTAAGGGGGAAGTAATAGAGCAATTAATCATATGATATTCCTATCCTGACAGCACCGGCCTCTTCTGACTACATTTATTGCTATACTGCCAAGCCTCTTTCTGCCACGTCCTCTGGCTTGTCGTAGCCTTTCCCCGTAAATCTCCACACTATCAATTATTTAGCACGAGCAGCATTATGCATCAACTCAAGAATGATTACTTAGGTAGAGAAATCAATAAACAGCAGGTCTATTAAAACCCAGGTAATAATGGAAGATACCAGAAAGATTATATATAATCTGACCCGTGCTTTACACAAAAGGTGCCACCATAAACTAGTTAGAGTTCATTTGCACCAGTAACATCATTTTAAAACTTTGTGATAGCAGAGCATAATCATCTCAGTGTTCTGACTTGCTAAGAGATTTTTAGAGGGAATACAAGTTCACCCACTGACTTTGGAAGTGTCAGATTTTTGACCATGAGAGTAAGAGAATTATACTTTGTCATTTTTCTGGGTGTGAGTTTTGGCGATTGAAACACTCTGAGGGGTCTTTTGGAGATGGCCTGCTCATTTAGAATTAGGGAGACTCAGAAAGCATTGCAATCTGGATAAAAATTGCAATTTGCCAAACATCTCCTAGTCCTTCGGATAGGCCTTACTATCCAGCTACTTCTCAATGTATGGGAAAGGCATCGTGAGGCAGATAGCTAAGCTAACAATTTTCTTCCAGAGATCATAGGGGAATACATCTTTTGTGTGCCTGTTCAGAGCTTTCTTTCAAGAAGCAGCCTCTAAAATGTTATTATTGCCCCTTTCTACCACTGAATGTCAGGTGTCCATCCTGGTGAGTGCATTGATTGTGGAATTTATAGCATTTCAGACTGTCCTGAATAGTCCTGCCAGGCAATGGAGTGGCAGGGAAATACTGAATCATATCCAGTTGCTCCAGAGGGCATATTTCATAACAGAGGCTCAGCTCTCCCACCCCTACCTCCCACCAGTCACATTGTTACTTAAGTTCTTCATCTTCCTTTTTATGTAAATTTGAAAAGAGGTTGGGGTGGCTGACTTCATTGAGCAATATCTTCTTAAAGAGGAAAGACTGGGATTTAGGATGAGTATGTCTTGGTGTCCATTACAAAAAAATGAAAAATTATGTTTATATTCTAGAAGAATGGGAATCTAACCCTTGAAGATGTGTAATTGTAAATTCCAGTATACAATATACTGAGTGAATACACAAAGTGATTTTAGAATTTACTGTCTAGACAAGATAATGATATCTCTAGCTTGTTTCTTTTGATATTTGTTCCAGTGGCAACCAGTAATATCTATATCGTTATGTGCTGCGGAAATGGAACTAAATAGGAATTCAAGTCCTTTGCACCATAAGAAGGAAGAGAATGAGTAGTTTATGTTCTCAGAGATCTACTTAGAAGAATACCGTGTCTTTTTGAAAATAAAGTTTTGCTTATCTCCATGTTGATATGTTCAGTAAAAATAAATATGATTTCAGTTTCAAACTCTATTAAAGTAAAAGGTATAGTTCCAATGCATTAGTTTTGTTTCTCTTATTCTCTCTGTAATTTCACTTATTTTTCTCTTTATTAGGCATTAAATCATGTTTACATGTAATAATGACAACGAAAAAGGTGAAGGTCTTTGCTCCCAGAGTCAGTCTCTACAATGAAGTCACTGTTTTTCTTCTCTAGAAATCCCAGGCATAAAAGGCAATGAGTTTAAGAAATTAGGAGACACAAAATACAAAATAGCAAGAACACCAACTAAACACATTCACTATCGAAGCCCTTTTTGACTGTGGCATCAGCTAATATTCAATCTTACTTGGTGATGTCTTCACTTATACAAGTTTTTGAATGAAAAGATTTTTTTCCCAGGGATTGTTTTTTTACAATGTAATGATTTAACCAGAATATAGGGGGAAAAAA
>CM053615.1:44451789-44493314 GCA_028646535.1 Procyon lotor | reverse complement strand
TCAATGGATCTGTGATTTTTGCATCACAACCCAACAAATTCATCCACACCTGGACTTGACTCACACACAAGAAGAACCTCTCACCTGAGCCTCATTATCTGATGGGATGAGATTTGGGGGGTTGGGGGGGGTGGGGATACAAGGCGATAGTGGTTAGCATGTGGGAGGGATCAGAACCTTTTTGTTGAGAAGGCAAACTGTGGAAGATTTATGCTTTTTTTTTTTTTTAAAGATTTTATTTATTTATTTGACAGAGAGAGAGAGATCACAAGTAGGCAGAGAGGCAGGCAGAGAGAGAGGGGGAAGCAGGCTGAGCAGGGAGCCCGATGTAGGGCTCAATCCCAGGACCCTGAGATCATGACCTGAGCTGAAGGCAGAGGCTTTAACCCACTGAGCCACTCAGGCGCCCAAGATTTATGCTTTTTATAATTGCCATAGTAACGTTTCAGTTCACCCTTCTCTTCTGGAATTTTAACTTTTCCCCATCAAGAGGCAGAGAGGGCTTTGAAGACCCGAATTATAAATAGGATATAGCAGAAGTGACACTGAGTGATATCTTAGACAAGTTAGGAAGACAATTCAGCTTCCATGGGCTTTCTCTCTTTTAGAATGCCTGCTTTTTGGAACCTAGACATCATGTTTTAGCTCAGGCCGCATGGAGAGGTCATCTTAAGGTGTTCAGACAGAATGCTCCTCCTAAGCTCTCTCATGACACACAGCTCAGTCACCAGATACGTTGACAACAAACTTTGAGGTGACTTAACTTCCAACCTTTCAGCAAACTAGTAAAATAAAAGCCAATTAGAACAACAACAAAAAAGCTGTTCCTGTCAAGCCCTGCTCAAACCGCAAATTGATGAAGAGAGAAAGATCGTTTTAAAAATCACTGATTTTGAAGATGGTTTATTTTACATAGTAATAGGTCACCAAAATATGCACAGAGCAAAATAAGAATATCCAAAATGATGCATCTATAGAAATAGTGCGATATAAAACAGAATACATACTTCTGGAATTAAAATTATAATTTGTAAAAAAAAAAAAGTATAATTTGTAAAAATATAAAATAAAATGTTATATATAAAATACATATGTTTATCAATATGGATAGGCTTGAATAGATAATTTTAAAATAAAAATAGTAATTTGCTTAAGTATATAGGTATATATATAACATTAATATGTAATACAAATTGGATCATGTAATACAAATTGGATATGTAATAAATTGGATATGAAACAGAATTAGTAAAGTATATAAATACTAACTGGAAGAA
Organism: Procyon lotor; assembly: GCA_028646535.1. Classification (NCBI taxonomy): domain Eukaryota; kingdom Metazoa; phylum Chordata; class Mammalia; order Carnivora; family Procyonidae; genus Procyon; species Procyon lotor. Next base: position 44,492,037 of record CM053615.1, on the reverse strand, counting down.
TTTATATAAATTTAGGAGAATATTTGCCTTCAAGAGAAATGGAAAAGGAATTTTAAATTTATTTAATATGCTACTTATCTTACATAAAAATTATGGAAAGAAAAATGAAGATATATGAACTTTTACTAGTAAGAGAACTCTCACTTTGTCACTATGTTTTCAGAATTTTTTCTGTTTTTTAATAGGTAAATATTTATGAAAAAAATGTTTAAAAGTTGGAAGAGAACAGAATTGACATGGCCAATTGGCCATGGGATCATCTCAGAAGGCATACCAAAGACACAAGGAGATTGGGAGCTAAATGTTCCAAAAGGTGAAAACAAGGTTAGTAATGGTAAGAAATAAAGATATAGTATCACAAAATGTAAATCTAAAGGGCACCAAGGCATAATCTAGTGAAACAATCTAGTGAAACAAGTTCTCTAGAAGAGAACTTCTAATATGAAAAGAAACTTCAAGAAAATTAAAGAACTGGGAAACAAAACAAACACACACAAAATGATTCACCTACACACAAAAGGAATTAGATTTCCAACAACTTTTTATGAATAAGCATGATTGTAGATTATAAGGAAGGTCATAAAAACTTTGGAGAAAAAAGTGAAATTCTCTGTTCAGACAAAATATAAATCAATTCTAAGGGAGCAAAATATTGTCATTTAACTTACAGGCCAAGACCCAGAAATGTTATTACCCAGTAACCATTTCTGAAATAATTTCTTGAAAATATAGTACAAACATAGGTAAGCAGATACAGCAAAGATAACGAAACAGATAGGTTTGAGATTTAAAACAAGTGTAGAAACAAAAGTAAAACTTGAAGTAAAACCTAAATAATTGTTGGTTAAAAAGTTTAAAATATTAGGGATGCCTGGATGGCTCAGTCAGTTAAACATCTGCCTTTGGCTCAGGTCATGATTCCAGGGTCCTGGGATCGAGTCCTGTATCGGACTCTTTGCTCAGCAGGGAGTCTGCTTCTCCCTCTGCTTGCCTCTCTGCCTGCTTGTGCACTTTCTCTCTCTCTGACAAATAAATAAATAACATATTTTTTAAAAGTTTAAAATACAAATCTGGTATTAAAACTTCAATTATGTTTTATTAAGAAGTTTGGGTTAGAAAGAAAGTTTAAAGCAGCAGCCAAGCACTAATAACAAGATTATTTCCTTCACTGGGAAAATGCACTTATTTATTACTTTTAAATATTTATGAAAAACCTATGTAAATAAATGTAGGTTAAATATTTAAGATAATTAAATGGGTACATGATGTTTAATAAAAATATCCTTGAAGATAGGGTGCTGGAGGAAACATAAAGTAAGTACTTTACTCAAATGCAGAAAATATAAATCAATCAGCCAGTAAATTTTAGAAAAAACAAATTATGATTAATAATGAAGTTTACACGGGGTGCATGGCTGGCTCAGTCAGTTAAGCATCTATCTCTTGATTTCGGCTCAGAGTCAGAGTTGTGGGACTGAGCCCCATGTCCGGTTCTGTGCTTAGCTAAGAGTCTGCTCGTCCCTCTCCCTCTGCTCCTCCCCTGGTCTCTCTTTCTCTTTCTCTCTCTCTCTATACATATCTATATGTATAGATAGATAGATAGATAGATAGATAGATAGATAGATAGATAGATAGATAGATATCTAGATAGATAATATCTAGGATAAATATATAGAGAGATATCTAGATGTATATATATATAATAAATAAAATCTTTTTAAAAAGTGAGGTTCACCCATAAATATGCATAAATACACTATACATATAGCAAGCACAGTAAAGGTAAGCCTAACAAATCCTTTGAAACAAAGACTTACAAATAATTTTTAATCAATCACAGATATTAGAAAAGAGCCCCCAAAGAAAAAGACAGAAAAAAAGATGTAAATGTAGACACAGAAGCAGAAAAATCAGATAACTAAGAAAAAGAACAAAACCATATCGAATGAAAAATAAGTAAATGTAAAAAGAATTCATGAGATATGAGAAAGAAAATTAATAACTGAAGGACAAATATTTACCTTTATGTATCTATAAATATATCATAATATAGCTTTGAAATTTATAAGGAAATATTGTTAGAACTATGAAAATTAATGATATAAATGTATATTCTGGGCACTATAATTCAAAATGGAATTTTTCTGGCATTTGTAATATGATAATTCAGACAGAAATGTCGAGTTATTTTTTATTCAATAATGTTCTCTTTATAGGTTTCTAGTTAACTCTCTTCTATTATCTTTTTTTTTTTTTTAAAGATTTGTGTCTTTTAGAGAGAATGCAAATATGAGCCAGCAAATGGAGGGAGAGGCAAAGGGAGAGGGGGAGGAAGAGAGAGAATCTCTAAAGCAGACTTCCCACTGAGCTCATAGTCTGATGCAGGGCTCTATCTCAAGACCCTGAGGTCACGACCTGAACCAAATGAGCCACTGAGGTGCCCCCTAGGATTTGTTTTCATAACTGAATAACTAGATCCCAAGTTCCTACTTCCACAGTTATATTGCTAGAACAAATGATGCTGATGAATGGCTGACTTTACAAGCATTTGTATCACGACAGTGGAACAATTTGTCTTAAATATAGAAAGATTTGAGGCATCGATTATAAATAAAATTATGTAATTATAAATACATATTTTTAAATATATATATAATCATCATAATATAAACTAACTGAATGATTTAGAACAAATTTATGAAAAATACGAAAATGAAAAGAAGGGGATATTAAATGTTTGACATTCCCAAATTTATTGATTGAAATCTGGGAAGAATCAACAGTAAATTTAGATAATTTTCAATAAATTAATTTAATCTCTATTTTGTTGTTGTTACTTTTGTTTTGTTTGCTTTCTGTGTAAAGACAGTAAGACATCCTTTATAAAAGCAAACATCAACTCCAGAGAGACAAGTAGATTAAGTGAATTATTTCAGGTGAATTAATATGCACAATTATTTACTGTTTCTTAACTTAAAAAAAAGAATACCCAAGTCACAGATGAAACTGATTTTAATTGCATTCGTAGAGTATAAGTTTCCTATTTAAGGCTCACTTCCATCCTTATTGGTAGAGGAAATCTATGGAGAAAGTGGGGGTTTTATATGGCACAGAAATTATAGCATACATTCAACTATAGAGAGTTGCATAAATTGTCAATACTTTCAGAGAATGCCACTAAAAAATAGTTTGAAAATAAAATTTAAATAAAAAAAAAGAAAAATTCTGCTATCTATAGAATTTTACTGCTTTCCATTCAAACTGGATAATACCCGAAAAAGAGCTCAGAGGGAGCATCATTATACACATACACCTGCATTGCTAAAATTGCTTAAACACTACTACTTCTGGTGGCAATTCAACTGCAACAGCAGGTAGTTTATTTTTAATTGCATCTGGTGTTCTAAATGCTCTTAGTGACACAGAACCTGGTATATGAACATTCCATACAGAAACTATGTAATGTGAATATTTAAAACCATTAAGTATTTTTTTTTTCAGTCACTGAGTCTTATATATAAAATCTTTGCCGTGTTAAGGTGAAGCAGGTGTTTACATACTCATATTTTAAATAAATGATTTTTAGTTTCTCAATTTTAACACACATTTACAAAGCATAGCTTGTATAAAGAGAAACGAGAAAATCAAAGGAATACTGAGAATGGTTATCCCAGCAATGTTTCTGAACTCCAAGTTTCTAAACTATGGTCCAATAAATACACTGGATATATATCTTTCATCCTCAAACTAACAATTATTGAAAGTACATGATGAAAAGAACAAGAAACTAACCTTCGACTTGAATCCACATCTGTTCTGTATCCAGGCATAAGTGACTTATATCGAACATGAATTACAATAACTAGAGCACTCACTTGAAAAAGTGCACTCAAATTACCACAACATGATTTTGTGGATTTCTATAGACACAAAAATGGAAAGTGATAGACTTATGAAAGCCCTGAGTTAGGACTACATTTTAATATTATTACAAGTCTTGATTTTTCATCTTTACTAAGGTTAATAATTAGCAGCCTCCAACGGAAACAATTTATGAGGTATAAGGCCCACCATTTACATTGTTTTGTCTCTAAAACCACTTTCTTTTTCTTTTCCTTTTTTTTGGTCTGTGATTTTTTTTTTTATAATTTATTTTTTATTAACATATAATGTATTATTTGCCCCAGGGCTCATGTCTGTGAATCATCAGGCTTACACATTTCACAGCATTTACCATAGCACATACCCTCCCCAATGTCCATAACCCAGCCAACCTATCCCTACCCACTACCCCCAGCCACCCAGTTTGTTTCATGAGTCTAGGAGTCTCTTATCACTGGTCTCCCTCCCCATCCCTTCCTGTTTCATTTCTCTCCCCCACACCCCTAAACTCCCGCCTTGCCTCTCAAATTCTTCATATCAGAGATATGATAATTGTTTTTCTCTGACTTATTTCGCTTAGCATAATACCCTCCAGTTCCATCCACGTTGTTGCAAGTGGCAAGATTTTGTTTCTCTTAATGGCCACATAGTATTCCATTGTGTATATATATCTATCTAATCTATATCTATATATCGCATCTTCCTTATCCATTCATCTGTTGATGGACATCTAGGCTCTTTCCATAGTTTGGCTATTGTGGACATTGCTGCTATAAACATTTGGGTGCATGTGCCCTTTTGGATCATTACATTTGTATCTTTAGGGTAAATACCCAGTAGTGTGATTGCTGGGTCGTAGGGTAGCTCTATTTTCAACTTTTTGAGGAACCTCCATACTGTTTTCTGAAACCACTTTCAATAAATGTTTACAATATTTAGCACAGGTCCTGGATATTATGTAATAACATATATTACTTTCTTGTACACTTCTTCTTTTATATGTCCGTCCTCCCACCATTTTTGTCAAACCATTAAAAATCAGATAGACTACCTCAAACCATTCCTTGTTACGGTTGGGTATACAGCATACCAGATTTTGCATATGTGTTTGTGTACATTTAATTTTCTACTTTGTTGTGTTTTAAGTGAATTATATAAAACAGCCAAGCTAAAAATTCTGATTTTAAATGCTGATTTGGAAAATAAATAAATATAGATGTGGTTATGATAGTTAGGACATGGCCTTGTAGAAAATGTGAAAAAGACAGAAATGTATAAAATTATTAGTAACATCCTAGGCAGAGAAAAGTATATTAAGAGTTGCCTAAAGAGGGTGATAAATATTCTGATTTCTAAAGAGCATAAATACCTACAATATAATATATAAAATATTATGCTGAGTCATCTAAGTTTTTTTTTTTAATTTTCATTTGCTTTTTTTCCCAAGATTTTATTGATTTATTTGCGAGAGAGAGGCATAGTAAGCGAGAGAGAGAACACAAGCTGGGGGAGTGGGAGAGGGAGAAGTAGGCTTCCCACGGAGCAGGGAGCCTAATGCCGGGCTCTATCCCAGGACCCTGGGATCATGACCCAACTAAAGGCAGACGCTTAAAAACTGAGCCACCCAGGGGTCCCTCATTTTAACATTTTAACATTTTTCAATGAAGAAGATGGATAGACTACCTAATGGCAATCGATGTAGGTCATCAAATGATTCTTTATACACTCTTTCAACTACTACCTATCAAAATTCCTTCCAAAATATATATACAAATCAGTGTCTGTATAGTAAGATTTTAAATGGTGAGACAAGAATAAAAGTGTTATAAAATCAATTCTTTTTCTTTTCCGTTTTCCCTCAAACATCCTTCCCCTACAAATACAGGTAAGACCTCAAACTGTGTTCTTATTTGTAATGTAAGTGTCATTCTATGGCCATGTGGTTACACAGCATGAGGCAGCTATGATGAACCATGATGAAAAACGACAGGTGCAAAATGAGAAAAGTTTGCACACAACAACCTCAGCTTTATGAAGGCTTCAGGTTTACCCATCATCGGAGAACCTTGATCTGCTGTGGCTCAAAACAAGGAAGGGAGTCCACCTGTTTTGCCTGAAGCAATAATTAAGATCAAACAAAACATGCTTCGCAACAGTAAGACATGACAAGTAGGAGAGGAAAAGGCTTTTCCAGCAATGGCAATGGAAGTCACTTTCTCCAAAGCGAGTCTAGGTTATTATCAAGTAAAGCACTGTGGGGATAAGCCCACAAATCAGATTAAAGAAAAGCAGAATAGGCAGGTGGTAGAACAATATTTGCATTTCCACAGAATAAATAATTTTAAACATTCAGGCAAAATGAAAGGACAGAGAACTCATTAGTTTGAGATATTTCCTGTGGCCATCATATCTCTGCATTTGCTATGGCAGCTAACTGAGCTTTGGGAGAAGTCTGACCTGGAGTCTATTTGTTAAATCGTAACTATTAACATCTGACAGGTTAGCTAGTGGTAATGGGTTAATATGTTTTCTTAAACATGAAACATACACACACACACACAAACATACATATGGTCATAAAAAACCTATAATCACAATCTACAATTGAGATGAGAAAGGTGCTTATATAAAGGATATTTTAGCTGCATCTGCTGGATAGAAGATTAGAAAACTGATCTAGAGACTGGCAGGCACAGTGAATGATCTCACTCCACCCTTCCCGCCAAGTGAAAAGGTATTTATAATGATCAATCCACATCCTCTCCTTAATGAATCTTGTTTTTGTCAGGTCTAGGGAAATATGGATTGCAGTATTCTGTAAGATGGAGCAAACTGCCTCATAAAGGAATCAAGCTCAAAACCTCATGCTTTCTACAGATTCTAAAGAAATATTACAACTGGACCTAAAAAAATCATAGGTGCCTGCGCACACAGATAACAACCATGACAAATAAGAGCATAATCTGATCAAGTCCAAGTTGAACCTAAAATCTGATGGCTTCAAACTCCAACATTTAAAAATAAATCCCCAGTGCAAAGCAATTATCACACTCTTCCTCTTTCTCGGAAAATGGAAATCATAAAATATCATGAAGTATGCCTGTTGTCTATTTATATTATTTATATTAATTATAACAGTAAATTAATACTTCCTAAAATTTTAATTAATTTGAATTTTAATAAAAGATATAATTTGGTATAATTTGAAAATACAGAAATAAAAATATTCTTCCAAATTCCATTGCAGGCAAGAAGATATTCTGAATATTTGGGGGATACTTCTTTTCAGTATTCTTACATGAACATGAATTACGTGTAAAGCATTAATAAGATTTCCTGGTATATCATAAAAATTCTGGTATATCATAAAAAAAAAAGAGTTTAAGTAAAAATTAATGGAAAAGTTTGCACACAACCACCTCAGCTTTATGAAGGCTTCAGGCTTACCCGTTAGCAAAGAACCTTGACTTACTGTGGCTCAAAACAGAAAAGTCCACCTGTTTTTATTTATAGTTACAATCTTGAGGTACATAGTGTTGTGTCATGCACTTTTTAAAAAATTAACACCTGATTATAATCATTTTTATGAAAAAGACAAAAGGACAACATATAACATGTACACATACAAAAAGGTAAAGAATGAAAAATTATCAAAAACAAAAAACAAAAAAAAAGGAGAAAAATTATCTTTAAGATTTTCTATTTCAAGAGACGTAAATACCAACATATTTTCTCATATACCCTTCCACACATATCCCTTATATACCTTACATATATATTCATATGTATGTATATATTTATGCATGACAGTATATTATATTTAGACTAATTTTTCATTAAAAGTCTATATTACGATGTTTTCTTACAAGCTAGTGTGCTAAAGAGGTATTATCATATTTGTATATATGTATGTATATTCATATTTGAGTGAACAAAACTCTCACCTAAGTGAAGAACAAAGGAAGTAAATCCTTACTCTGATAGTATCTTTAAAAGAGAAAAAAAAATCCTATATCTAACTCTACTTACAGGCCAAATACTGAATTATCCTCCCCTGAATTAAAAAAAAGGCCTTAATATTCACTATCACTACTTCACTTTCACTACTTTCACTAATTCTATCAGGGGAACTACATAGTAAAAGAAGAAAAAGAATAAAAGTGTGCAAATTGGAATCCAAAGAGTAAAGGTGTCAACATTATAAAGATGACATAATTGTATACACAGAAAATCCAAAATTCTTTACAGAAAAGCTACAAGCATGGATGAGTAAATTTAGCAAAATTTTTTAATACAAGGTCATTATACACAAATGAACTGAATCCTCTATGTAGTTGGCAAACTTCCTTTAAAGGACAAGACAGTTAAAAACATAAATAGAATAAAGGACAAGACAGTTCATATTTTAGCCTTTGCTGGCAAAATAGTCTACTCGATTCTGCAGTTGTAGTAGTCCTTTGGATTGCTCCACACCAGAAAATGCTATAAGCCCCTGATGCTCTGAACTTGTGGTACTGTGTCCATGATATTTGATATACCAGTATTCTCTGTACTGTGGTACTGGGTCCCATTCACTTAGCTCTCAGCAGTCCCCTATCTTTACCTATTTTGATATTCAATCAGATTTGTTTGCCTTACGATATAATCCCACCTACAATATATTTTTAGATATCCATGAATATTGCTGGTCGACTGATAGTGACTTTACCCATCTGCTGGTAATAATTCAGTGGGTTTTTTCCTCCTTAGTTTCATGCACATTTACTTCTTTGGGTATCAGGGATTTTAAGCAAGGAGGATCTGTCATTTTGAATCCACTAGTCTGGCCATCAATTACTTATCCAGAAAAACATTTTTGTTTACCTAAAGGGAAACATGGTAAGCCTCATTATCCAAGCTTCTGCCTGATGTTACAAGCGCATTTTGAGAAATTGATCTAATGATTTCTACACTGAACAGAAATATCAACCCAGTTTTAAATACCAACAATCGCTTGTTCTCAATGCTGCTTAACACTTGTAGGAATTGACTGCAAGAGGTACAATCAGCTAAATACTCCATGACCCTGAAACACTAGCTCTTTCGCACGAATATATTTTAGTGCACGGTCATCTCAGGAAGAAATTAGAGCATACAAAGCAGGTTTGTCCTAACTTCTGCCTCTATGTATCACTTGACTTCATAAGAAAACATCACCAGAAACTGTCCTAAGCATGCTAATAACTCAAAGTTCCATCTTCTTTAAAAGGATGGCATTAAAACAGTAATGGAAACTCATTCTATTAATAGGAAACATAGACTGGGGTGCTTGGGTGGCTCAGTTGATTAAGCAACTGCCTTTGGCTCAGGTCATGATCCTGGAGTCCGGAGATCAAGTCCCACATCGGGGTCTCAGCTCCATGGGGAGTCTGCTTCTCCCTCTGACCCTCTCCCCTCTCATGCTCTGTCTCTCTCATCTGAATAAATAAATAAAATCTTAAAAAAAAATAGGAAACATGGACAATTTGGTTACCAGAAAAGGCATATAAGAAATGGTTCAATAAATCATTGACAACCATATTAAGAGTAATGACTCTATCTAGTAAGTTGAATACAGAAATGTTTATATTTTTATTCTCCATAAAATGCAGGGCTAAATGCTTACATTTTCAGTCACAGATAAACTGGGATACATTCACTGGGCTTTGCCTAACCCTTGAGTCCCTGCATTTTTTTCCCACAAAGCTGAATCTACTTGATCTCAATGGTAAATTCAATGTCTCTAAATTTCTAGGGTTAATGCTTACTTGAGACAGGAAGGAAAAGGGGCTGTGACTTATTATTCTGTGACTTTTCCTTCCCATCTTTGAAACTCTCCAGAAAGAATATTTTTGCATAGTTCTTAAGATGTAATGTCTATTAGTTTCCTCTACCATGTTCAGTGTTTATTGTCCTAGGGTTAAAGTCCATATTCTGCTTCCTTTCATGGTCCCTGATGATCCTGGATCTAGGATTTTGTGTTCCTCTTGACAATCTGATCTCTACGGATCCTTTCTTGTCAGATTTATCTAAGGCCTTTGTTATATTCTGGGTCAGACTACAGCTCTTCTAGACTTTGAAATCTGGGCTCACTTTCCTAATAAAAAAATGTCTAATGTCAGTCACAGGCTTCAAAGTAGGTATTATATAATGGGGTCTTAACTCATAATAATCAATGTCTTAGTCTAGATAAGTAAATCACATCTCATAAACATCTTGCGGGTGATAATCTAAACATATACCATGTAAATATTAATAAAAATCATTTTTAAAAACAGACTCCTACTAAACATACTCTAAATATACAGTCAAAACTCTTTAGTATTTAAGCAAAAGAGTTGAAAACATATGTCGGCACAAATAGCTACACACAGATGTTTACGGCAGCTTTATTCATAATTGCCCAAACTTGGAAGCAACCAAGACATTATTGAGTAGGTGAATGGGTAAATAAACTGTGGTACATCTAGACAATGGAATATTGTTTGGTGTTAAAAAGAAATGAGCTATCGAGCCACGAAAAGGTATGGAGGAATCTTAAATTCATATTACTAAGTGAAAGAAGCTAACCTGGAATCGCATATGCTGTTTGATTCCAACTATATGACATTCTAGAAAAGGCAGAATAATGGAGACATGAAAAGATCAGTATTTGCCAGGGGCTAAAAATAAATAGAGCATAGAGGATTTTTAGGGCAGTGAAAACACTCTATATGCTGGATACATGCCATTATAAATTTGTTCAAACCCATCAAATGCACAACACCAAGAGTGAGACCTAAAGTAAACTATGAATTTCTGATGATGGGTCAGTGCAGGCTCATCAGCAGTAACAAATGAGTACATTTGTGGAAGACGTTGATAATGGCTATGCCTGTGTGGGGAAAGAGGGTATATGGGGAATCTCTCTACCTTCTGCTCAGTTTTGCTGTGATTCTAAAACTGCCTTAAAAAAATAAAGTGTGGGGCACCTGGGTGGCTCAGTGGGTTAAAGCCTCTGCCTTCAGCTCAGGTCATGATCTCAGGGTCCTGGGATAGAGCCCTGCCTTGGGCTCTCTGCTCAGCATGGAGCCTGCTTCCCTCTCTCTCTCTCTGCCTAGTTGTGATCTCTCTCTCTCTCTCTGTCTCTCTCTCTGTCAAATAAATGAATAAAATATTTAAAAAAATAATAAAAATAAAAAATAAAATAAATAAAAAATTAAGTGTTTTTAAGAAAACCTGGCTCTTAACTGTAGCCTAATCTACCCATTCTCCTGATATAAAAACCATAGCATCATTCATAAATTCTCTTTTCCATCCCACTAGAGTGTAATATTACTTAAAATGTTGTACAGTAGCTTTTACTAGTAACTATCTGAGAGAAAGTAATTTTACATGATCAGAAACAGAATTATTAAACAATATATAGAAATTTAATTTCAATATTTTAAGGTATGTCTACTAACTCAAGTAATAACGTAGTATTTCTAATTGCAGATTCTACAAAAAATATTTTACTGAATAAAAGAAATATTTCCTTTCACCTGTCTCCATCAGATGTTTGCATTTTTAATTGACGATTGATGATTCTAAGATGGTTTAAACTGGTTACAGATTTCCTCCCTTTTAGCCTTCTTCATAGTACCGATTGCTATACATCTTTCACCTTTTTGAGTAGATAACCATAAAATTTAGTTATTTCTTATATGAATAATAAAGAATTATTGAATTTCTAGGGCATGGAAAAATACAACTGTTTTGCAGTATATAATCTTACCAACACAATAGAGTTTTCTGAGTCTGGCACAAAGTGACAATTTGACTTTTAGAGCAGCAGTTTAAAAGTAATTTTAAAAATAAGAGATATTATAACAAAGACTGTTATTGTGTAGTTTAAATATTGATTTAATTAAGCATAATTTTATCAAGTTAATTATATTTTTAATTGTATAGAACTTATTTAGTATTTATTTAGCTATGTTAATTATATTATACAACATAATTATGTAATTAATTTAATTAGTATCTGATTATCATGATCATCACTAAGTGGCCATTTATCAGAAATGGCCACTGATAAACACATTGCCCGAGAAATAATAGGTCATAAGTAACTATAAACATTATAGGTAATATATTTGCAGAGGCTTGAAGCATTGGTGAGAACTACTCTATCTCAAGGTTAGTCTGTATTTATCTCAAAGTCTTCATAAACTGTACATGTCAGTGATAGTTCAGACTTAACCTGAAGTTGAGACAATGGCTGGAAACCTTGTAAATGTTGGAAGTTGTTCACTGAATATTAAATAGAAAATATTCTTTTAAGTAGGAGATCACCCAGCATCTATCTGTCTGTACCTGGATAACTAATTTACCTACCTCACCTCACACTAAAGTTATTTTATCGATCTCTACAATAGAGCTTTAGAGTTTCCTTTACAGTTGTAATTATTTTCATCTTTTTAATCCATTAATTTCTTTTATGTAATTTATCAATACCCCCTTTAGATTATGTCTTATTGCTTTTAGGTATTTGATTAAATTATTTAAAATTCATTTTTAATTGTTCTTTATAATAATCACAACATTTATAGCTGTTGGAGATTTCTCCAAGTAAAGATTCACTTAAATTTCATATATTTTAATAATTTTTATTTACTTATCCTAAATTTTTTTCTAATGGTATTTTTATCCACTTATGGCCTCAAAATTATTGAGGAAGAAACATTTAAAATAAAGCTAAAAGTGTTTGGGCTTTTCTTTCTTGGTCTTATTAAATTAATATTAGTTGGATTAGAAAAAATAAATATGGTTGTGTTATGTTCAGAGAATGCATACAAATTTTGCCTTTTAGAATCAATTAAGGTTTTATTTATAATGTAAGATATTAATTTTCTAGGTCACCAAAGGAATTTACTATGATGGAAAATAGTTTATTTCAATCATTTTCAACCCATCTTTATGGATCAATTACTAATGTAATGATAAGCCTGTAGAAAAGGAAATGGATGTATATTGGTATTAACATAGAAAGAAAAAAGTAGAAACACTCTCTTTTACTCATACACAGTATACTGACAAGATCATGGCATTCTACCTCAAACTGGATATGACATATGAAAAATATGAGAGGGATCTTTACACCATGATTTAACCACAATTGGGTTCCTTATTATGTGACTATTGTCTACAAGGACAAAGTTTAAGTAGGATTTCATTCTCCAAGCAAGCAAGGAATCACAGCAAAGTAGAACCACATCAAATTTACATTGTATTGATCTCTGTGTACTTTGCCTATAGTAATCATCAGAAGAGGGCTCTTTGCTCATCCATGAATGAAGAGCATTCATCCATCTTCCCAAGGTTGTACATCAAAAATAGGCTTTTATTTCCAACTAACTTACACATGTGGAGATAATAGGGGACCAGTTATTCTTAGATCAAATACTCTTATCTTTCATTGGGGTACAACATGACAGTGACATTTTAGTAGTAAGGTTATCAATGAAGAATAGAAGATGAATTCATAGTTATAATCATAACAAAGTTTTTAAGATATGGTATAGCATTTAGCATTTGTATAAGTTTTTAGTTGTATGGAATGAGCCCCTCAGCTCACTTGGCAGTGATGCTGAAAAATTAAGTACTTTGGAATGATTTTTATATAACTTTTTAAGGCCCATCTCCAGAAAGAATTCTAGTTGTTCAATACTCATATTTCTAACCAATATGCACACTAGGTAGTCTTTAGTGGATTTGCCTTTAATATGAAGTCTACGACACTGTTGAGAAGAAGTAAAAATAATCTGGTCTACAGCAACTGACCTGCCTTATCACTTCCCTAAGAGATTTGTTTATGAAGTTCTTCCTTCAGTAGTCCAAAACTTTTACCATCCTGGAACTCTGGCAGTTTTAGTTTAACAGAGACACACAATTCAAAACTGTGGACCCACGGCTTGATTCTTTAATGTGTTATTGTTATGCTCCATTTGTATCTTTTCCCCCACAAATTTCTCACTGAAAAAAACAACAAACTCATCAAAATCTCATAACATGCATGGCTTTTCCATTCATTAACCTCTCTAACTGAATATAAATGTCTGTACCTAAGGCATACATAAGTTGGGCATCAGAAAAATTATACCCCAGCACAAACAGAAAGCAGTAAAATGTTTCTCTCCCCATAAGATGGAAAACATCATGCCAATGATAATACAGGTAACAGATAATCAAAATAGTTCACTACTGCTGAAATAAGGTATTGGGATGTTTTTTTCTTTGGTCACTTCTCTTGGAAAATATGTTTATATATGTTTAAATCTTACAAATAAGATGATTGAGAAGGGACACTTAGAAGTAGAGGGTGGAAAGTCAACCATTATTTCTTTCTTTCCTTTCCTCCTTCCCTGTTTCCTTCTATCCTTCTTTCATTTAATCCTTTTTCATAAACCCTCTATTCAAAACTAATGAGGGACTGGAACTTGTAAGAAAGCTTAATATAGATTTATTATTCTATGGCAGAAGATGGCAATAAATATTATTTATTATAATATTTATATACATATTATATATTATATATTTATATATAACATTTATATATTAAATATAAATATAATAATTTATATTATTATAATATAAATATTATAATATTTATTATAATATTAAAAATAGGAAACATTTTTCCATGCCCTAGAAATTCAATAATTCTTTATTATTCATATAAGAAATAACTAAATTTTATGGTTATCTACTCAAAAAGGTGAAAGATGTATAGCAATCAGTACTATGAAGAAGGCTAAAAGGGAGGAAATCTGTAACCAGTTTAAACCATCTTAGAATCATCAATCGTCAATTAAAAATGCAAAAAAAAGGCACATACACTTTTCGATGTTTTTGCAAACTGCTGAGGAAAAAGATATATAAGTTAAATATTACATTGTAGTGGGATAATACAGCAAAAGAAAACTCTTCAAGCTAAAGTCTCACCACAGGAAAAAAAAAGAATAAAGTTATTGAGGACCTTAAGGGAGTTTTCAAAGACTGTGGTATTTCATCATGCTTTGGAGGGAAAAATAGATGTTTTCCAGGTTGACAAGTATAACAAAGAATACTCGGGCAGAGGAAATAGAGGTAAGATACTAAGTAAGAGTCAGTTTCTTTCAGGGAAGTCTATGTCAGTGCATCAAAAACCCAGTTGGTTTTGATCTTTAAAATTAGAAACATCTGGAGATCTTTGGCGGGTGGTAAGAGAAAAAGAAATCTATGTCATTTCTCTACTCCTGGCTTAAAATATCAGAATCTTTATTTGGAGGAGAAAGGTGGGATGTGGTACAGAGATCTGTGTTTAAACTAATTTCTAAAATGATTATGGTAGGGGCACCTGGGTGGCTCAGTGGGTTAAAGCCTCTGCCTTCGGCTCAGGTCATGATCTCAGGGTCCTGGGATGGAGCCCTGCATCCGGCTCTCTGCTCAGTGGGGAGCCTGCTTCTCTCTCTCTCTCTCTCTCTGTAAAATAAATAAAAAAATCTTTAAAAAAAATAAAATAAATGTTTTTGTCAAATTCTCATGGCCATTCTGGGATGGGTTACCATTTTTGGCCACCTAGGACATATGAAAAGTTGGCAGTTTTAGGTCCCTAAATGATTTCCACTATGAGATCAATTGGGAAGGCCACTAACTGAAGAAGAGATTGGATACAGCTATATATATATATATATATTGGTTTTATGTCTGGCGACTTTGAGGTGTCAAAGTATATGCAGACAGAAACATTAAATAAACCTATCAACATGCATGCTGGGGGCTCAAAAGAATGCTAGGGTAGCACTGTAAAGGTTTGGTTTCTTTCAGATATACCTTTGAAATGTATCTACAATTGGAGATTCTGTCACTGCTTCTACTTTACCATCTCAGTCTGAGCACTATTTCTTGTTTTGACTATTATAATGAATTTTTATTTGGTTATCTGCTTCAACACCTACAAACCTATATTCTAACCTCCATAAAGCCACCAGGGGAGTTCTTTTATTGCAACTTATTGTAAAGTCCAGAGTTTTAATATAGCCTAACAGTCCCCCTTAAATAATTTCTCGCTCATCTCTTACTATTCTCCCAATATTCACATCAACAGGATTCCATTGTCCGGTCTGATATGCCTGTACATCCAGTGCATGTTCCCCATCAGGGATCATACAGTCTCCTGTTTGGAATGCATTTCCCTCAAATATCATCCAGACCATTCATTTACCTCTTTCAGGTCATTAGTAAAGTGTTACTTTATCATACAAATCTTCTCCGACCATCTTATAAAAAGACATCGCACTCTTTGCCAGTCTTTACCATCTAAGTCTGCCTTATTTCTCTTTATAATTCTTTCCTCACCTGATGTTGACTTTTTTTTATCGTTTTTCTTCCCTCCCTAAGTTTAACCTCCGTTTATAGGCAGGAGATTCTTTCGTTGTCATACATTGTGGTATCTCTAGAGCCTAGAGTAATGCCCAGCATGTAGTAGTTATTTACTATATAAGATAAGCAAATGAAAAAAACATGAGGAGCTTACAGATGAGAATAGAGGCTGCAGATGAAAACAGTGACTTGGACGAGTGAGAAGAAAACAGATGCACTGAAGAGAACTTTGAGAAGTTGGCTGAAGCAGAGATGTACAGAGCAAAGGTTGATGCAGGAGAGCCCCAGGGGCCAGAGGGAAACCAGGGGGTAATTGGGTCAGAGAAAACAGAGGAGAGAAACAAAAAGCATTTGAAGATTTGAAGAGGATGATCAGAAGAGCCTAATATTATGGAAACCTTGAAAATTTCACAGAGTGCACTGGGAGTCATTAGTGAACAGGTGGTACTTTATCTGCGAGGAGTAAGGCTAGTCCATTCAGCTAAAAAGTAAAGTCTTTCTGAACATCCTTTACATGGCTTTAGAACGCACATCCAGAACAGTGTATCTAAGCTACAGATGATGAGATGAAAAGAGACTTACATAAACCATGGGGAAGAGGGGAGGGGAGGAAGGAGAGATGAAAAAGAGAAATAAAGCAATGATAAGTCGTCAACCCAGAGAAAAGGAAATGTATTGATATTAGAACTAAAAATAAAATTCTTAATACTTTGTGATATTTTATCTACACTGCTTTTATCTACACTGCTACTTCTTAAACCGCAGTTTTATTTACTTATCTATTCATTTATTCATTTTAATAAAATGCAGGTAACACCATTGTCTCAAAGTTGTTTTGAGAAACAGATCATCTATCTCACGTACCTAGCACCAGGCAAGAAATATGTAAAATATGATAAAGTATTTTTTAAAAGAAAAATATAGAAAGAATAGTTTCTGGACAAGAACATACAAAAGAGGTCTCAGAGATACCAAAGAGGAAAACCAGGAAAGTGTTGACTTTGGAAATAACAGAGCATGATTCTAAGGAATAAGAAAAGGTCAATGAGACTTAGAATTCTCTCATCTGAGCGAAGACCTCCTTATCTCTCATCTTAGCATCTCTTTCCATTTTTCTTCCAGTTATTTTCCCCTGAACTCATTCAGTCTTTAAATATACTTATTGAGCACCTACTATGTGCTTTCATCTCTGTCTTAATCACTTTGAAGATAGAAGTGAGCAAAAAATACACAGCCCTGTCAAACATAATTTCTAGTGTAGGTTTGCGAAAGTCCCTTTCACATCAAACTTGCCAACCACCAGAAGCCACACAGAACATCTAGGTGTATAAGAAATTAATTTTTATTTTTTTCAAGCCATTACATCTTGGGATGATTTTGTAAAATCAAGTAACATTACAATAATCAATGCAAGAGATAATTTACAAAAGAGAAATAAAAATGACCACCATATAATTAAGCCCTTTGAACATTTGCATCTAAGAATGTATTTCAAGATCAAAGAAAAAAGGCAGTTGTTTCACCATTTATAATCATGAAAAATGAAAGTAACCTTAGTAAACAATAATAGAAGGTTACTTTAATAAATTAAGGAGAAATTACGAAATGTAATGGTTTGCAATAATAAATTAGTATTTCTAACAACATTAAAAAATTCAAGCCAATATGGGCTAGGGATTTTATAAAGCAGACCATTTAACTTCAAAATGCAAAGCAGAGGTATGGCTCTGTTCAGAACTTAAAGCATCTTCATGAAGAAGAGGACTAGTTTTTTCTATATTGTTTGATAGGATAAATACTGAATAAGTGGGTAGCCTTACAAGATAATATCAAATAGAGTAAAACAGAAGCTTTCTATCAAACAATGAGACAGGAAATGTTTAATCCAAAGCTAACTGACTATCACTAAGGGTATTATAGAGATGTTTATGGTGGTTCCAATATTCTTTCTAAGATTCTCAAATCTTATGAAATGTAAGAACAGCAGTTGAGGAACTGAGAATTTGAAAAGCCTAAGATTTGCCTGCCATTAGGCATACATCATGTAAGATCTGAAGCTACTGGTATTTAATTTTTTAAAAAAAGGAAGTAGACTCACGGCCTTTTTACTTCCTCTTAGTGGAAGTCTCTGACCACCAGAAAGCATCATATTTAAGATGTCCCTTTTCAGGGCTCTATCTTCCCAGAGAAGAAACAGGTAAGAAGGCATGGATGCTAACAGGGATACAAGACCTAGAGAATCTCTGATCCGTAGTAAAAGGAAATAGAAAAATGCTAAAATCTTTGTTTCTCTCCCTCTCACTTTTCCTCCTGCCCTCTCTCCCTCCCTCCCCTCCCTACCCAGAATTCTTTAGGCACTAAATATTTGGCTTGAGAGAATACTCAAGGGGAACATGTATAAAATTTCAGATTCTTATCCGAGAAATAAATGAGATAAACTCTTTCTAAATAATGGAGATCTTCAATTTCAGAATGTAACCCGAGCATGCCACCTAGATTTTGTGCAATTATACACACTTTTTTTTTTTTTTTAAAGATTTTATTTATTTGACAGAGAGAAACACAGCGAGAGAGGGAACACAAGCAGAGGGAATGGTAGCGGGAGAAGCAGGCTTCCTGCTGAGCAAGAAGCCCAATGCGGGGCTTGATCCCAGGACTCTGGGATCATGACCTGAGACGAAGGCAGACACTTAACGACTGAGTCACCCAGGCGCCCCAATTATACACATTTCTTAAAACACATAAATCATAAAAAATAGTAAAGAAAACTTAAGAACGTCTTAGTATGTCAGTTATAGGACCTACCGTTTGTTTTCATAGTGTCAGTTGCATTTATAATGCTTAGGGAGGCTTTTAAGATTTTATCACTGCCTAATTGATAAAAACAAAGAAAGTCACCCTTAGTTCATTGGACAATGGTCATTCTCTTTTTGACATTCCTCTGTTAAAAAGGCCCACTCTCCATGAAGCCTGATGATTCACACTTTTGGAATATGCAATTGACACAAAAGAAACTTTTTAAACATTAAGTGAAAAGGTGTAGAATCCAAATCATTAATCTTTTTCCTTTTCTGCTACTTAACTCGTACCCGTTTGCTGGAGAGTAAACCCTGAATCATTAGACTTAAGAAATATAATTTAGGTTACATTTTTCCAACTAAGATATGTGTTGTAGCAAAAAGCAAGTTTGTTTTTATTTTTTGACTGAGTAGAGATACACCAGCATTTGTGACAATCATTCTCTTTGACAATAATTGTTTAAAAAGATTTTAGGTATTTATTTGAGAGAGAGAGAGAGAGAGAGAACATGCAGAAGGAGAGGGAGAGAGAGATTCTCAAACAGACTCCATGCTGAGCATGGAAACTGACCCAGGGCTTGATTCCAGGACCCTGAGATCATGACCTGAGCTGAAATCAAGAGTCAGATGCTTATCCAACTGTGCCAACCAGGTACCCCTCTTTAACAAGTATTTTGATGAGAACTACTAGAACAGAAAACACAAAACATATGCCTAACTTGCTTGTCACTAGACTCAATCCTGAGATGTGTTTCGGTCATACTGCTTTCTCACTTGGAATCAAGAAGGAGAATTTGAGTCTTAAAATAAGAGCTGTGTGGGGTTTTTTGGTGAAAGAAAGAAAAATCACATTGAATAATGGCGGCAAGAATGATTTCCCACAGCTTTCACTGTCCAACCTGTTTGAGACCACTGATACCCACTGTGGTTTTCATCTCTGTGTTCTTTTTGTGTGTGACATGTCACTTCTCTCCCTAAGGCAATGTCCATGCATTGACAAGAATTGAATCATATCCTATGAATGATTTGTTTCCTATTAATTTTGAATAGGATACAATTGAACAGGATACAAAAAGATGATTTTTATGAAGTAAATATAAACAAGCTACATTCATTTTATTTATTTTACACTTTTCTTCATTTCTATATACATATGCCACATAAGCCTTCTTCACAACCACTTCCCTCTCGAGTGCACGCTCTCTCCCTCTCTCTCTCACAGTCTCATACACTCACACAACATTAACATTTGTTATTATTTTCTTCAGGGTAGTAGTATTATCTATTTGGAGATGGATGGTGGAGGAAGAAGACCACAGAAAATCAAAAAAACTTTATTTTGTTTAGGAAGAGTGTTTTCTCAGTATAACAACTCAAAATATTCCAGATAACCGCTGTTTTAGTTTAATACGCTTCCCACTAGCACTCCTTGGAGTTGTAGAATTTTGTTTTCCACTGTCATGAAAACTTACAAATTATGTCTATTGACACCAATAGACATGAGGTTTTAAGGAATGGCTTTCAAGTAGCATTTCCATCAAGTTGAAGAATTTTATTTTCTGAAAGAGCAGAGCAAGGCCAACTCTATTTTGTGCTACACCCGCTATCTTGTGTAATAAGCCCCACATGACTGGCTCCTGAGAAAAACCACAGAATGTCAGAATATTGCTCAGCCCGTCCTTGAGTTAGTTAGAGTTAGCCAATAGGAATGCAGAACCCCTAACCACCAAAGAATGTAAACCCCGCCTTTTGCCCGCCAATTCTGACCAGAGTGATAGGCTAGTTCAAACAGCTACTATAGGGTAAACTGTAATTCAGTTGGCCACCTGCATGCGGCCTAACATGACTATGCAACTTTCTCTGTGTATTACGATCTCATTGGCCACTGGCCCCTATAAGACTGCTGAGCTTTTTGAAACTCGCTCTCTTTCTCTACATCACACGGCTGCATTGGTGAGTGTGGGAGACTCGAATAAAGGCTCTTTGCTTTTGCGTCAGACTCGGATGGTCTTTGGGGATCTCAAAATCTGGACATAACATTTTCCAGTGTTTATGTATCAAAAATTTTAAATAATAAATTGGACTGAGATTTAAAATGTAATAGCTTTTTACACACACACAAAATCGAAATTTCCCTTTAATTTTCTTTGTGGGAACTCAAGTCAGTAATTTAGTGTGTCATTGTTAAGATTACTACTTCGACTAATGTCTACTAAGGCAGAGGAAGTTATATGTTAGGACTTGTATATATAACTCAATTTCAAAGAAGGGGATTAGAAAGAGGAAATCTAAAAATTAAATCAAAAGGAAAAAGATCATTGTATTAAATATAAACACTGTTAATAATTATGTTCTATAATGCATGTACATTGGCTAATGTAATAGTGTACTTCATAAGTAGATTTAAAAGCATATCATAAAAAAATCATTAAAATAATGATGGAGGAGGACAAGGTAATATATCCTAAGGGAGTGGACAGTACATATTTTTGAAATCCTAGCATTTGCTTGGCATCATGTTTTACATTGTAAGAGATATAAAAAATTACCATCACTTTATTTTCTTCATCCTTTTTCCTTATCTTCAGTTTGCTTTTGTTTCTTCTTTCTTTCCTTTAGTTTTCTTAGAATGTAAAGCCCAAGAAGATTAAAATTAAAGATTCATCTTCAGTATTAAAGACTCATCTATCAGTACTAAAAGTACGCATTTATTTCTGAGGTCTCCAGAATCCAAATGGCAAAGAAAACATATTTAGTTACAGGTCTTTACATTTTAAGACTGGTTTTTGCTTATTTCTCAAGGGAATCAAATCATTTCTGAAACTGATTTCTGGCTCCAGAATTCCTTTTTGGAATTTAATTGCTACATTGTTTATACATTGTTTTCCTAGTTCACTTTAGTCTTTGCACATGGCTTCCTTTAGGTTTTTATGCATCCTTAAGCCAGTTGATTTTAAGTTTCTGTCTATGAAATTCAAAGACTAGACTTCCTCAATTATGGTTTTTGTCAATTTAGTTTTTTTTTTTTCTTTGAACGGTCTATATTTCCTATTTCTTTGTATGTTTTTGTTGCAAATTGGACATTTGAATAATAACATATAATTCTTGAAATCAACTACTTAACTCTTACAGAGTTCCTTGTTCTTGATCTTTAAAGGCTACAATCTTATTTTTTATTTTTTTTTTTACAGTGTCTTTTCAAACTATTTCTGAAAAGACTATATTCCTTGCTGTGTGTGGTCATGGAAGCTCCTATTCCTTTAGATCATGATCAGGCCGTGTTTTGACAGGGAATTCCTTGAATGCTTGCAGTGTGAGCCACTGGTGAAGCTGAAGTAGTGAGGATCCTTTCATGTCTTTTTCTGAGTGTACATTCTGAGTAAATAATGGCATGCATATGGTTCTCTAAACTCCCCAGTATTTGCAGGCACTTTGAAATTTCCTGATTTCCCAAAGAATCTCTCTCCCCTGCTTTTCCTCCCATGTTTTAGATGGTCTATTTTATGTCTCAAATGTAATCCTTCACACCAGGTAGCTGCAACTTCTTCTATACAAACAATCCATTCCCTCTGCCCTGAAGCCTGAGTGAGACACATGAAAAAGCTCTGTGTGTTTCATTCGAAGGTGTTAATTAAATGATTAAAACTTGAAAAAAAAAAAAAACAAAAACAAAAAAACCTTACCATGTTTACCACATGTCCACTTAGAGTGGGTTCTGAGTTAGTTGAAACAGGTAAGTATACTATGTCAGTGCTTTTGACAGCATCAGGATAAATGAGAACAGGCAAATATAATCATATGTGAGTAAGGTCTGCTCTGCTTTCTCTAGAACCAGTGATCAGGACCCAAAACTGATAACATGGGCTGCTATCTTTAAAACTGCCCCCGAACCTGGAAGGATATGAGTCAAGGGCTACTAAAAGTTATAAAGGTTTGCTACCAATTTTAAGCTGTCTTTTTCTTTATTAAGTGTTTGGCTGGTTTCTGTAAACCTTTGACTATTTTTCAGAGGCCTAAAAAAAGTTGGTTCTTACTGGATGGACTGAGTGTTGAAATCCTACACCCCTCACCCCCACCCCCACTTCAACGGTATTAAGAGATGGAGCCTTTGCAGGGTAATTAGGATTAGATGAGGTTGTGGTGATGAAGCCATCATGAATGGGAGCAGAGCTCTTATAAGAGTCAGGGAAGAGCTTGTTTCCCTTCTCTGCTCCCTTCCATGTGAGAATATAAGAAGTCAGCAGTCTACAACCAGGAAGAGGACCCTCATGCTTTGGTGTCAGACTTTCAGCCTCTAGAACTGTGAAAAATAAATTTCTGTTGTTTAGAAACTAAACAATTTGTGGTACTTTGTTACAGAAGCCCCAAGTGTTTAATACAGATTCTTTGTCTTATTTTTCTATGTTTCTGTGAAAGGGACATTGTTTGGAAAAGTCTACTCTCCATTTTGCTGATGTTGAAAAAATATAAATGAGAAAATGTCTTCAGTTAGCAGAGTTGTCTATTTATTAAGCAATGTTCAATAATAGGACTACTATTTCATTTTGTTTTGCTTTTAATTTTATAAGGAGATAGAACAAAAGTAGATATTAGGTGGATAAATTAACAGGAAAAAAAAAGACCCATAATCCAGAGAAAAGATCTCAATGCACAAGTTACTAGCCAATTTGATGTTAATCAGTTACTAATGGGGAACATAGTTAAAGAGCAATAACACTACCTACTTATATTATACTACAAAAACACTATATACTTATATTCTGAGACTTTGTAGGATTGAAAATTTGAGAACAATTTAGTATATATCACTAAGTAGCTAAGAAACCAAAGCTAATGTGCTGGCTCTCTTATTTCTGCATGTACGAAAGCGCTAATGAGTTGACATTAAATATTTAATAATTTCCTCCTCCTCCTCTCTCTTATTTCTCTCTCCCTCCCTCTCTCCCTTTCTTCTTACACTTGCAATCTATTTATCTACCCACCCATATCTATCATGACATTAAATCCTTACAGTTAGCCAACAATGATTAAATTTCTCTTAAAGAAACAGATTGTAAGAATTTACCAGATGCTAGATATGTGAACCTGTTCACATAGGCTCAAACACATAGGCTCAGTTTCTAAGGAGTACACAAATAATTGTAATAAAATACATTACACAAATAAGATATAAAATTGTGCCTATTAGTTGTCCGTATTTGAAAAGTGACCAAATTTATTGATCGATACTAATTTTATTGACCTCTGCTTAGTATGTTAAAAGGAAATAAATGACTGCATAAATACTGCCGATTGTTTATGCCCTATATATGTGGGAGCAAAACAATGTTTTGGTTTTTTTTAAAGATTTTATTTATTTATTTGACAGAGAGAGATCACAAGTAGGCAGAGAGGCAGACAGAGAGAGAAGGGGAACCAGGCTCCCCGCCGAGCAGACAGCCTGATATGGGGCTTGATCCCAGGACCCTGAGATCATGACCTGAGCTGAAGGCAGAGGCTTTAACCCACTGAGCCACCCAGGTGCCCCGCAAAACAATGTTTTAACAATTGTTTATATGTGTATCACTTAGCTATTGTTTCATAACAAATCATCTTATATTTCAGAGGTCAGTTGGGTGGTTCTTACATGAGCTATGTTTGATCTCAACTACTCTTGAACATGATTCTATAATCCACTTGATGATCAGTTGGGCACTGGCTGATTTGGGATGGTCTCACCACCTGTCTGGTGGTTGGTTGACTGTTCATCTGAGCGTTAGAAATGATTAGGGCCACTTTCTCTCAATATTCAGCACTTTCTCTCATTATTCATCAGGCTAGCCTGGGCTACCTTATAAGGTTGTTGCAAGACTCTAAAAATTGTGTTAAAGTGAGCTTTTTTGAAGAATAAGTTCAGAACAGGAACACTATAAACTCTTCTGAAATCCACTGGTGGCAGTAAATAATAAGGCTAGCCCATATTCAAGAGCTGGGAAAATAAATTTTATCTATACCATAAGAAGAGGTACAGATACAGAGCTGGGAAAAACATTGCAATCTTTTTAAAATCAATACAACTACAATATAGTTTTTGCTTATTTGCATTTGGAAAGCTTTGCGGATCTAATATATACATCACACATATATGTTATATGTTATATATATATGTAATTTTGAAGATATTGATTTGGGTTCACCATCTAGTGAACCCAAGTGTCATCTTTTCTAAGGTAAGAATAGTGACTGCCTTTTGTTATAAGGATGATGACATTAAAAGTCTTTAATTCCACTATGCATTCTAGTCTTTTCCTATACAGAAAAGCAAACTGTATTACAGTATACACTTGACACCTTCTGGGAGGCATTTGAGCACTTCGCCAATCTCTAAATTAGTAAGCATCAGAATAGCACATCAAAAAAATGCAAAAATGATTTTTGTACCGTAGCATAACATTTCTAATGCACACAGTTCATAAGGAAAGGTTACTCTTTATTATTCCACACTTAAATTTTTCAAAAATGTACATAAACACTAGGATTAAAATGAGGCATAAGAATTAGCAACATTATATTGGCATCTGATAATCCCATCATCTTAAATTAAGATTTATACCAGGGTTACGTTAAAAGATAAAGAATTTCTCTCAGCTTTAATGATCACCACCCTTAGGTCATGTCAACAGTTGGAATAGTCAGTGAGAAGGACATATATTTTTTTATCTTTGACAAAGATGACAAGTTCAGAGTTGGATGAGTAGTAGGTGGAGGGACATTGGGAAGGATGTATGTATTTGTGTGTGGTAGGGGGTGGTCTTCTTCACCTTAAGACAAATGAGAGGAGTTTCAAGGAAGCTTATTGGAAATATCTATTTCCTGGAGTTTTATAAAATTAAAAAAAAAATTACAAAACAAAAAACACCTTAGATGGGGAAAGAGAGAAGTGAGAAGGCCAAACATCCCCCTGTGACTTTCTAAACCTGAAACAAAGCTGAAGTAGGATAGGGAAGAAACTTTCATTTAAAAGAAATTAAGAATTGTGATTATTTTACTGGAGTAGATACCTTAATTTCTTAAATGAGACTGTTCTTATGACTAAAATAACATATGACTCAGGAAGCTGTGGAATGTGCTCGTGTCTTATAAAGGTGGGGAATAACTAACACTGACAGAGGATTTGAAGAAAATATCAAAAGAAAGAAAACCAAAGTTGCTTCATATTTTCATCCTATGAAGTACAATTTATTTAATAAAAATGGCAATTTTTTTTTTAAGATTTTGTTTATTTATTTGACATAGAGAGAGAGAAAGATCACAAGTAGGAAGAGAGGCAGGCAGAGAGAGACAGGGAAGCAGGCTCCCTGCTGAGCAGAGAGCCCGATGTGGGGCTCGATCCCAGGACCCTGAGATCATGACCTGAGCCGAAGGCAGAGGCTTTAACCCACTGAGCCACCCAGGCGCCCCAAAAAGGGCAATTTTTTAACATTGACACATAACATGTTTTTTCCCCTTGTCATTTTTCATACTAAAATTGAGTCTGGTTCTGTTATGAACTGAATTATATCCCTCAAAATTAATAAATTGAAGCCCTAATCCTAAATATGACTATATCTGGAGACAGTATTTTTCAGGAGGTAATTAAGGTAAATGAGATCATAAGG
Organism: Procyon lotor; assembly: GCA_028646535.1. Taxonomy (NCBI): domain Eukaryota; kingdom Metazoa; phylum Chordata; class Mammalia; order Carnivora; family Procyonidae; genus Procyon; species Procyon lotor. The sequence continues at coordinate 44,465,318 of CM053615.1, read as the reverse complement.
GTGCAGCCTTAATCTGATAGGAGCAGTGTCCTTCTAAGAGGAAAACACAACAGAGATCTCTTTCTCTATAAGTGCAATATTCAGTTGATGAAAGACATTATGTCAGCCAACTCCCTCTAAGTAAATTCATTCTATACAAAAGTATAAACATGCAAGTGATTTAACTTAGTACTTAGGGTAAAAACAACCAACAGAAATAGAGTAAGAGCACTATGGAATCAGTTGTTGAGTAGCTTCATGGACTTTTGCAAGTGGTATCTGAATGCTCAATATAAAAATATTGATGATATGCATTAGCTGATATACTGAAGTATATTTGACCAATTAAGTAAAGTCCCACTTCTTTGTCTTCTACATAATTAGAAATGACTTAATGTCTGAATTTTCTAAAGATTGTTCCTAATCTACATGGCTTAAAACATATCTCAGTATTTTACACGAGAAGATGTTCATTGAGAAAATCAATTAAAAGTGTTGCTGCTCTATCTGGTTGCATATGCTATGTGCCAGATGTTTACAAAGCTGAAATTCCTAGGAGTATTGTAATCTAGTCTAGAATGCCTGGAGGATTACTGAAAGAACTTGAAATTCCACTGTAAACTATGATGAATAAAATTAAGAAGTAATAATACTTTGACTTACTCTTTCCATCATTATGTATGTCATAACTGTTTACCAGTTATAGAAGTCACCTGGTCAAACTATACTCATATATGTCACATTTTACTATTATTTCCCAATAACTATAAAAACCACTTTACATATATTACTTGCAGGTCTTTGTGAGATATCCAGAATATCTCGTAATAAATAACTCATAATCTTTTTGTGTCATAGTAAATACACATTTTCTCTTTGTGTATTTGTAATTCGTATTCTGTACATCAGGTAGCACCTCAAGTTTGGGTAATGTTGCAATAAATTATATCTTAACTATATGACAAACTCTCTAATATATTTGATTGATATGCTATTCTTGTGGATCAATGAGACTGACTGCATAATTTGTCATACTCTTACAACAGTACCTGTTCAACCTATGAGCAGTCTAGAGTGGTGAGGTATTACATATCATTGCCAATAGTGTATAATGCTCCAAGCTAATGATGTGACTAAAATATATGTAGTTTTACTTCTGCTTTAATTTTAGCATGGCGTTTAATCTCATGACTAAATCCATTTCTAAATCACCACCATCTCCATCAACCCAACTGGCTCTGTCTCCTGAATCATCCACCTCTGTCACCTCCCAAACCTGCCATCACACATTATGATAAAACCAAAGTAAACATTCCACTGGCTCCACTGACAGAAAGGATTTGATTTTATTGGAAGTAGAAGGACCTGAGATAAATAATCTTGTAAAATATTTTTAAAATGAGAAGATGCAAGATCATTGACAACTCCATCACTCTGTATAGTTGATGAAATTTAAGAGGTGCCACAAACTCAGAATTGACAAAGATTAATCCCTTTTTTTACTTTCTGAAGTAATACAATTAGAGCTATTAACATTATAAAAGGGGTAATTTAGGATGTTATAAAGTATTTTTTGTCATGGATTTGAACATTTTTAAACATCAGAATTAGTTTTATATTTTAAAATATTTTAAATTCCTGGAATAAGAATATACATATATAAAGAAACGACATTGAAAATGTTCATGTAACCTGGTATTACTTTTCCATTTTATGGATGACAAAACTGAATTTCAGAGAATGTGTCAGTTTATTACAGTAGAATAAAACAGCAAGAAGAAAATCTGGAAGAGTGATATTCAGTATAATGTAGGTCAATATTTAATTAAGCTATTATATACAGATCTGCCTACTTTGCAAAATCCCATTATAACCATGTTAATTCATGTCATTGCCTCTTGCTTGAATTACTACATAGCTTCCTGCTTATACTTTCGGCTCTTATCCTCAATAAAGTCCATCTTGCAACCATATTTGTCTTTTTAAAAATAAAACCCAATTATGGAACTCTACTTTTCCAAAATATTCTAATAGAAGGACTATTATAGTTCTGCCAGTCTTATTATTTTATCCAGCCCTATTTCTGAGTGGTAGAAATGAAGCCAGACAGAATAATTTGACTTACAATTTTGTGTTTTGTTTGTTTTTATTTTTAAAGTAAGCTCTACACTCAACATGGGGCTTGAACTCATCACCCCGAGATCAGGAGTCATGAACTCTACTAACTGAGCCACTCAGTTGCCCCTAAAATTTTGTTTTTAGAACATCAGAGACTATCAAGAAAATTAAGAGTTCTAGATACAAGATCTGGAGGAAGAAACTCAAAGGGCAATATTAATATTGGAGTAACTTTATGCAGTCCTTTGTAGATTCCTAAAGTGACTGATTAGACACTTAACCTGATAGAAGCCTTTTGGCAGACTCAGACCCACAAGGATACAATTAGATTTCAAAGCCCACTAGGATGTGGTAGTCTGGGTAAAACTCATAGGTATTGTATTGGAAACCTGAGTGCAAAACCCTAGGAGCAAGAGTGAACTGGAAAACTTCAGGCCCTCAAATAGTCTCAAGAAACTCTTTAATAAAATTAAGGTCATATGGAAATATTATTGTCCCTAGCATATTTTCTAGCCAAATAGAAAAAAAAAATCCAAACAACTCTGAAGAGTAATAAAATCATTGAGATTTTTATAATTTTTCTAAAATTTTTAATAATGTCTGCCACTCATACAAAAGTAACTAATCATAAAATGTAAGAAAGGCAATAATATGAACAGAATCCAACAGAAACTGAAGATTAGTAGAAACAGATCTACAAGAGATCTAGATAAGAGTTCTAAAACAAGGGCAAAACCAAAATAAACCCTTCATATTTTTAATATTTTCAAAGCAGTAAGAGATTAAGAATTTCAGTAGATTGGAACCCTTAATTAGCAACCTGAAATTATAGAACATACTGTGCATAAAATGGACAGTAACTGAAATTAAGAATCCCAATGATGGCTTCAATAGTACATTAATTATACACAACTGGAGTGAAAACTGGAGTAAAGACTATCAAAAAAAGAGTATAAAAATAAAAATGTGTAAGAAAGTATAATAGGTGGTATGAAGTCATAGCATTTATATAACTGGAGTCTGAGAAAAACAGGAGAAAAAAATGGGGCATAAGCAATATCTAAAATGATAATAAGCCCATACAGAATAATGCACACACACACATGAGTGCACACACTTGTTTTCTCACTCTCTCTCTCTCTCTCTCTCACACACACACACACACACACACACACACTCTTTGCCAAGCAGCTCAAAATCAAAGTAGAAAATTCATAAGGGAATACATTTTTAAAGGACAATGAAATTAAATCTAGCCATATGCCATAAACAACATAAACAGTTAGCAATGATATAGTAACTTTAAAGTTGTAACCTAAAATCCTATACCCAGTAAACACACTCCCCCAAAATTAAAAAAAAAAAAAAAATGAAGTAAAGACATTCTCAGAGACAACAAAACGAAAATCTGTGAGATAGTCAAAGCAGATTAACACTAACAGAAACAGTAAAATCTGTCCCTCGGGAGGAAGGAAAAGAGTATCTGGAGCTTCAGAAATAAATAAAGAGCAAGAGAGGACAAATATATTAATAAATCTAAGTCTAAATAATACAACTGAAAAAAAAGTAAGGTTATAAAATTGGCCATATAAAATAATGTTATAATTATATAAATTCTAGTTGTTACCATTTTTAAAAAATTCTTACGATATTAATATTGACAATAAAAACACTAATAATTTTGTTGATAAAATAATACAACAAAAGACACCTCCCAGATAAAGGCCTTTGGGGCCTGATGAAATCTGAAAGCAGAACAAAACTAAGGGAAGCTATAGCCAAAGTCAATATTGCAACATATTAGGCTTTTTTCATTCTTTGTTTCTTCCTAAAACTCTGTTTAACTTTTTAAATAATTTTACAAAAATTAGTATTTCCTTTTGTGTTCTACTTTTAAGTCTCATAGATTTCTTTGTTAGCTTGCTTTCTAATAATAGCTTTATTTCATCTTTATCCCTATTTCCATTTTTATTTAAAAAAATTTTTTAACATTTATTTATTTGAGACAGAGAGAGAGAGAGAGCATGAGCAGGGAGAGGGGCAGGAGAGAAACTCAGACTCCATAGTAAGTGTGATCACTTACATGAGATCACTTACATGATCTCAGGATCAGTCCCTGAACCCTGAGATCATGACCTGAGCTGAAATCAAGAGTCACGGGCTCAACCGAATGAGCCACCTAGGCCCTTCTCATTTTTATTTTTATTTTTTCATTTAATTTCATTTTTATTTGTATTTACATTTCATTTTTTCATTTCTCATTTTTATTTATTTTATATTTATTTTAATTTTTTATTTTATTTACTGCACATAGAATTATAGGTTAGCACCTTGCTTATTCAAAGAAGGAACAGTAAGATCTCATAGTTGGAAATTATTGTTATTGTTACTCACAATATTCACTGAACCTAAATTTTTGCATCAATGTGCTTATTGGCAAATTTGGGGTTCTGATTTCTCTCAAATTACTTTCTTACTCTCTGATTTTTTTCAAGTTTTTTTCTTCCTTTTTAATACTTATGTATTTGATTGCTTTTTTTTTTTTACTATGGTCAAAAACACATAAAGTTTACCATCTTAACCATTTTTTTTTTTTCAAAGATTTTATTTATTTGACAGAGAGAAACACAGCGAGAGAGGGAACACAAGCAGAGGGAATGGCAGCGGGAGAAGCAGGCTTCCCGCATAGCAGGGAGCCCGATGCGGGGCTTGATCCCAGGCTCCCCGGATCTGACCTGGGCCGAAGGCAGACACTTAACGACTGAGCCACCCAGGCGCCCCCCTCTTAACCATTTTAAGTGTAAAGCACAACAGTATTAACCATATGTGCCTTGCACAACAGATACCTAGAATTTTTTAATCTTGAAAATCTGACACCAGTTTCCTTTTCCTCCTTCCTCTTGCCACTGGCAACCACCATTCTACTTATTTCCAAGAGTCTGACTACTTCCAATACAACATACAAAAAGCAATCATGCAGTGTTTGTCTTCATGCTGGATTATGTCACTTAGCATAATGCTCTACAAGTTCATCTATATTGTAGTATATAATAAGATTTTCTTCTTTTGATAGCAGAATAATTTCTTTCACGTACATAACACATTTTCTGTATCCATTCATTTAGTAGTGAGCATTTAGGCTGTTTCCACCTCTTGTCTACTGTGAATAATGCAGCAATGAACATCGTTGTACAAATATCTCTTTGAGATCCTGTTTTCTTTCGGATATATATGCAGAATGGGAATTTGCAGATCATATGTTAATTCTATTTTTAACTTTCTGAGTAACTCCTGTACTGTTTTCTATAGTCCTTGCTCTATTTTATACTCCCACCAACAGAGCACGAAGGGCCCGATTTCTCCACATCCTCATCAACACTTGTTATTTTCTGGTAATGGCCAACCTCATAAATGTAAGGTGATATCTTACTATGGTTTTGATTTATAGTTCCTTGATGATTGTTCATGTTAATGACTATTTTCATGTATTTGTTGGCCATTTTGCACATCTTCTATGAAGAAATGTCTATTCAAGGACTTTTCACATTTTTAAACTTGTTTTAAATGGGTTTGTCAAGTTGTAGTTCTTCAAATGTTCTGCATATTAACCTCTTATCAAATACATGGCTGCAAATATTTTCCCCCATTCCAAAGGTTGTCCCTTTACTGTTATTTCCATTGCTCCACAGAGAAGTTTTTTTTTTTTAATTTAATGTAATCCCATTTGTCCTTTTTTTTTTTTTTTTTTGCTTTTATTATCTATGCTTTCAATGTCAAAACCCAGAAATCACTTCCAAGACCAATGTTATGAAGCTTGCCCCTCTGCTTTCTTCTAGAAGTTTCAGTTTCAGGACTTATGTTTATACATCTTTAATCCATTTTTAGTTAGTTTTTGTATATAATATAAGCTAAGGGTTCAACTCCATTTCATTTTCACAGGCCGGTTCTTTTCTAAACACCATTTGTTGAAGAGACCATCCTTTCCCTATTGAATGATCTTGGCACTCTTGTCAAAGATTACTTGACCATATACATGAGAGTATTTCAGGGTTCAAATGGTCTGTATGTCTGTCTGTATGCTAGTACTGTTTTGATTATTGTCGCTTCATAAGATGTCTTGAAATTAGAAAATATGAGGCTTGCAGCTTTGTGTTTCTTTCTCAAAAATGTTTTGGCTATTTGAGGGTAATTTGAGAATCCATCTGGATTTTAGAATTTTATTTCTATTTCTTCAAAAATGCCATTGGGATTTAGATAGGGATCGCACTACATGTATAGAACACTTTGAGTAATATGGACATTTTTCAAATATTAAACCTTCTAATCTATGAACAAGATGTCTTAACATTTATCTAGGTCTGCTTTAATTTTTTTCAACAATATTTTTTTATTTTCAGTGTAGAAACCTTTTACCTTCTGCACTAAATATATTATTATTTCTGATGCTATTGTAAATAAATTTTTAAAAAATTTTTTTTGGTCTGTTCATTGTTAGTATATAAAAACACAAGTGATTTTTGTGTGTTGATTACCCTCTTGGTTTATTGATTACTTCCTTAAATACTCCTGATTTCTTGACTTCCCTAACTTCCTAATGCCATTTATATCTTTACAACCTCCCCCCCAAAACCCACCTTAGATGGTTGCCTAAATTATTAGCTGCCTCATCACAAATTTATTTTTGAATAGACCTCTTTAGGATCTGAATCATTGTCATTGATGTCTTCCTGTGAAAATCTTTTTTTTAAGTTAACCTAAAGTTGCTACCACCACTTCATGAGGAGTAACAAATTCAATGAACTAATTGTTTCATCTTCTTAGGCATTAGCAGGAATACACAAAATTTTTGAGCAGTCCCCATGAATAACTTATCACCTAAGTCCCTGACTGCCATGAAGGGTGAGATTATGTCTCCACTTCCCTAATGACATAGATTTTCATGGTTCCTTGTTTATCAGCTTCCCTGAATTCCTGTGACAGAATATCACAGTGATATTTTTTTTTAGTTCTGTGAAAATCCTATTTTCCCATGAATAACATTCTAAGGCAGTAAAATCTTTGTTTCATTCAAAAACCACTGATTGCTTTTTAAACATACTCCCTCCAGTGAAGCCTTTTCCAGAGATAACCCAATAGTAAACGAATCTGAATGTCCTATGAGGCCACACGTCTCCTTTTTTGTGGCCAAGAATTTTAATTCCTTTTCATTCCCCACAGTTATTTTCTTCCTGTTTTCACTATTCACTATTACTTTTTAAAACTTGTGAGGAATAGTGATTAAAATGATCCCTACTAGTTTTCAGGGATTCTATTCCTGTAACTGCAATTTTCCCAAAGCACTATGATTTGGAAGTAAAATGCACATTGTATTTACTTAGGAATATATTTATTTACTCAGAAGTGAAAGTCTGTGTGATTTAACGGGAAAGGAATTTGCACAGCATTACATATCCCTGAACTTACTTACGCCCTGGATCTGCCACGTGCTAACTGTATAACCTTGAGCGAATTAATTTCCTCCTGTGGATATGACTATCTTGACAGGATACGTAAAATGCTCAATAATAGCAATTACCATTAGACGTGCTCAGGCTGTCTTTCTACCTCTTATTTCTATGTCCTCAGATCCAAACCACTCAACTGCTCTGAAGCTCAGTTTCTCATCTGTAGAAAATGAGTGACGTCTGTCCATTCAATTCCACATAGCTGATGTGCAGGTCAAACGATATAATAATACATGAGATCAGTTTGTAAATTGAAAATCTACCATATTAATTGATGAGCAACAAAATGCATTATGATGAGATGATGATCGTGATCAAAATGAAACAACATCTCTATGAAAATTGCTGATAGCTGATTCTCTGCTGTATTTATTTTAGAAAATGGTCATTACAGATAAAGTTCTCACAATTAGCATTAGCAGGATGATTTCAAGAACAAATTACTTCAATTAATAAACATTTTCATATTATTAAAGTCAAAATAATTGTAACTAAGAGTTTATTTAATCAGACTAAAGGAAAAATATACTGAGGCAAATGTCTCCAAATTACTGAGGCAAATGTAATCAATTGGTGATTTAAAAATTATAACAAATCAAGTGACTATGTAACAAAAGTGATAAAATTGTTAAGAAAGGGGCACCTGGGTGGCTCAGTGGGTTAAAGCCTCTGCCTTTGGCTCAGGTCATGATCTCAGGGTCTTGGGATCGAGCCCCGCATCGGGCTCTCTGCTCAGTAGGGAGCCTGCTTCCCCCCCCTCTCTGCCTGCCTCTCTGCATATTTGTGATCTCTCTCTCTGAGTCAAATAAATAAATAAAATCTTTAAAAATATTATTAATAAAGTTAAGCCCAAGGGAGATGGAATTTGAAAAATCTCATGTTTTTCAGAATAATCTGGATGGTATTTTGTGGTTAAATGTTTCTTAGTTCAACCTGACAAACCCAAAATAAAATGATTCACATAATTTCTTCACATTCCTCAAGTTGAATGTTGAAGATGTCCTAACATATAAAAACAAAAAAATTAGAAACGCCATGTTATTTGTTGTAAATATGAATAAAAAACATACAAGCTTTTTTAGCGATGGTCAATGACAGTATTTACAAAGAATGTAAAGCAGATGACCCAGGTTCTCCAGGAAGACATGCCTTGAGCTATAATTTACATTCTGTCAGGCAGCGAAGAAAATGTTAGCTAAGATTTATACACTAATTCTGTATCTCAACAACATAAAGTTCAATTCTCATTTAAGTGCTTTGCTAAGAAGGACTAAGAACTTTCTCATAATTACTGACATTTTTGTACCAAGAAAAATCTTGAGAATACAATGAATTTATTAGAAGAATGTACATTGCTGGAACGTTAGAAACTTGTGTGTTGCTGGGCTGTAAACTATAATAGTCATTAGGGAGTGATTTTACCAAACAACCTTAGTGATAATGAACTCATTAAATGATCACTGATTGGGTCTAAATAACAAAGCTTTTACAAAATGACTATGTAGATGCTCTCAAGATTCAAAACAACAGGAATATTGCCTCTTTCTTGTGAATGTGTTTTCAAACTAAAATTAAGTATCTCAAGAAATTAACTTTAATAGAGATGCAGAGTCACAATTTGTTTCAGCAAAGATATTTTATATTTTTCCAGAAAAAAAAATAATATAATTTGTTTAAAAACCTCAGCCTTCATGCTAAAGCAATGAGGAGTTCTCTCCAGGGCATCTTAAACTTTTGTGGTAGCATTACGTATCTTCATTGTTTTTGTTTTGTTTTTTTTTTCTCCCACAGATAAACTACTACAAAATTGGTTGAGTTATTTTATGAATATAAGGCTAATCTAAAACAGTTTTGTAGCAAAACTGAAATCAGTACACAGAATATCAAAACTAGAGTACTAGAAACTGATAAGAAGTGCAGAATACCTAGAATACAATTATATGAAGCCCTATGTGTACGCCACTTAGTTTATGGCAGACCTTAAATGTTAACATCCCAATTCCATGGCGATCACAAAGATACGTGGTCTATAAAAGTGGCCCAGATTGATTGAAGCTCATTCACATGTGAGTGACCAGGTACAGCCTTATAAATATTACATGAATATACATCTATGCTTGATTTGCTTTCATAATATTCCTTTTTGAAAGGCCATGTTTTATTATTTTTGAAATGGAAAAGAGATAATAAAACATCAACCATTACACTGTAAATATGATGCTATAAAATATACTGGAAGCTTATTTTTAACCTAAGGCTTATAAAAATGATTCAGAAGATATCCTTAGTAATGGTAAAAACCATCAAAGAAACTGAGTCATAGTTAATTTTGTTGTGTCACAAAAAATAAAAACACTTTAGGAGGCAGTATTCTATGCTCATTACAGACATGACCTATAAGATCAGAAATACCCTGCCTTAGATCACAGCTTCACTATTTGTTGTATGACCTTAGGCAAATTAAAAATATTTTTTCATCTTCAGATTTCTTATCTAAAAGATAAGGATTTGAATTATAGTACTTAACAGGTACTAACTAAAAAATGAGGATATAATAACAGTACCTCATGGCCTTAGTATGAGAAATAAATTGCCATGATACATGTAAAACACTTTGAGAACTGCCTATGATACAGCAAATAATAGTTACTTACTATTATCATTATTATTACTATTAGCTGCCGCAACAACATAATCAGTACCATTATAATTTTAACAGCATGACCATGCCTATGCTCTTCTTTCAAAGCACTGTGAAGAGTATAACCTAAATGTAAATCAAATACTTCTCCATTCTCATTATGGTGGCTGCATGAAGAGATTAATTTATACTGAAAATCAATTTATCAAAAATGTCCTCACTCATTAGACAGTTGATGCACTGAAATGAAGGTGCTTAGTTTCCCCTAGATGCTAATGTTCCATGAGATGCCTGATGTGAATTAAAAAATTAAACATATTCTGTAGCCGAAATAGAAATAATTTCTTCAGTAACAATAAATAGGTTTTGTGTTACAAAGGGAAAAAAAACTATGAAATTTAACTTGATTTATCAAAATTCTTAGTTCATATCAGAGAGGTTTAGGACTAAAAAATGTTAAGAATGATGAATATCATTGTAGCTCATTACTTTTAAGCCACTTTCCATGCATTGATAACAACCAGATGATCACACAAGGATGCAATTTAATATTAAAGAACACTATTGTCTATTAGGCAAAGCAAGAAAGAATAATAGAGCAATACCTTCCTTATCTGGAATGTATCCAGGAAGCATTTAAAATGGACTTTTACCAGTGAAATTATAAATGACTAAGTCTATACACTAAAATTTATGTAACTTAATTATATGCATATCCATTGGCCTTCATTTAGAGACTACTTATTCTTAACACAAGTAAGAGTACACAAGGTTAAGGTATTTGGTTTGTAAGTTTATAACTATTGAATGAATTGTCACATTTACTCCACTATTACATACATTACAAATGAGTTCAAATGACTAACAACAGAAAAAAGTTCTGCAAAAGTAAGTCACAACTCAAAATGCACGGCCTATGAAAATGGTGTTACAGCACAGAATTGTAACTAATATTTATAATAATGACCTTTACTTATTTAAAAGTTCATATTGCATTTAATATGCTATATTGAAGAATGCCAAGAAACATACAGCTCATTATCAAAGGATTTCCATCCAAAACAGTCAAAACCCAGCAGGTTTCATATTCCATGATTTGGAAGTGCTATCAAGGATGATTTATTTTTGTTGATGGTCCAGTTTCCTTCTTTTGCATGTAGTTTTCCAGTTTTCCCCAAACCACTTATTTAAAGAGTGTCTTTTCCCCATTGCATATCCTTGCCTCCTTTGTCATAGATTAATTGACCGTAAAAGTCTAAGTTTATTTCCAGGCTGTCTATCCTGCTCCACTGATCTATGCATCTATTTTTCTGCCAGTATTAACTAACAATAAATCAGTCTTTTGGAAGACTAGCCTTTTTCAGTCTTTTGGAAGGGTAGCCCTAAGTCAATAAAGAATATATATACACACATATACACATATACACCACATTTTCTTTATCCATTCATCAGTCAATAGACGTATTTGCATTCTTTCTGTAAGTTAGCTATTGTTGATAATGCTGCTATAAACATCAGGCTGCATGTATCCCTTTGACTGTATTTTTGTATACTTTGGGTAAATACCTAGTTGTGCAATTGCTGGGGTGTAGGGTAGTTCTATTTTCAACTTTTTGAAGAACATCTATGCCTCCTAGGAATCCCGAGAACTAATATGTGTATTTATAAGAAAGTCCTCTAACATTGAGAAAAACTGAACACAAAATAGATTTGTCAAGTACCATTCGTTGGAAATGGTTTCCATGAATTAAATCTGTATTGGAAAGATCTAGTTGAAAAATGCAACTTTAAGGTAGACTCATGTCACAGACTCTTGAAAACAGCGACCACGTAATCAAGACCTCTTTCCCCAACTCTCAGCATCATTTATCTTACAATGTGGGTACATTTTCTCTTACTGCAAAATAATATCTATCAAGAAGCCAAAGCCATTCCTAACTCAATACTTATTTACTGTACTCTTACTTTGGGCAATACCATGTTCTAGGCTTTGGGAATTCAGTGATGAACAAAACAGAAAAAACTGCTCTGATCTCTCCCATTATAGTAGAGGAAAACAGAAAATTAATTGATAATATATTATTAATTAAGTCTGGTGGTGATAAATGTTTCTGGGGGAAAAAGCAGGGACGGGGTGATAAGGAATTCTTTGAGTGAAGGTAGGGGCTATATTTGAAAAATGTGGTCAGAAAAAACTTCTTAAATAAAGTAATACTTGAGTAGAGATGTGCAGGAAATGAGAAGGCAACCCATGAGGATTTCCTTTCAGCCCGGGAAAATGGCTCATGCAAGGGCTGCTTTGCAGAAGAGATTTTGAGGTGTTGACCAAGAACAAGAGGTCAGCTTGAAGAGACCAGGAAGAGTGAGTAATGGAGTACAATGGAGAACCTACAGGCCATTTAAGAACTTCTATATCACAAGAGATGAAATTCATACCGAAAGAAATGGAAAGCCATTGGAGAATGTTATAAATGATCAGACTTAACTTTAACAGGGTCACTCTGGCTCCCCCAATGAGGCTACTTTAGGAGAGTAAGGAGACCAGTTTAGAAGTGATGAAGAAAAAGCAAATGGTGGCATGGAGCATAGGAATAGCAGTAGACATGGAAAAAAGATGCCAGATTCTGGATATACACATTTTTCTCTCATAACAGCTACTTAGCTAAAGGTTTGCTGTAAGGACTTTCAAATTGTACTACTTTCCAGAAAACTTCTTTGTTTTTTGTTATTGTTAGTTTACTGTTAAACAGTATAATGTCTTTCTTACCCAAAAGCACACACTACCTAAAATGCCATAACAAGTAACACTTCAACATCATGGTACCAGGCTAGGACATTCACTAATTTACTTGACACCACCGTTCCTAGTCAGAGAATGCCCTATGAAACAAAGGAGAACTGTTCCATGTTTGGACGAACCTGAAATGTTTTGCTTTTTATTCATATTCCAAGTAAGAAGATTATATGAGTAGTATCTTTTGCAAGTCTTTAGTCTATCACTTATGTTGACTTTACTCAGGTATTTTTTAGTGTACTGTTTGGCTCTAAAGGTTATTGTTGTGGTTTTTTTTTTTTTTTATCTGTTATGACTTTACATTTATTTTCACTTTATAGTGAGGGGAAGTTTGACGGAAAGAACACTTTGATCTCTAAAAAATTGCCTATACTTCTCTGTAAAGAGACCCCTTTGCCTCCCTCTCACACTACCCACTATCAACTGGGCACTTCTTCCTTTGGAAAACACAGTCAACTGTACAGAACACACTTGAGTGTATAAAAACATATCA
>CM053615.1:44423277-44442959 GCA_028646535.1 Procyon lotor | reverse complement strand
AGCCCCTCAAGGTCCTGGAGACTTTGTTTCCAAAATAGCTTGGTTGTGCTCTCCCTAACTCCCTCCCAACTTGAAAGTATATGATCAGCTGTTCCTCACCACTCCAGTGCAGCTATTTCTGCCCACAGACCTGGCCCTGTGCTTTAATAAAACCACCTTTTTGCATCAAAGATGTCTCAAGAATTCTTTCTTGAGCATTTGCTCTAAACCCCAGCACTTCCACATCAATTCTCTCCGACACCCAACCCAAATAATCAGATAATCTAGTTCTATCGGAAGGTGACATTGGAAATGGAGAGGATAGGTCTGAAAATATTTGTGAAACACCATATAAGCAGACGAATATCTCTTTGAACTCAGGGAAATACCTTAAACCCTATAATCCTATTTTTCCTCTCTATAACATGGGAATATTGACATGTATATTACAGGATCGCTGTTAGGATTAAGTGAAATTATTATTGTTTTTGAGGCAACAAGCATAATCCCTATCACAAATAGTCTTTCACATACAAACAGCAGTTGTCATGATCATTATTGAGTTAGAACTGTCTTTCTCTCCTCCTTGTCCTTCCCTTTCTCCTTTTTATTTATTCTCTCCCCCCTTCTACTCCTGTGACTTCTCTTCTTTTCAGGAATGTTCTTGGCTGTGAATATACAAGGATGCATATGAAAAAGAGATATTACTCCTAGAAAAATGTTTACTCACTCCCTGAGACGGGGTATGTCTAAAGGTCAAAAAACAGAAACAAATGCTGGCACTTTTGGTGTGAAATGAGTAAAATTTATACATGCAGACATAAAACTATAAAAGAAGGAAATTACACAGACAAAATAGAGAATTGCAAATAATAACTTCACCTACAATAAGGGGCGCCTGGGTGGCTCAGTCGTCTGCCTTCGGCTCAGGTCATGATCCCAGGGTCCTGGAATCCAGCCCCGCATCGGGCTCTCTGCTCTGCAGGAAGCCTGCTTCTCCCACTACCATTCCCTCTGCTTGTGTTCCCTCTCTCGCTGTGTTTCTCTCTGTCAAATAAATAAAATCTTTAAAAAAAAAAAAAAAAGATGAAATGTGTGGTCCCATGATCCAGATTTCCCACATGCATAGTTAACTAAGATAGAAATTATAGCTCATTTTCCCATAAATTTACACTTTTCAGATACTAAAAGTTTAACAACGTTTTATAATAATGAAGAAATATTTTCTCAGTCTCCACTTCAGAGACTTAATAAAACAAAGGAACAAATATAGGCCCAAAATGGGCCTTGAGCCAGACCAGGTCACTGAACCAAGATTTAATACCCAATCTAATTGCAATTTCAACCTCTCCCAGAAATGTAGTCTTAACCAGGTCAATCAGGAACTTTTGGATGAACATCAGTGAGGTAACATATCCCCTGGGCCTTCTCCATCCCCTCACCTTAAATTGAGATAATCTACTTATTAAGAATCCCTCCCTTGCTCTTCCCCTGAGGGAAGGTGATCTTGCCTAAAACAATCCTTTCTTTTGCTAATCATTTTCTTGCCCCATTCTTCTTCCCATAAAAGCTTTCTGTTTTCTACAATTCCTCTTCCCTCTACTTGATAGATGGGGTGCTGCTGATTCGTGAATTGTTTAATAAAACCAATTAAATCTTCATCTCCAAATATATTCAGTTGAATTTTGTTTTTTAGCTGACTGAAAGACAAAATAAATTTTTGAAACTTGCTCTAAACTAAGACAATAGTGCAGTTATTAATCTTAAAACATACACATTTCAGTACTTTCAAACTAATTGTTTCTCAGTATGGTATATCTGAAAACAAAACCAAAAACCTATGCATTCTCCATAATTTCCCACTCTTTTATGATTAAAATGTCTAATTATGTCACTTAAATGTGACTTTTCATATTAAAATTTGGCTAAATAATTAACTGTAAGTTAAACACCATGAGCTTAAAATCAACCAGGCTCACTATTTCTTTGTGACCTAAGGAATATTTGCATGTAAAATAAATTCTAATCTTTAAGAAAAGTCTTCAATAAATAAGCTGCATATTTGAGCAATTCTGAATGCTTGTTTTTTCTGCATAAAAATAATTGCATATATATTGTCCAGTTCCATTTTTGCCATAATGCTGCTAAATACATAGTTTTCTTCCTTGGGATTATGCACATAAAAAGCAAAGTCTATATTATATCTAACTTTAAAACAAATACCTTCACTTGTTATGTCCGGATTGAGACCCTCCCCAAAAGAACCCACAAAAGGCAGGCTGGATGCAAGAGCAAGAGGGTTTATTTCCAGCTAGCTGGGGCTTCCACCAGCACACAGGACCCAGTGCAGTGCTAAGGCAAGAAGCCCTGCCTCTCTCCTTTGAAGCATTTTTATGCATTCAAGTAAATAAGCACATGGTCACTACACACCTAGGCGAGTTCCTTTTTCTTTATATGGCAATTACCTAAATCTATGCATTTCATTGGTGCATTTGAACAACTCAGGGGCTGGGCAACACACAGGGAAGCTAAATTCCAGGAATAGTTTCACGCCCATACCCTTAGGCCTGTCTTTTTCTGACAGGACCCTACCCTGTACCCTTAGGCCTGTCTCTCCCCCCCCCCCCCCCCCCCCCCCCCCCCCCCCCCCCCCCCCCCCCCCCCCCCCCCCCCCCCCCCCGCTTAAAATGAGGCCTGTCTTGGAGGAAATTAAAACTGAACTCCACACACTTTAGACCAAATTAAAAATAACAATATAGTGAAATTCTTTGACATTTCTTACAGCCTACCCTCTGAAGAGCTACTCACTTTAAGAACGTTTTTATACAAAATGTAGGTTTTGTTGTTTTTATACATACAGGAGTAACCAACTCAAGATCATTGGCAAATAATACGAATTGGTTACTCACAGATCAAGTCTCACTAAATATTTTAAAAGAATCAAAAGTAAGATAGAACAAAAGATTTTATCACATTCCTCTCTTGTGATAAATTATGGATGCCAGTGATTGATGAGTGTGTTTGAGTACATTGTTATTATTATCTCTGACAGATAGAAAGCACCATTTAACCAATGGCTTCTCAAATGTAAACAAATCTGGGAACAAGAAAACCCCTGTGTATCTCTAGCATGTAGCAAACTGCTTCAGCAATAAATGCAATAAGCAGGAACCTGCACCTACAAATGCATTTGTTCTTTTTTCTTGTCTACGCTTAGAGAAATAACAATAAGTATTTTGAAATTATCATCACCATCATGGTACGTACCATGTATTGAGTGTCTTGTGATGTATTAGTCCCTGGGTTTGGTCCCTGTTTCTGACACAGAACTCCTAAAAACCTTAGAATTTCTTAAGTGATGAGAGCTGCAAAGGTGAGATGACTTTGGAGGCTCACCTAAGGATGAAGGGCTGCTTGCCAGGAGAAATTAACCATGTGATTAGAGTAAGGTTAGAACTTTCAGTCCCAACCTCCTACCCCCAGGGAGGAGAGACTGCTGGAGGGTGAATCATCAGTTTCCAATGCGTATTGATTTAATAAATCATGCCTATGCAATGAAGGCTCCATAAAATCCCAAAATGATAGGATTTGGAGAGCTTCTGTGTTTGTGAACACATGGAGGTTCTGGGAGAGCAATAAATGTGATCAGCAGGCACCTGCACCTACAAAGGGTGTGGGAGCTCTGTGCCCCTTTCCCCGTACCTTGCCCCATGCATCCCTTCTCTTTGGCTGTTCATCTCTTCTATTTTCTTATAATAAACCAGCAATCTTCAGTGTTCCCCCGAGTTCTCTGAGCCACTCCTGCAAATTAACCAAACCCAAGGAGATAGTTATGGGAACCTCTGCTTTATAGCCAGTTGGTCTGGAGTACACATAACCACCTGATCTTGAGACTGACATCTGAGTACAAAGAGGGGGTCCTGGGAACCTCCAGTCTGTAACTGGTCAGTCACAAGCACAGGGAACAAGTTGGACTTGAGAAGAGCATTTGATGCGGAGCTGGGGAACCGTCTTCTAGGACTGAACCTGGAAACTGTGGCACCTGACACTACACCCAGAGAGATAGTTGTTAGAGTTTAGTCAAATTGGAGGACGCCCAGCTGGCATCACAGAGAATTGCCTGGTTGTGGGGGAAACACCTCCGCACGCTTGGTGACCAGAAGTGTCAAATGTGTTCTGCGTGGTACTGGGCGTAGCGTGAAGAGTAAGGTAGAACGAACTGACGTGTCTCCCTTACAGCCTGGGTGAGTGCGCGTCTGTACCTGTGTGAGCACGAATAAGCATTCTTATTCCTCAGTAAGCAGCTCTGGTGTGTGGAAAGGGACAGAGATCCTCGAAGATGCATGTGAATGAAGTTGGACGCAGAGGGGAACCCAGCGCTGAGAAGTGCTTCTTCTTCTTTTTTTTTTTTATAAAGATTTTATTTATTTGACAGAGAGAAACACAGCAAGAGAGGGAACACAAGCAGAGGGAATGGTAGCGAGAGAAGCAGGGTCCCTGCCGAGCAAAGAGCCTGATGCGGGGCTCGATCCCAGGACCCTGGGATCTGACCTGGGCCGAAGGCAGACGCTTAACGACTGAGCCACCCAGGCGGCCTGAGAAGTACTTCTTGTTGCGTCTACTGTGGTTTCATGGTAACTGTTAGGGCATCCAGATCATTTGATATGGGTGAAGTTTGAGACAAACTCAAATCGTGTGACCATGGATGTTTCTTGGAATTTTCTCATTGGTTAATGGAGGTAGAATTTTAAGATAAAATGTACCATGAGCTATTCGCACTGGTCTTTCCACTGAGGACTTCAGAGATTTTATTTAACCTCAATAATCTTATATCTGTATTTCCTTTCTTCTGCACCAAAAATTCCAGTTCTCAGTGACCTCAGTAGTTCCTGGCATAAATTACTCACAGCTGATCCCACAGTACGTATATGGCATATACGGCCACACTAGTGAGAATACTGACTCTACCACCAACAAAAGAACTTCTGAAAAAAGAGTTGAAGATTTTTCCTTTGATCATTTTTATCCTTAGGGCATATCGCATTAGGGATGCATGATGGAATTACTACTATATCTTAAACTCTTAAACTGACAGAAATAGTTTTTCTCTGTGTGGTTATGCCACTAATTTTATATATAGGTTCATTTGTTTGATTTTACTTTCAATATTGAAGGACTGCTTTTTTATTTCCTTTTGTTGCGTAACTATGTAAAATACAAGACTCTGAAGTCAAATCTACAGAATATATTCACAGAGTGTTAGCCTCTATCTCTATCTCCCCATTCGTTTTTTTTTTTTTCTTCCCCTATAGGTAACCATGATTTTTAAATTAAATTTTTGATTTATTTTTCTATTAAAAAATAAGCCAATATATGTATACATTCATATCCTTTTCTCTCTTTTGGATAAACAGTTGTATATTATATACACTTTTCTCTAACTTCTTTTTTTAATATATCCTAGTATGATCATTTAATGGCAGTTTATGGAGAGACTCTGATTTGTTTGTTTTTTTTTTTCAAACAATAGTCTTACTGAGATACAGTTCACATAAAATTCGTTTTTTTGTAATGTGCTCTTTTAGTGGCTTTTAGTATATTAGCATAGTTGTGCAACCATTGCCACTGTTTAACCTCAAAATAGTCTCATTGTCCCCCAAAGAAAGCCCCCCGTATCCATTAGCAGTCGTTATCCATACCCCCAATGCCCCAGCACCTGACAACCACTAATCTGCTTTCTGTCTATGAATTTGCCCATTTTGAGCATTTAATATAATTTGAATGATGTGTTTTATTGTGACAATTCTTTAACTTAGCATGACCTTTTTGAAGTTCTATGTTGTAGCCCATATCTGTACTACATTCCTTTTTACTTCCAAATAATATTCCATTGTATGCCTAAACCACAAGTTGTGTATCCATTCATCTCTTGATGGGCATCTATGGTGTTTCTGGTTTCCAGTTACTCTGAATAATGTTGCTGTGTCATAATGTGCAAGTTTCTGTGCAGACATAGTCTTTCACTTCTCAGTATATACCTATGGGTAGATGGGCTGGATCATGTGGTATTTCTGTGTTTAATATTTTAAGGAACTCCTAAATGTTTTTACAGAATGGCTACATGATTTTATAATATAGAATATTTCAATTTCCCTGCATTCTCACTAACATTTGTAATATTATCTGCCTTTCTGATTATAGTCACCCTAGTGAAATGGTACCTCAGTGTGGTTTTAACCTACATTTTGCTAATGATTAATTATGTTAAATATCTTTGCATGTGCCTTTTGGCCATTCATTCATTCAATATATTATTTGGAGAAATATCTTTTCAAATCCTGATCTTTTTTTAAGGTGAGTTATGTGTCTTTTATATATTTACAATTATGTATATATAATACAGTATAAATATATATATAATACAATGCCCTTGCTAGATATTTTATTCAGAAATGTCCTTTTCCTTCTGCCCCCCTCCACCCCTCCCACTGCTCCTGCACAATCTCTCCCTCAAATACATAAATAAAGTTTTAAAAATTAATCAATCTATAAAAATATCTTCTCCCATTCTCTGAGTTACCTTTTGACTTTGTTGATCAAGTTTTATAGCTTTAGCTCCTACATTTGGCTCTGTTGTCCATTTGGCATTAATTTTATTGTATTGTGTGACGTAGGGGTCCAACTTCATTATTTTGCATGTGTATATATATATCCATTTTTTCCAGCACCAATTGTTGAAAAACAGTTCTTTAACAATTTTTAAAAAAAATTAAATTTATTTTTAATTTTTTAAAAATTAAAAAGGCCTAAGAAGATAGCCTAAGAAATATCCTGAAATGTCTCTGGTGGAATTAGAACTAAACCTAGTACTGAGCATAGACTGACCTTACATGTATACTTGTTCCTGATCTTTATTATTAAAGGAACAATACCCATAATTTATTTTTAATTGTTTTATCATGATAAGTATACTCTTTAATCCCCAGTACTTATTTCACCCATCCCCCAGAACAATACCTGTAATTGAGGTTAAATCAGAGAATAGGTATATATGAAAGAAGGCTTTGCTAGAATATCTCTTGAATACATTACTACCAAATAAGGCAACTTAAGCATAAATTTGCTTAAAATGTGTCTGATATGACTATATCCTTTTTCAGAAATTGCCGAGTCACTTTTTTTTTTTAAAGATTTCATTTATTTATTTGATAGAGAGAGATCACAAGCAGGCAGAAAGGCAGACAGATAGGGGGAAGCAGGCTCCCCACTGAGCAGAGAGCCCAATGCGGGGCTCGATCCCAGGACCTGAGATCATGACCTGAGCCAAAGGCAGAGGCTTTAACCCACTGAGCCGTCCCGAGTCACTTTTAAAAACAGCACAGATTGGTTTTTTTTTCTAAAACTACCTTGATGAGTGGAATACACATTACACAGAAGATTTTAGCTTGAAAATATAAAATAAACATGATATCCATTTGCCATCTGGTGTGTTGTAAATATATTGTTGTTTACCCTTTTCAGAAGCCCTAAATGAACTTTGTAATTGCCTCATTATCTGCAATATGTGACACCTCCACGGCCATTCTGGTGATGATAACACATAGCTTCCCTAACAACACAAAAAGCAAAATAAAGAGAAAGGTGAAGTCATCTAATGAACTTATATGCATTTGTATATAAAGAAAGATGTCTCTTGAAATAACACTGTGCTGAGGTTCCAATGCAGCTGTAAGCAATGTAACTAATGTCATCTGCTTCAAACCTGAAAGTGCATCACTGAGACTACAAAGCGTACTTTGCTAAAAATCAAATCAGAGATAAAGCAGAGTTTAGCAATAAAAGATGATTGGTATGTGTCTCCAATGCAATCTTCCTCTATCTGTTGGCCTTAATTCTCCTCTCCTGTCTTTTAGAATGGATATATAAGTGTATGATAAAATGCAGATGATTACGGAGAGAACCACTTTAGCTGTACATTCTCCATGTTTTATGATAGCCAGTAGCTAAATAATAATCTCTGTAATCACATATGCTTGGCAAGAACTTTATATATAACATACTAACTTTCTAACAGACATAGATGCTATTTGGGTGCCTGGAGTCACATGTATTCTCAATACAAACTTTTTGATGGACGCTTGATTAGTTCCTGTTTTCATTAAGATTCTTTCCAGTTAATAAACATTTAACAGCAGGTGTAATGTATGTAATGTGCCCAGGAGTCTTGAGTGGACTCATAAGAACTTTTTCCATGTTGACCATTTACACAAAGCTCCAGAATAATGAGATGTGGATTTATAGGCATTTACTCATGTGTGGATTTATTGTTTGTTCAGTAGAATTTGTGTGAGTCCATTAGGAATCTTGGGATGAAGACATTTAATTTTGATCCACCTTTCTCCTTTATCCCTCACTGTCCCCATCATATTTTACTGAAATTTTCTC
Organism: Procyon lotor; assembly: GCA_028646535.1. NCBI lineage: Eukaryota > Metazoa > Chordata > Mammalia > Carnivora > Procyonidae > Procyon > Procyon lotor. The sequence goes on along the minus strand of CM053615.1, from coordinate 44,434,535 downwards.
TTGTCTCATAATTTTTTTAAAAATCCCCTATCACCACATCACATCATGCCTTTTTTTACCAAATTTGTGTCCTAGTAGCTATTCCTGGCCCTGGTTTCTTCAGTGAAGAGCAAAAGGGAAAGAATCATGTCTTTAGAAAGTTTGTGTTTTAAAGTAGGCTAGAGGGGCGCCTGGGTGCTCAGTGGGTTAAAGCCTCTGCCTTCCACTCAGGTCATGATCCCAGGGTCCTAGGATCGAGTCCCACATGGGGCTCTCTGCTCAGCAGAGAGCCTGCTTCCCCCTGTCTCTCTGCCTGCCTCTCTGCCTACTTGTGATCTCTCTCCTCGCTGTCAAATAAATAAATAAAATCATTAAAAAATAAAAATAAGAAAAAAGTAGGATAGAAAAAGGCACTTGAAAGGGAAAGATAAAAAAGCAAGGGATCATTATATATGCATATATGCATACATATATACATACATAAAGTACATAGATCCTAGGTGTCCAGCTCAGTGGAATTTTATAGATTAAATGCAGCTATATTTGCACTACCTTGATCAAGAGATAATTACTAGTGTGATTCCTGAAGCTATGTCAAAGTGTATATCTATTTATGCAGAATGTATTGTTTTGTGTCTGGCTCTTTTGCTCATCCTATGTTTGTAAGATCAGTCAATATTTGTGTGAAGTTATAGTTCATTCATTTTAATTTCTGAATAGCATTTCATTGTACAAATATACCATACTTTATTTTTCCAGTCTATTGCTTATGTGCATTTTTGGATTATTTACAGTTTTCAGATATTAGTAATAGTCCTGTTATGAATATACCCATATTTTTCTGAAGGGAAAACATATATATCCATTTATTCTGGGTATATATTTACTTGGAGTGGAGTGCTTAGATCATGAGGCACATTTGGTTTTAGATATATGCCAGTTTTCTGAAGTGGTTGTAGCAGTAGTACATGAGACTTCAACTTTCATCATATCATAGATAACGTTGGATGTTTTCTTTTTTTGTTAGACATACTGGTGGACGTGTGTTAGTATCTTACTATACTTTGATATCTCATTGCGACTTTAATTTTCATTTCCTTTATGAGTAATGTATTTGATTATTTTTTTCTTAAGTTTATTAACCATTTGGATATTCATTTATATGAAATCTCCTTTGTAGTCGCTGCTTTTCTTTATTGAAGCATCTTCTTTTTTATTGGTTTATAAACATCATTTATATATTATGAACTGAATCCTTCACAGGATGTATATTGTATCTCTCACTGTGGGGCTTGTCTTATCTGAAATGACAAACCCACTAAAAAGTGAGCAAAAATTTGAATAGACATTTCTCTATAGAAGGCACACAAATGGCCACCAATAAGCGCTTGAAAGATTATTTAACATTGGTAATCATTAGAGAAATGGAAATTAAACATTAAAATACTGAAATACATCATACCCAGTGGGAAGGCTAAAAAAAAAAAGATAGGTAATAACCAATGTTGAGGATGTCAAGGAAGTGGAATAATCATATATTTCTGGTAATATTTAGTTTTTAAAGATTATTTATTTATTTATTTATTTATTTATTTTAGAGAGAGGGAGGGAGCGTGAGAGTGTAAGTGGAAGGGAGAAAGAATCTAAATCAGACTCTGTGCCAAACGCAGAGCCTGACATGGGGCTCAATCCCATGACAGCAAGATCATGACTGGAACCAATACCAAGAGTCAGAAGCTTAACCGACTGAGCCACCCAGGCACCCCTGCTGGTGATTTTTATGATATGGAGCTGCTTTGGAAAACTGTTTTGCCAATTTCTCAGTGTGGAGCATAGAGTTACCAAATGATCCAGCAGTATAAACCCAAGAGAACTAAGAGCATATGTCCCACAAAAACTTGTCCATGATGTTTATAGTAACATTATTCATAGTAGTCGAAAGGTGGAAACACCCCAAATGTCCATCAAGTGATAAGTGATAACCTAAATGTGACATACAATGGAATGTCATTTGACAATAAAACAGGAATTAAGTACTGGTACACGCTAAGGTATGGAGGAACCTTGAAAACTTTATACTAAGCAAAAGGAACCAGTCATTAAAGGGCACATTTATATGATTTCATTTATGTGAAATGTCCAGAACATTTCACAGAAACAGAATCTAGATTAGTGGTTGCCAGGCATTTAGTAGTGAAAGGAGGTGATGTCTACTGAATATAGGATATTTTTAGGGGACGAAAATGCTCTACAATTATATAGTTTACCAAATTTGTGCTACATTCCTACTACATTTGTGCTACGTGGTTTTAAAACTGAAAAAACTAAAAAAAACTTCAGGATGTACACTTTTAAAAGGGAATTTTATAAGTCTTAGAACTCAATAAACATATTTCAACAAACAGTAATTTAAGATAACCTAAAGAGCAACATTGGGAGGATGAATTATTATCATGATACAACTATATGATGAAATTTTTAAACAATAAATATGCTGGAGTTATGTATACTAACAGCAGTGGATTTCAAAAGCATTGGGTAGAGAATGTAAGTTAATAACATATGGGAATGATGCACACTAAATTCAGGGTGATGGATTTTATTTTTAGGGTTTAGTGAAAGAGATTGAGACATAGTACCCAGAAATCTTCACCAGTGTTAATAATGTTTTTAATTCTTAGAATTATTATGACTACATGAGATTTTTATTGTATTTTTCTTTATGGCTCTTATACTTAAATATTTTACAATCCAAAAGTATAGTGATATTGGAGGACAGGGGACTTGATTGTAAGGATTAAAATCAATTAAATTCAGAGTTATATGTAAAATTATGTTCTTTTGGATTCATTAAGTAGAGCAATTTTCTATACATAAATAATAGAGGTCAATTAACTTTGAGAGCAAAAAAATCTGTAGCTTCATTAACATGAGGATTAAAGTTGAAGACAGCACCTTGTCTAGTGCTTTCAAATGTGTCCGGTTGTCTCAGATTTTTATGTCTGGCACATCAGCCAAGAAGTCATAGGCATCTAATAGTATCACTTTTTCCAGATAATTGCCCATGAAAATTCTGTACTTGCTTTAGTTCAGTGATTCTCTACCCTGGCTGCACATTAGAAGCACCTGGGGATATATGTAAAAAAATGTGCTGCCTAAGCCCCACCTGCACATATTCTGATAATTATTTTTGGGCCAAACCCAGGCATTGGCTGCTTTTGAAAGCACTCTAGGTTGTCCTAATGTGAGACTAGGTTTGAGAGCCATTGCCCTAACTTTGTGATCTACATATACTTCCTATGCTCTCTAACCTTTTCTTTCAAATCCAACTCTTTCTCTGTCTTGGATCTTGGTATTGATGGCCTTTTTGCTCCTGTCCACATGGTGTCTTGATTTTAGCATTCCCCAACAGCTCTGTGAGGAAAAGGCGTTCCTATTATCTTGTTTCTCCAAGTTAACCTGCACCACTCTTTCCACCAGGGGAGTAGCTTTGCAAATTTGCTAATGATTTGCCATGTTGATAAAGGAAAAGGAAAGAAAAGAAAAGAAAAGAAAACGGAAAGAAAAGAAAAGAGAGAGAAGGGAAGGAAAGAAAAGAAAAAAAAGAAAGATCAAATAAGAAAAGAAAAAAGATCAAATAAGCCATTAAAATTGGTTACACATAAATTAAGGATTGATGTTTTCCTGAAAGAATAGACAAGAATTAAAGAAGACAACCTTCCTTGACTATCACACAGCCAGGCAGTGGTTTTACTAATCTGACTCAGAAACATTAAGGGAAGTGGTCCCTTAGCCTAGTATTTACTGTACTGCTTTTTAATGGAAACTTCAGGCATTTCCAAGCTCTTGGATTCTATTTTCCAGTTCACTGGATGGCCAGGCTGTGTGGCCATGGTTCAAAAATAGCTAATTGCAATTCAGGGAAAATGATTCAAGGTTGCTGAGAATGGACAATATGTATGTCAGGCTCAAGTGATACAACATTTACTTATGGCAAGAGGGGCAAAGAAGTACCCAGCCACTTTCAGTGAGGGCTTTGATCCTGCCATCCATGGACAGCAGATCCACTCTGGAGCCAACTAGGGGAATGTAGCTGCATACACGACACACGGCCCGTCTGGTACTGCAGTGGAATGACCCCCATAGGGTCTGCAAGACAGAAAGCTTGCGGCATGCCTGAGGTTCATAGATATGCAATGCTTAAGCAGAACAAAGTAGTCTGCACACATCTGCAACAGAGAAAGATACTCTCTCACAACGTGACAAGCCCAGGACAGGCTACGAGGGGTCTTTATCTCCCAACAAGGAAATGTTCCAGGCCTGTGGTCACTCTTACATAACTGTGCTGGAGACCAGAAGCTGCACATGACTGTCTTTCCTGACAGATGCTCATGTATAAAACACAATAAGTTGATGGATTAATTTTCTAGAGCTGCTGTAACAAAGTATAACAAAGTAGGGGGCTTAAAACAACAGAAATGTATTTTCTTACCATTCTAGAGGCTAGAGGCCTCAAATCAATGTGTCAACAGGGTAGGTTGTTGTTAGGTAGCCCTCCTGAGGGCTGTGACTGAGAATCTCTTCCATTGTTCTTTTCCAGCTTCTGGTAGCTTCAGGTGTTCCTTGCTTGGAGATGGCATTCTTCCTCTCTTTTCACATTGTCTTCCCCCTGTATGTGTGTCTGTGTCCAAATTTCTACTTTTTATAAGGACATACTTAAAAGATCATCCTAGATTAGGACTCACTCTAAGGACCTCATTTCAACTTGATTAGTTATGCAAAGACACTCTTTTCAAATAAGGTAATATTCTGAGGTCCTGATGGTTAAGACTCTAATATATCTGGGGTTTTTAAGGAGGTGGGGGTCTATACAGTTCAATCCATAAAACCTGGCAGTGGAAGTTTGAATGTTTACGATGTCTATCCTACAATTTTCACAAGCAATCTACCCTTAGGTAGCAGAGAATTGAGCCTGATTCTCAGCCTGGATCAGTATTGAGATTCAGCAATAGAGACAAGAACAGGGATGCTTTTTAGTTTGGCTTTGTTTTTCCATAAATATTTCCTGCTAACCTAAACAACAAGTAGATGTCTTTTTTTTTTTTTTAAGGATTTTATGTATTTATTTGACAGAGAGAGACAGCGAGAGCGAGAACACAAGCAGGGGGAGTGGGAGGGGGAAAGCAGGCTTCCCACTGAGCAGGGAACCTGGTATGGGGCTCGATCCCAGGATCCTGAGATCATGACCTGAGCTGAAGGCAGACGCTTAATAACTGAGCCACCGAGGCACCCCTGACAAATAGATGTCTTAAAAACTGTTACACACCATACTCACTTATGATCCCAGCAAATGCTTAAAGACTTAGCAAAAATCAGACTCTCTCTGATGTTTAAGTATGAACATAGGGATTGCTTCCCTAGTCCATATAAACTTGCTTATAAAGGAAGCATGCTTTTTAACATATGCTTGGGTCAGGCACTGAGTAAGTCACTAGAGGCTGTTTTGAATAACAACCATTAGGTTGAGTTTAAGGAGATGGATTTTGGTGTTTTGCAGGAATTATTAGAAATTCCATTCAGTGTGAACACCAAATAACAAGTATTCTGTGACGTGGGCAGAAAAAAATTTGTCTTTTTCAACCAAATTATAAGACATAATTGTCAATAAAGTGCATTTCATATAAAAGTACCCATTAGGAGAGTAATTTAAAGTATAATACATAAGATACTTTAGTGCAAAGTTGCTAAATATGTACATTATAGGTGCCACGTCCAAATAAAGCAGGATTTAAGCTACCCCTAAGCCAGAGAGAATAACAGAATCATACTTCCCCATTTTAATCCTTTGTAGGTATGTGTATTTGGTCCGCACACACGCGTGTGTGTCTATGCCTATGTATATAACTGCCTAATGATCTGTGCAAATGTCTGAAACTGGTTTCCTAGAACCTGAAACCCTTAAACACTGAAATAAGTACACCATCTCCACTTCAAAGTAGCATTAGGCTTGTAATAATGGTTGAGCGATTTCAGCCTGCACATCTGGTAAGGCAGGCAACTGACTGCGAATTAGATGTTTAACAAAAATAACAAAGAATACAATCACCAAAATGCTGCTGAGGGACACCCCTAAGAAATAAGCATAGGACTCCTGGCTCTCATCTTCTCTGGACTTGATGCTACTATGGAGTGTGGGACATGGCGTGGAAGGAAGCACTCCCGGGCTTGTTGAACTGAGCAGATCCTGGACGTTCCTGAATGATCCGTTGTGGGGCATGCCCGTGACATTGAGGAGATGGCACAGCAGTGGGTACAGGTCTGTGGAGCTCATGGCTTCTTGCGTGAAATTCTTTCTGAAGGCAGGACCGTGGGCTAAAAATATTGGATGCATGTCTGCTAACCCATTATCATAACCATGGTTACCTAACAGAAAGTTATCTGACTTATTCTGCAGAATATACCACCCTTCATCGGCTACGGCTATGATGGGTTGAATTCGATGGTTGTACTTGTAATGCCATCTTTCTGGAAGCTCTTCTCTTTTGTAAATGGTGAGATTAGGATGAGCATGAGCGAGGTCTTCATAGACTTCATGAAATTTACCTTCTTTTGGCAAGATGGCTGCTACTGGAGATTGGTCAATCAGGACATAGTGGTCTTTATCCAGGTACTCATCAAGTTCTATGATCTTTTCCTCAGAACACTGGGTCATTCCGTGATCACTTGTGATGATTAGGTTCAGAATGTTCCACAACTTGGCCTTTTTCAGCATTTGTATGAGGTATCCCAACTTGCTGTTGATATCCAAAATGACAGGCCCCATGAGTGGACTCTCAGGTCCCAAATGGTGGCCCATATCATCGGGGTCTTCCCAGTAAAGAAGACCAAGATTTATGGGCTCTTTTGAACATATGAAGAACATATTAATGTTCTTCAGAAACTATTACACTGGCCCAACTATTGAAACACTTTGGGGACATGAAACACTACTTTGTCATGCTCTGCTACTTTGGTGACTTAGCTGCTCTTTATTGTTGCTTTCACATAAACCCACTGATGGTAACTTTTGGGTCAAAAGTTTGGCAGTGATAGTTTGTCAACTGTGGATGAAATGTTGGGCCCAGGTAATACCAAAAATGGCAACTCCTATGAATAGAACTTATGGAAAAGATGGGGATAAAATCTGCCAATGCTGTAAGGCACTTAAGATTTCCTAGAGAAGACAATGTAAGTGGATGTGGTCTGCCCAGCACATTCAAGATGATGGGCTCTATCAGAAAAAGCTAAATCATATTACAAGAACTTGCAGATTAATTCTATAGTCCTGGGTGAATGAAAGAATAAGATTTTAAGACACAATTATATACAAACTGATTTAGCATTAAACATAATATATTACTTAATATAGAGATTAACTTCTATGTCTTTCTATTGTCTGAAAAATTGTCCTTACTGGCAGTTTGCCTTCTGTAAAATTTTCAGTAGGATCTCGAAGACCCAATGTCAATAATTTAGTGATATTATTTTAATCATTTTCCAGTAATGCCTTTCACAAACACAGATAAATTATTTAAGGATCAAATATTACTTATTTTGAAATGTTAACCAAACCAAAATATGATATAGGTTTTTGATGCTAGAATTCCTGGAAGGAGTTCTTAGATAACTATCATTTAAGCAATTTTAAAAAAATCATTATACAAAGGCAAAATATCTTTTTGGATAACCTAAATAACTTCTGACTTTAATAAAAACCTGTCTTCCACCTCTGGTTTTCCTACAGTTGCTTATTATGTCCTCAGGTCCTGGATAAAAGAAATTTCTACTTTGTTTACACTTCCAATTTTCTACATGGTTTCAGCACTTGATTGAGAATGTGAGTGGAAACATGAAATTTGAGCAAACCACACAAATTTGGGCTCTGTGGCTTTGGATGTTTCTTAGCTCCTTTAACTGCATGCACAAGAAATGGGAGTAATAATGTCAAATTCAAAGATTTGTTTTTTGTTTGTTTGTTTTAAGAATTAAATAATGTATTCCTAAAACCTGCAAACGTGGTTAATACAGACTAGGTCATTAACAAGTATGACCCCTTTGTAATTGACGTGTTTCCTTCTTTCTCTTTTACATCCATTCTGCATTGCCATCTCCACTGATGATCCACAGGACCCTCCCACTTAATTAATGTTTCTTTAATCCTTATTTTCATAAATCTTAAAGCCATAGTCAGTGCCTGGGTGTTAAACTTTTACCTACTTTAGATATTTTTTCTTCAGCTAAAAATCGCAGAAGTCAACAGTCCATGCATTCAGTTTCTCCAGAAGCAGGAGAATGGTTTACTGGGATGTCTCATTATTAAGTTCTCCCAAGAGTAACTTGGGCCAATCTTGGCTGGATAGCTTCAATGATACCTTCCAGAAGCCCACACCAGACTTTCTGCTGAACTTATTTTCATTAGTGTATTCTCCTGTGTCATTTCCTCTGTAAATATTCTCTATGTTTGCTAAAAGCTTTTCATCCCAGAAAAAAAGGGCTAATCTTTAAAAAAAAAAATCTATAAGCCATTCTTTCCAGTGACAAACCTCTATTTGATGAGAATGTACTAAATGTTTTCGTAATCATTACTGCCTTTTATTGTCACAACAGTCTTGCAACACAGGTATCATTATTTCCATTTTAAATCCAATGAAAGTGAGATCCAAATAAATTATCACTGATAGACCCACATGAACACACGCATACACATATTTATATTTATCAGATAAACGAGCTGTCATCCATTGTTATCCAAGATCGTGTTGAAATTCACGCTCTCACCTTTATAACATGATGTTCATCAGTCTGATTCCCAACTTAGAACTATTCTTTAGAACTTCTTAGGCTAAATTCAGTAATACTTTATCACCTCTCTCCCCTTAGCCTTTCATTAGCAGCCACAGTTGATCCAATCATTTCACAAAACTTGAATGGTATCACAACAAGCTCTACTTCGATGTTTCCATTACTCCAACTCCTAGTCTTCTTCCTACTACCTGGAGGCATTCCCATGCCTCTTTATCAAGTCTCTTTAGTACATTATTCTGGAGATTTTATTCACATGCAGAGAATCATTTCTCAGACAAAGTTAATGGCTCTCAAATCTTTATCTCAAAGCCCCACCTCTTCCCCAAACACAGGAATCCATTGCTCTGATAGGCTGAATAATGGCCCCAAGGATGTCCATGTGCTAATCCTCAGAACCTGTACATAGGTGACCTGATATGGCCAGAGGGAATTTGCAGATATGATTAAGTTAAGGATCTTGAGGTGAAAAGAGTATCCTGGAATATTCAGTGGACTCATGCAATTACAGGGGTTCGTGTAAAAGAGAAGCAGAAGGATTGGAGTAGGAGTAGGAGATATGACACCAGAAGCAATGGGTTGGAGTGAACAAGGAAGGGACCATGAGACAAGGGATTCTTAAGATGACCTCTAGAAGTTGAAAAAGTTACAGAGACATTCTCTTCTCAGAGTCAGCAGAAGAAACTGGCCTTGTAAGCACCTTGAATTTAGCTCACTGAGGCTGATATTAGATTTCTGACTTTCAGAACTATAAGATAATAAGTGTTTGTTAAGATACTGTTTGTAGGAATATGTTACAGAAGCAATAGGAAACCGAGGTAGTACCTAATTCTGAAGAGAATTTCCATCCAGATGAAAATTAATGGATCTAAAGTAAAATTTGTGTCTCTAAAACCAAATGTTATATATTCAATTCTCTCTTACCAGGGAAAGGAGATAGTTCCCCAAGTGTTGCTGCCATTTTCTTCATTTTCTTTCACTGTCTTGCCTTATGACCCCCACTCAGACACTACTCAGCTTCTGCTGGGGCTCTGCTTACAGAGAATTCTCTTCTGATTCCTCTTTGCCAAACTTTTTCTACTTCAGTCTACCAAGTACATTTACATCAACTATCTTTAGATTCCACATTTCTCTCCTGGTCTAAAATTTTCAAAGTCTGCTCATCACTTACCAAGCAAATTACAGATTCTTTAAGTGGTTGTTCAAGAATCTCTTTTATTTTCTGGTACTCATTTTTATTTTATCCATTCTTCAAAAGGAAAAATTATCCCTCTTCTGTTCCAAAGCATATAATACTTTTTATATCATATCTGTGTTATATAATACTATGAACTATCATTTTAAGTATAAAATTGATAATATACATATTAAATTTTACATTTTAAGTATAAAATTGATAATATACATATTAAATTTTAAATTTTGAAAAGGGAAAAGGGAGACTTAATAATCTTGGATTTTCTAAGCTCCATTTTATAGCATTTGAGTGGAATAATATTGAACAATATTGATTGAGCCAAAGAATATTAAGTTAAGGACAAAGTATGGTTGTTTAATAAAAATAACAAAAGATATTGACATAACTAATTAATTTATTTTTAAAAATTGTTTTTAGTTTTTGAGAGGAAAAAACCAAAATAATGGAGCTATTCAAAAAGGAGGAGAAGTTTTTAAGAAATTATGCCTAAATAAACATCAAAGAATATAGGACAAGTAGACAAATTTTTAATATGTATTGTATAGTTTTTTATTTATCAGTTTATTTATAAGTATTATATGAGTCATAGCAGGCCCTGTACTAAGTACTGTAGAATCAAAACCAAATAAACAAAAAACCCATAATTTAAGTCTCCACGCTGAAGGGATTCCTGGTTTCAATGTTTAAAGCCATCTAAACTAAACTGAGCTACAACTAAAATGACCAACAGTATTTTCCCTCTGTTATACTATACACACACACATCCACAAAACACACATACATGTTTATATTTATCAAAATGTGACATATACTATCATTATCACAAGATCCAATGCCGCGGCCTGCGCGACAATCTCGAACCGGGACTGAGGGTAAGGGAATGAGGAAAAAAAGACACAGAGACAAAGTATGGGAGCGGGAGGAACACAACGGATGATGTCCAGACTGCGTTCGGCTTTATTCAAGAGCACACCTTCTTATATAGTGTGTGAAAAACAAGTCCAAAAAACGATTACACCTGGGAGTCACATGTTCTAGGAATTTGTTCTTAACACATCAAAACAAGCTCCCCTCATCACAGGCTCCAAGAAGTCTGGGTAAGACTACGAGTAGCACGTGCACATGCCTCAGAGGCATTGCTGCAGTTTAATGATCTAAACAATCACACCTGCGCAGCTTGTCCCTCAGGGAGGTATGACCAATCACAGACCAGCATGCCTCACGGCCCCTTGTCGAGCCC
>CM053615.1:44405135-44423177 GCA_028646535.1 Procyon lotor | reverse complement strand
CATATTGGATGTTAGGCATGTCTTCCATAATAAGAAATGTCATTATAAATAACTTGCATATTTCTTCATGAAGTTGTTTTATTCTAGATTTCTGTTTTATTTAACCCTAAAGAAGTTGAATCACTGGGACTAAATGAGTATATATTTTGAAGCTCTGCGTATATTTTGGTAACCCGCTTATACAAATGTCCCTGTTCATGTTTCTAATACCAGCACACGAGGGTGTCCATCTCTGTATGCTGTTCCGGATAGAGGATTACATAATTTTCTCCAGTTACTGTCGTTAAAAACCTGCTGTGCCAGTGCTTTTTCTCTCTTTTTGCATTTGTTTTATGTATTGAGATCATCATGTCTCCTAGTCTTTTTTCTTTATTTAAAATTGTTTATAATTTTTGTCTAATTAACTACTGAATGCTTATTATAAATTTAAAGCTCGAAGTATAGAAAATGTTAATTGTCCACTTTTTTTGGTAGTTTGTTGTTTTTCTTTATTATTATTATTATTTTTTTTTGGTTGTTGTTTTCTTTAATTACGACTGCCTCTTGATGTGGAAGTTTTATTCTTAGTTTTTGTTATTGGGGTATAGTTGACATACAGTGTTATATTAGTTTCAGGTGTATAACATAGTGATTTGACAATTCTATACATTACTCAGTGCTGGCCGTGATAAACGTGCTCACCATCTGTCACCATATAGTTATTCCAGCGTTATTGATTCTATTCCCTCTGCTGTACATCTCATCTCCGTGACTTCTTTATAACTGAGTATGTGTGCCTCATAATCCCCTTGTCCTATTAAGAAAACAGATGAAAGGGGTTTTATTCTTATTCTCGTGGTTATCCCCAGTACTATGACCAGCACAGGTGGCGCGTTCATGGAGTCAAGTCTGCCGGTCTCCCAGGGTGCTGATTTCTAGGCTGGGATGTCATATTTTCTGTTTATGTTATCTGAATATTCTCAGCTTTGAAGCTTTTAAAAATTTATTATATTTATCCTCAATCTGGAATCAACATTGGTGTTAATATGAGGTAAGAAACTAAGAAGTTTGTTTTTTCCCTTTTTACATTCTAAACAATTCTCTTAGCTCTTTAAATTTACTAATTTTTTTTTTAAAGATTTTATTCATTTATTTGACAGAGAGTGGAGATCACAAGCAGGCAGAGAGACAGGCAGAGAGAGAGGAGGAAGCAGGCTCCCTGCTGAGCAGAAAGCCTGATGTGGGGCTCGATCCCAGGAACCTGAGATCATTACCTGAGTGGAAGGCAGAGGCTTTAACCCACTGAGCCACCCCGGCGCCCCTAAATTTACTCATTTTTAACTCATTAATTAATAGGGCTCTTTTCACAAAGTTATCTAGTATAAGGATAGCCCTTTCTAAGCAGACACAATTCATATTTTAATATTGCATATGTTCTCAGCTGAGATTTTTGTTCCCTGAATATTTTATTCTCATTGATCCTTGAGTGATAAGTGAGTAAAAGGATGGTATCCAACCAGCCATACAAGTTAATGAGCCCTGACAGTTAATAGAGTAGAGGTGCCATAGCTGCTATTAATAATAACCTTCACATCTGTATCTTAAATACATAAAGAAGACAATTATAAAACATTGAAAGGGCAAGAAGTAATCAATCACACGTAACCACTGAACTCAAAGCTAATTTTTTTTATTTGTTCTTAAATTTCTATAGCTTCTTCCATTCCCAAAGTCTCTTTAGTATCCTTCTTATCACTTTTAATAAGGATTCCTATTCCCTTTGTAACATTTGACTGCTGACAGATTTCCGGCCCCAACATTCCCCTTTCCTCTTCTGTCTGGGTAATCTGACAGAATGACTGAGTGTTCCCTCCTAGACACCAGTAGACATTCCAAACCACCCCAGCCCCATCCTGGAAAGTCACCCCAGCCGTGTCCCCAGCCACTGTAACACCCAAGCCTTTGTCTCTCAAGCCATATTTGGACATGCTTGGGAGAAAATACTTTCTTCTCCTGGTGCAAGTGTGACATTCTCAATCTCACCATCCAAGCCAGTTATGGGATCCATCCTGCCTCTGTGGGGTGAGAACAGCACAATCAGTTTGATTTCCGACCAATCAATTGATATTGCTGATGCTTAAATGTCAGTCATCATTTTTCCAAGCAGTTGGGCTACTTTCCTTTTTTAAGACTTAAAATAATTTTATTTCTTTACTCTTATTTCATTGCCAAATATGAGCAAGTTTTTAAGTCCTTCTTTCCAGAAGGAGAAAAAGTCTGAGGAATCATCTAGATATTTCTACCTTTGTACAAGAAAGAGAATGGTAATAACAAAAATAATGGAAAAGAGACACGAGTGAAGGGAGAAAATGAGGATTTAAGTAGCCTCTGTGCACACTCCTGGATGTGCAGAGAAATCAGTGCTTAAAACAAACTGGCATAATTATGGAGAATTCTTAGTGGTTTAAAAAAGGAAGAAAATATTGATAATAATGTGTATTTTATGGCGCCTTTATGAAGAGAAGGGAGCAATAAGAAGAGGAAACAAAAGTATTTTATAGGTGAAATTAAAAAGCCTAGGCTTATTACCTTAAGCTAGGCTGAAAATAATCTAAAGGTGGGGCACCTGGGTGGCCCAGTGGGTTAAAGCCTCTGCCTTCGGCTCAGGTCATGATCTCAGGGTCCTGGGATCGACCCCCGCATCGGGCTCTCTGCTTGACAGGGAGCCTACTTTCCCCTCTCTTTCTCTGCCTGCCTCTCTGCCTGCTTGTGATCTCTCTCGCTGTCAAATAAATAAACAGAATCTTAAAAAAAATTAAAAAAAAAGAATAAAGGAAAAACCTCACTTTTTTTCTTTATTTTGCCTTCTTTTCTTATTTTTTCCCCCTTTCTTCTTCATTTTCACATGTATGGTCCTTATTGAATAAGTGACCTGAGTCTACTTACTGGAAAATGCAACAAAATGGTAAGATTTGTTGTCTTGCTGCAATTTCCCTCAAAACTGTGTCCATACTAAGTGATAAGAAATTTCAAAATTTAGAATTGAAACTTAAAACAGCATTTTATTTTTACTTACTATAACACCCATAAAAAGACAGAAGGAAGTTAAGTTCAAATCACAAGACCCAATATTCAGAAGCAGAAATCTGAATATAACCAATCTGATTTCACCCAATCGCTCCTGTTTGAAATTCAATGTTCAAGTATTAGTTCAAGGGTTCTTATGTGCATATTTCTAGTCCTCATCTTCCATTCAGCATCAGCACTGATATGTCAGTCCAACCAACATCCTAACACTTTGTACTGCTTTATGGGAACAAGTGGTTTCCCTTGGAGGAATCATGGATACAACTGTATAAATATACAAACAGTAATTATGTAAGTAAAGGACACCATAACTTAGCCCATTACTTTTCTTGGTGCCACTGATTCACATTAGTCAATTTTTTAAAAAGATTGTATTTATTTAAGAGAGAGAGAGTACGAGTGGGGGAGAGGGGGAGAGGGAGAAGAAGAAACAAGCTCCCCTCTGAGCAGGACCCTAGGATCATGACCTGAGACCAAGGTAGGTGCTTAACTGAATGAGCTGCCCTGGCACCCCCTCATCAGCCAGTTTTTTTTGTTTGTTTGTTCGTTTTAAGATTTTATTTATTTGAGAGAGAGAGCTAGAGAGCAAGAGCAGGGAGGAGTGGGAGAAGCAGGTTCCTCGCTAAGCAGGGAGCCCTATGCAGGGCTGTATTCCAGGACTCCAGGATCATGACCTGAGTCAAAGGCAGGTGCTAAACCGACGGAGCCACCCAGACGCCCCTCAGTCAATTTTTAACTGGGAAAGGAGAATGTCTCCTTTTCCTTCTCTTTCTACTTTTCTTCTAAATCTGTTTCCATTAGCTTCTAGGGAACTAAAGTAGTGCCGTCTATGCACATGTGACTCATAAAGTTTAAGTAAAACAGCATCTCTGAAATCTTTGTTTAGTATTTTCATAAGACTGTAGTTCCTAAGTGTTGAATTGTTCTATATTGTACCCCCAAAACCAATATTACACGTATGTTAGCTAACTGGAATTTAAATAAAAACTTGAAAAGGACTGTAGTTCCTAAAATGTAAACATGGTTGTCTGATTGGTTAAGAAGGCTAAGAAGTTGAAGAGAGCTTGGAGTGGAGATAAATGTGAGAAACAAGTGACTTTGTTAAAATTAATTTTGTCTTGTTATGTAGTGGCTTTGCTGTTGAGTCAAGCTGAATTCTGTCAGGCATTGTCTACATATGTTTGAATCTTCATATGCTATAAAGATGAGATATCTATATATGGATACATAGATATACCTTCTAAAAATATTATATATTCACTTTTAGAAACATGCCTATGTTGAAATATTTTATGAAATGAAGTTGTAAAGTTGTCCAGGGGTTTCCACAGGAGAGAATAGTTTTTATTTTTGAAAAGTTATTTTCAAGACTTGCTTTCTTTTTGAGAACAAAGGTAAGATACAGGGAGAGAAGAGGATTGTATTTTCAAACTACCACTTAGATATTACTTGAGAGTTGTTGATTCTGGAAAACAAGTTGGCCTGTGGGAAGTTCAAGAAAAATGGTTTGGTCAAATAGTCACCTGCTCTGCTTTAGAAAATGTTTGAGCCTTATCCTGGGGATTTGAAAAATAATTTTACCAATCTTACCTTGGGAACCCTCTTTAACTTTCTTCCTCGCTGCACAACACAATGGGAATTGTCATAGCTATCCTCTTAATTGCTATGGAAAAAAATGATACATCTTTGGAGGGGTGGGTAAGATATTTGGGGGTTATGTTTAAACTCTCATTGTATGTTCTAATTTCTAAGAATGGGCTAAAGAATATAGTAAAGGGAAGAAAACTAATATGTAATCTAACATCATAGTGTTTCTCATATTAAAAAATATTTTTCACTCAAATCACTTGAAATTTATAATATTGTCTAAATTTGAAGAAATTCTCTAAGTATTGTTTAAATATGAAGATGTGACATGAAGAAATTAGGGCTCTAAAATTTCACATATGCTACTTAAGATCTACATAAAGGTCTCCTTGTTAGAATAAAGACAGGAAGAGAAATATCAAAGATGGATTGTGAAGATGATGGGGTTTTAATAGCAAAATCTTTTAAATTTTTCTGTAAAGTAGGGTTTGTTCAATAGTATAGTAGTCTTTGTAAAAATAAGTTCTGGGTGCCTGGGTGGCTCAGTGAGTTAAAGCCTCTACCTTCAGCTCACGTCATGATCTCGGGGTCCTGGGATCAAGCCCCGTGTTGGGTTCTCTGCTCAGCAGGGAGCCTACTTCCTCCTCTCTCTCTGCCTACCTCACTGCCTGCTTGTGATCTCTCTCTGTCAAATAAATAAACTTTAAAAAGAAAGAAATTTTTTGTAAAAATAAGTTTTTATGTTACTATAATTATATAAATGAAAAACAAAGTCATTCGTTTCATTTTGGCAACTGAGGAAGCTATATTATTTATTGAGGAGTTGTTCCCTGAAGTGCCATATAGGAGGATAGAAAGGTGTGGGGTGTTTCTGACCAGGAGGGTAGTTTTTTCCTTAAGCCAAACATTCATGCGTGTCCAAATACAGATGTTGTTAAGCATGTGAGGAAAAGTGAATGAAAGCATTTCCTTTTAGAAATTATCTTTCAGAGGCAGTTGGTTTATGTATATATAACTTAATCTGGGATGGCAGAATCCTGAGTAGTAACTGACAAGGTAAAGAAAGCTCCAGAACCCTGGGCGATATTCAAATCCCAACGGCCATCTAGAGAAAGTGATGATTGAAAATTGGGACGCCCATGATGTCTTAGAGGGTCGGAAAAGAACTGGTCAGCCACATACCCGAGCCCATGAACAGACCAGCTACGGGATCAGTGCACCCTGCTTTAAAAAGCCAGCTGCAATGAAATGCTTTTGAATGGAGAAGCATCTGGAAATTGAGGATATCAAAGAAGCTTCCTGCTGGTCTGGAAGTAAGTTTAGGGGCACCCTTTCTTGGGCAGAGATGGGAGTGGATTGTGATACACTTCCAATGAGGAGGGAGTACAGAAGACCCAAGTCACTTAGTGGAGAAAGGCTAAGGTTATTTTCCTTCGAGAGGAGATCAACTATGCCTGAGAAACAGAACCTACAAATAACCAAGAAACTCCTTGGTAGGAGCCTCACGTCCACCACAGTTTTTGTGAGGTAACCTTCCCATGCATTCACTATCTACCTGAGTGATGACTGCTGCCTTTTATGTTGGTTTATTTTCTTTCTCACCTTTACTCCTCTGTGATGATCTGGAAAGTGGAAAGCAGAACGAAAAATCATCTAAACTTAAGAAGAGGGAAATGCAGCCTGGAAAGTTATCACTCAAAGTGAGATTACAATTTCTTAACTTTTAAAAGACTGGACTGGGGCAAACATGGATATCAACAGAAAGTCTCTTCAATAAGAGCCAATATGAGAAAACCTGAAATTATGTATCACGGGGGGAATAAATTGTAGGTAGATAGGTAGGTGGAAAGGAAATATATTTTATTCTGGTTTTGGATTATATCGAGATCCCGAGGCTATTTTCTCAGAGGGGAAAAAGAATGTCTTATGTGATGAGTCTATTACATGGGGAACGGGATGGAATAGAGGAATGGCAAAAGAAGGACATTGATTTGGGGCCTGTGTGAAGCTATGGGAGCCAGAGGCATTTGCTGGAGACAGAAAAGACTGAGTAGTTAACTGTCAGAGGCAAAAATAACTGCCAGCCTGGGAGTTAAGGTGCTGGGAGGGGGATAGAATGGAGCCCACATAAGGGCTCCGTGGGCAAACGCCTCTCTCTTCAAGAAGCCCTGCTGTTTCTGACCCAGTCTGAAGGCATGGTCTGGCCCACAGGGCTCTCTGCTTTTGGTTCCTAGCAGTGAAGGCCAGGAATAAAGAAGGTTAGAGCAAAAGAAGAAAACCCTGCCAATGCCAGGCTTTCACCGAAGCTGAGGTCTGCACGTGCAAGTTTCAAGCGCGGTGCCTGATATTTTGTAAATATTCAACATCTGTGTGTGTGTCTGTGTTAAAAGATAAAATCTTTTTAAGAAGATTTTATTTATGAGAGAGAGAGAGAGAGCAAAGCAGGGGGACTGGCAGAGGGCGAAGAAGAAGCAGACTCCTCACTATGCAAAGAGCCTGTTGGGAGTTCGATCCCAGGAGCCTGGGATCATGACCTGAGCCAAAGGCAGATGGGTGATTGACTGACTGAGCCACCCAGGTGCTCCAAAACATAACATTTAATTTGTCCTCTTTTTTTTTTCCTTCCCAGGTGTCCGGTCTACAAGATGACCCGCGCGCTTAGCTGCTGGAGGTCGCCTGCTCAAAAAACACCATCACTGTGGAGATGATTGATTGATTCTTCTTTGTAGCTCCCATAATACCCACAGCTTTCCTCTAGCCAACCATTAAGAGAGCAATGGTTGTATTATAGGTAGCATACAAAATGTATTACCTGCAGGTCCAAATGGTATAGAGCACGTAGAATAGTTAGAGGGAGGATATAATGCACAAGAAAAAAGGTTCCTGGTGTCCTGAGGGATCTTTTCCTCCCAGCTGCCTACCTGAGTGGTCTGCATATACATCTCCGGCCCCGAGACGAGGCCTACATCGAAAAGGACGACATCGAGCAAAGGGCATAGGTGGAAACTCCCTCGCCTTGCAGCACATCATCTGCTATCTCAGCTCAGAGGGTTAAAGAGAGCAAGAAGGTTTACCTCAGATGGCCGGCATCCCTGTCGCCATCCCCAGCTCCATTTCTGAGAGTCGTGTTCGGGAGCGAGAAGAGGAGGTGGCGGTCATTGTGAAGCAAGGTAAGGGTTGGAGGGTTAAGAGGACGGCTTCAAACGGGGCTCGGCAAACTCCCTGCTTCCAACAGAGGTACTGCCATGTCACGAGGGGCCCAGCAAAGATCTCTAGCTTGCTGTTCTCGGGTTTCCTAGGATACTGGAATTTTCACGTGCATTACTAAGGATAGTGTAGTTTAACCTAAGAAACATTTTGGGAACTTAATCAAGGTTATCTTGAAGCAGAGTTTCACTGTTTCCTATTCTTCACTAGTACCATGAGTGCAAAAGGGGCACGCTAATGAGAGGAAGACATCTATGTATAAATGAGCTGGAGAGAGAAGGAACTAGAATGCTCGACAATGGCAGCCAGAAGGCCTGTGGATCATATGAGGGACAAGGGATAAGAAAAATATGGCTAGGATTTGAAATGGGACACTGGGTAGGTCAATTCTTCAGATAAATCAGGATGTTGGAAAGGATGCTGGGATAAACCCAGGGATAATGTATCACTCGGGAATTAAAGGCAGATCCCCCTTTGCTTCCCAAACCATCTTTCAGCTAGGCTACTTTCTTTCTACACATTTAATGGCTATGGGGTTTGGAGCCAGTCACTCTTTAAATTGCTGCTTAGGTCAAATATTGAAAAATACTCTATCAAAAAAAAAAAAAGTGTAGCATAAAGACCAAACTTAAAGGGTAAAATAAAATAGAAAAACTTGATACATAGTGTATATGAACTCACCACTTTTGCAGTCATCATACTAGAAGAAGAGGTGCAATTTAACCTAAGACTTTCTTTTAGGTGTGTATCAGCTGAAGCTTTTCCTTATTTGTCCTCTGGGTCCTGGCTTGAGACAGCAGTTTCTTCCCTCACTATTCCAGGAGCCCCAGGACTCAAGTAAGTAAGGGAAGAGATATTAATTTAATAAGGTATTAGAATAGTGACGTTCCTGTACAGATGCCCAGGAGTTATCACCCTGTCAGGAAAGGGACAGGAGAGTAGAAGAAACCACTAAGATAACTAGTGAGCAGACAGAGCAGAAAGAAGGTTTGGAGGACAAAACAGAGAGAAAGGAAAGGGTGGGAGGTAGCAGTTCTAGAAGAGAGGAGTACAGACACCAGAAGAGATTGAAATGGAAGGCGACGGTCCCTCACCACCTCCTGAAGGAAGTGTCCTGGGTCTCGAGAGCTGAGCTGTGACAGGCTGGCCTCTGCTAATATCTTCATAGGAGAAAAGAAAGAGAGCACTCTGTCCAAATGGCATACCCCTGTGTGAGGAAATCAAAGCAAATGCTGTGTTTTCTCTCTCCTCAGATAATACATAACATAGGAAATTAAATGGTAGTGAATGAATAATGCTAAAGCCTAGAGGATGTTGTAGAGAAGCCGAGAGAAGCCCAAGAGCCGAGCTCGCGGCAGAGGAGGTGGCCACCACTGCTGGATGATTTGTAAGTCCCTCCTCAGCGGGAGATCTAAGCCTCTCTAGAAGTCTGCGTTCAGCCCAGGCTGTGGCTCCTGCCACTGATGAGAATGGTTATCCCAGCTCAGAGACTTTCCTGGAAAAGTGTTGGGGCACTGGCTTCCATATAGATTTTCATATCTGGTGGGAAAAAAAAAAGAAATTAGGGGCTTTAGAAATATATAAAGCTGCTCAAGGCAATGATTTCTGAGAATATTTGGGTCTAAATATTAAGATCTCAGAATGAAAGCAGTCTTGGAGGATTTCTGGAAGACTGATCACTTAGATGCTTGCTTGTTTTTATACACGCTTTCCGTGTTTATATCCTTCAAGTAATTGAGGCTTGGAGACCAGAATGTAGCTGGAACCCAAGGGTGTGGAAAAGGCAGCCTTAGGTTACAGACTTGCAAAAGCTTGCAAAGGCTTGAAGGATCCCTTCTCTTATGGTGTCCCACAGCAATTGCCCTCAAATATGGGAGAGGCCTTTCTGTCAGAAGCAGCAGAAGGGGCTTTGATTTGATATTTCCAAGTAGTATCTTTGGTGGCCTGAGCTAGAGAGAAAGATGTGTATTTCCTTCCTTGGGAACAAGGCCATAACATCCCCGGATGAGAAGAGGGCAACTAAGCTGCCTCGGGGTGGGAAGGTCACACAGTATCCCCGGAGCCTAGTTAGGCCTAGGATTTGGGCTTGTAAACAGGATATCTTTGAAACAGGCATCTCTGAGACAGGTGGAATTAGGGGAAGTTTACCCATCTCGAACAATAAAAATTCTGTTACTGCCTTCTACAGGAACCAATTCTCTTGTGCATTAGAGATACCAAAATTCTGGTCGTAGATTTAGAAAGTATCAGATTTGTTAGAGTTCTGCCGTTAACCAATTTGCTCCCAAATTGGTTTTCTGAGTAACATGTTTTATCTTTGCAGATTTTGGAAACAGGCCTGAGAATGGGAATCTGATTATTCAGCAAAAAAATCCTAATCTATAAAGAGACTTTCTTATCTTAGCCGCCCTGAGGTCTATATCCTGAAACTGTAAGGGCTCAGAAGACCAGAACACAAGCCCAGTGTTCAAGGCAAGAGAACAAGAGCCTTGGAATCAGACACACTTGAATAAAAATTGAAATTCTTTTACTTATTTATTAGACATCCTATGATTTTCTTGCTCTCCCAAACCTCAGTGTTCTCATTTGTAAAATGGGGATAATAATAGATACAAGTAATTGTAAAATGTATTACATATGTACCTCCAACACTCAGCGGGGTTTACAGCATACAGTACATTTTTCAAAAGTGCAGTTATTATTTTATTATTAGTCCTAATATGCTCTTCTGAGTATTCTTTCCAGAAATAGTTATTATATGTCATAATTCTTTGATAATGTAAAATGAGATTGTGGGTGGCAACAAGGATGGCAAGATACCTGGGAACAATGTCCAATGAAACCTCCCTGAAGAATTTGGTAATGATGAACTTGAGGAGATAGACTAAAGCCTGAAGGCTTTGTACATGATTGTAGAATCCTGCTGTTTTGGAGACTAGGTGCAGGAGCAGAGGAACTTACAAGCAGTCAAATTTTAGTGCCCTGTAAGGGAATTCAACAGAATTGGTGATGTGGATGAGTAGCAGATGATGAGCTCCGTGTCAATAAATGTTCACATGCATGCTGGATGGTCTCATGAGGCTATTCCTGAACTGAGAAGATGTTAGAAATTGATTTTTAAGGGGCAGCGGGTGGCTTAGTCGGTTGAGTGTTGGACTTGATTTCAGCTCAGGTCATGATCTCAGGGTCATTAGATTGAGCCCCACATTGGGCTCCACCCTGGGAGGGGAGCCTGAGCCTGCTTAAGATTCTCTCTCCCTCTCCTCTGCCCCTCCTCCTATGTTCTCTCTAAAACAACAACAATAACAAAAAGCTCAATTTTTAAGTCTTTTGCTTTATAAATTACATCTAGGACAAAGTAACAAATAATATACCATCTAGAAATAATCATTACCATTTTAATTCAGGTTTATATTTTACAAAACATAAATAAAATCAGCCTTCACATATTTTATGACCCACTCTTAAGTCACTGAATATAACACAGACAGTATTAAGGGAATTTAACATTAACTCATAGGAATCACTTTCATGCCTATGTATTCTAAAGATACATTTAATCATGAAATGACTATTTAGTGTCTTCTATGTACAGCCACCCTGATAGAATCATGCAATCATGGTCCCTGTTCTTGAAAAGCTAGATTCTGCTGCGGAAGACTGACTGTGCAATGAGTTGAGAAATTGTCTTTGTTACTAAGGAAATAAAAATTGAAACCAAAATAATCCAAAGACAATCTCAAATGTGTAGGGAAATATTTTTAATTACCTCTTTTGTCATTAGTGGCTCCTTTCTTACATAGGCATATGCTGGTTTCCCACCTTCCCTTTCTCCTCTTATTCTTTTGGCCCTGACCTAATCTCACACAACCGATACGTTACTCTTTCTTTAGTAACTTCTAAATATCCTGAGCAAAGAGTTGGTCGTGTCTATATGGTCATATATATATTAAATCTTGCATATATGTATTGCATATATGAATTAGATAACAGAAGTATATATGTATATATAGTTCTATATACATTAAACTTAAACTATATACACATGCACACATACACACACACACACATACACACACACACACAGCTCACTTGCTGTGTGGGTGTCTGTGTCTATGTGGTTGAAGACATGAATGAAAAGAGATTTTTCTTAGATTTACTTTCCACTCTAAGAGCTTAACTGTTTTATTCACAGAAAATACTTTTTAATGTTGAATGAAAACTTTACAATTTATTCTAAGTGGTCAAATAAAAGACAATAATATTATGATGTGGACATATGTTAGTTTTACTTATCTTTACAATTTTTAAAATATTTTGTAAAGTCAGCAAAAAATGGGTTAGTAAAATATATTTTGAAGCAAGAGAACCACCTCATATGAGGACTACCTCATATGAACTCAGTAGCAAGCAGAATGCGGTGCCCACCACACAAGGACTCCTTCAAATTTTCATCTACCTATAAGGTCACACAAAACCAGTTTTTAAAAAATTTGTGATCTGATATATGCTTAAGAAAAGAGATGACAGTCCTGAGCACTCACAGCAATAACTTAATTTAGTTAAGAGAGATAAATGACAGGTAGAAAAAATTCCTGTCAAGCCGTGGAGACCTTGAGATGAAAGTGAAACACATTTTTTTTTATAACCAAAGGTCAGATCTTCAGTACTTTTAAGAAGCCCTCCTTGATGGCCTCTTTTCATTTCTAGGTGTCAAAATGAAATTGGATGAATCTGGAATTTTCACTCAGTTTAATGAAATCAGAATCTCAAATAGATGAGGCAAAAAGACCAAGAAATGTGAAACTGTAGAGTTGGGCTCAAATTATGGATTATTTAAAACAACAAGTCAAATGTCTTTACTTTGATGACCTATTTTCAAAGTTAGAAAATTTCTACAATCTCTGATCTTTGAAGGTATAATAGATTTGGTTGAGGTATTGCAAAATTATTACGGCATATTTATTCATTCCAAGTGTGTTATTAGCTATTATGTGTCATTGTGTACCGTTTTGGGTCTTAACATTCTAGTGGAATGCGGCAACCATTCAAATTTCAAACACAATTATGCACTGTGATCAATGTTATGCAGGCAAAATACAGGACACTGTGGACAACAAAGTGGAAATAGATGTGTTATTGATTTCAGGGAAATTATTTTTAAGAAAATGGACCTCAACAAAAAAGAGTAATATAGCTGGAGCACAGGTAGGAGGGGAGGAGGAAAAGAGAAAGTGTTAGGGGCCAGGCTGGTGCACACTTGCAGACGATGAAAGGATTTTATTTTTTATTTAAATTTAATTTTTATCTAATGAATCATGCAGTTTTAATCAGTGCTTTGACTTTTTGACCATGTTGTAATAAAATCTTAATGCATTAAAAAATGGAGACAAATAGGGTAATAGTTTGAAGCTCAAGCTGATGTGATTTCCTTTTATAAAGAAAGTGAAAATTTAAGCAAAATGAAAAATCTCTATGTTAATTATCCCTAATTTTACAAAAAGGTTTTGGTTGTAGAATATGTCCACTCTGCCTATTGTGTTTAACCCTGTACAATTATTCTTCTAGGAATAGTAAGAGAAAGGTAAAACTAGAGATGTAAAATCGTCACAGAAAATAAACATTAAAAGGTAATAAGAGAGCAGAGCAGGAGAACTATCAGGGGTGATAGTCCTGAGATAGTAATTATCCAGGTAAAATAGACTTTTTTTTTTCAGCTATTGGTACTTTATTATACTGTTACTAGAAAGGAAGAAAACAAATATTTGATAAACCTATGTTTCTCAACAGAAATAGTAAGGTGACTCCTAAGTCCCACAAGCCCCCACACAAGTGGGCCACCCAATGTAACTTTCAGGCTTTCAAGCACTCAAGGGACATTTAAAAATAGTCACAGGGCACCTGGTAGATGAATTTGTTAAGCATCTGACTCTTGATTTTGACTCAGGTCATGATCTCAGTCAGGGTGGTGAGGTCGGGCTCTGCTCTGAGCAAGGAACCTGCCTAAGATTCTCTCTCTCCCTCTCCTTCTGCTCCTTCCCAACCCTTGCATGAGTTCTCTCTCTCCCTAAAATAAAATAAAATAATAAAAATAAAAATAGTTGGTCACATAAGGAAATCTCAACAAAACAAAGGGATTGAAATCATCAGAATACAACAAAATTTGAGAACTAAAGAGATATCCAAAATGTGTTATATAAGTATTTAAAAAAATAAACATTTCTAAGTGATTCGTAAGTCAAGGGAAGTACCATAATAGGAAATTTAAATATTTTGAACAAATAACAAGAAAAACACTATCATAAATTGTGGGATGTAGCTAAAGCAATATAAGTAGGGAAACTTTTGGCTTTCAATGTGTGTCAAAAAGTTTAGTAACTCAGTGAGTGGAATTTCAATTTAAGAAAGGAGCGATAGATCAAATCCAAAGAAAAAAAAGATACTGTAAAATACACATTCTTGAAAGCCTTCATCTGTGTCCATGTGATGTTGTAATTCTTGTTATTTCTTTCTTTTGAATTTCCATATCATCCATTGCAATCATAGTTTGTTTATCCACTTCTAATTAACACCGTCACTAAAACACTGTAAGTCTGTTATTAGGAAATATCGTGATAGTAGACAAAATTGAAGTATCTTAGGCTTTTAACAAAATTGTTCACATTTGACCATATCTGTGCTTTGTCCCTGTATTTCCCTTCTATTATGTACATAATATGAATGGCCAGGAAAAGAATAGCATGTTTACTGAACTTGGGGAACCTCTCATTTATCTTCTACCTTGTGTTCTTATTTTCCCCAAAAATGTTCTGCTCTACCACTAGATTCATTGCCAGTTACAGGGATACATTTCCACAGACTAGCCACAGTTTTTTTAAAACAGTCCTGTTAAAGTTTCAAATGCACGCTTGCAGGATTATAAAAATGGCACTGAGTACGTAGTTCCAGTTTAAAGAACATATATTAAGAAGCCAGAAAATAATCATTACCTTTTAATATCGCACCTTAATACCTATCATAAGTTTTTTTGTTGGCCAGCTGCCAGGTGCCAAGCTGTGGCTTATATGATTTTAATTAATCTTTCTGATGTGGTAGTCCTATTTTATCCACAAAGTAATGGAGGTCAGGGAGTTTATTTTACTTGTCAAACCAGTTATAAAGGCTAGGTTCTAACTTAGGTTTGCCTGCTTTCCTTGTGCTGTTCATCATATCTTTAACTTTCAATTTGGATTACATAATTTCTTTGGGATCCACTTTATTTTCCATCAAGTGTATGTCTTTAATTCCATGCCTTCTCTTTTTCTCCTATTCACTTTCATCGTTGACTGTTCTCTGTTTTCGTGTACGGGCATGGGGAGGTTTCCTGTCCCCAGCCAGCTGCCCTGGGCCTCATTTTCATTCTATGTTATGACACAGTTACTTCGATTCCTTGCCCATCTCCAAGTAGACATGGCCATGGAGCTATTTATGCCATTAAATAAATGTATCTCCAAAATGTATTTCATGGAGCACTACTCCAGTGAAGTGTTCCTTAAAAATGAGATGTCAAATTCAAATAAGTTTAAAAAATTCTTCTTACATACCTTTTTTTTTTATACCTTTCTTAATGTCAGTTTACTTCCAGTAAACGTTAACATTTACTGATTTTTTTTTTAAAGATTTTATTTATTTATTTGACAGAGAGGAGAGAGATCACAAGTAGGCAGAGAGGCAGGCAGAGAGAGAGGGGGAAGCAGGCTCCCTGCTAAGCAGAGAGCCCAATGGGGGCTCGATCCCAGGACCCTGAGATCATGACCTGAGCTGAAGGCAGAGGCTTTAACCCACTGAGCCACCCAGGTGCCCCAACATTTACTGATTGTTATAGACATCGTAGAGTATAATAGTCCATCTTAAATCTTTGATCATAGAAAAATGTTGCTTATTTAAAAAAAAAAGGTTTCCTAGATTTCTCTCTCTGCTCTCTTTATTGGCACTCACTTGCAGTCTGCTTAGAGTTTATTGAGCTCACAGTTACTACATGGGTTGGCAAGTTCAGAAGTAGTTAACTGAAAGACATATACAAATGTTCCTATTTTTATGTTTATGATTATACTTATTTCCAATAATTGCCATGACTTGTAAAAGTTCTAGATAACTTGGGAAATTAAACATTTAATATTTGTTAGATTTCTATGCGTTAACATCCTATTCAATTAGTTAATACCAGAATTTTAGATGTCACATATGATGTCCAAGTTGCTTTCCCATTTTTTTTCCTTGCGGAAAAGTAAAAGGCACAGGGGAACCTGGGTGACTCCGTCAGTTAAGCAGTTAAGCATCCAATTTTTGATTTCAGCTCAGGTCATAATCTAATAGTCCTCGAATTGAGCCCTAAGTCACACTTCCCACTCAGCTAAGCCAGGAATCTACTTGTCTCGCTCTTATTCTGCCCCTCATCCTGCTTATGCTCTCTCTCTTTCTCTCTCTCTAAAATAAATCTTTTAAAAAAAGTAAAGGCATAATAATTTTTAACTTTTTATAAGATATCCTAAATGTGTGTGTTTTCCAAAGGGGTAGAAAATTGAGTGTTATTTTTGAAATATGTCTGATATACACAAGTTGCTATATAGGAAACCTGAAAAAAATACAAAATGAGCAAGAGGCAGTTATATCTCTCAAAAATATTTGATTTCTGTAGATCACTGACACAAGAGCAAATCTGTCCTGGGAATATTATCAGAATAATTATTACCTTTTTATTTTTCTTTTGACAATAGAAAAAATGGTTCAAAAATCAATAAACAACTAGACTAGCAATCTAGATGTTAATTCAGAAACTGTTTATCTTGTTGCATAATTCTATTATGCAGTTATTGCCTAAATATATGCAAACTCAAATCCAAGATTCCACCAAGAGAATTATTGATTTCCATGAAAAGAAGAATTTGTGCAGCAGAGCATGACCAAATAGATGTACTTCTGAGCAATTGATAGGTCATGACCCTTCTCTATGGGGAACTGTGCAAAGCATTCATGTAAATTCTATTGGATTTGTGACCAGTCACCCATAAAAGATAGTTATATATGTCTGAATGTGAAGTGACCTGATTGTCCTATTAAACATGGCTTTAGAATAAACTATAACTATAGTGGGATTTACTATTTCAAGATGCATAAAAATACACAGGAGGGCTTTTTCACAGTGTTTGAGAGAGAAATATAAATAATTCAATCTAGCATGAGTATTAAATTTACCCGGTCTACAGAAAGGCTCAAGACAAGATGTGCTTAGGCAGTAATGCTGCTTAAGTACTTAATCTTTGGAAATAATGGTCTAAGAGAAATATACTTATTCTAAGAGAAAGAAAAAAAATAAAGTTCTCTTGATGGGTTGAAGTGGTTCTATAAATGCTTTCAGCCAAATATGTTTAATCCAAGAGAAATGTTCACAAAGTTCTATAGTAGAGAAACACTGAAGACAGGGAGACCATTTAAGATGCTGATAGGCACTGCAGGCTCTCCTACTATTGTTAAAATGAAACTGCTTTGTGTAATCTTTTCTTGATTTGTGCTGAATGTTCAGTTGTTAATTGTATACCATCCACAGGTAAGAACAAAATGGTCAGTGATTCACTTGAGCTGGGGGAGCCCATCTCCATATATTTGGATTCAATAGGTCTTTGTAATTCATACATATATTCATGTATCCATATGCATTCTATATATATGTATAATTTCCCAATACAATAGTGGTTAGAGAGTCTGATATAGTATATACTGAACAATTATTTCAAATAATAGCAAAGTTTTCTGATAGAAATGTATGTTTTTAAGTCTCTATTGCTTGACTACTCTTTATGAAGAGACTAAAACTGATCCTACGTTATCTTTTAAAATTAGTCAATACACTGTGTAATTTTCTCACTACATCAATAGCAGTTCTATTTATTGATCCCTCATTTCATCATCCATGCAGTATATTTGCCTCCTCCTTTTCACATATTCATTACGAATTTTTTTGTTACTTGCACACAAGTAAGCATCTGGTGCTGAGAATTGCCCTTAATCCACTCCCTGCCCAATAGGAAAAATGAAAATGTTCACAAATATTTATTTTCAGTAAGATAAATGACATGAAGAAGTAATGCACATAGTGCTATTGGAGCAAAATAGATGAGAGTCTAAAGAAGACAGGGTGGGGGC
>CM053615.1:44359847-44404635 GCA_028646535.1 Procyon lotor | reverse complement strand
TATTTTGATAGGGATTGCATTAAATGTGTAGATTGCTTTAGGTAGAATAGACATTTTCACAACATTTGTTCTTCCAATCCATGAGCATGGGATGTTTTTCCATTTTTTGGTGTCTTCCTCAATTTCTTTCATGAGCACTTTGTAGTTTGGATTTATTTATTTTAAAGATTTTATTTATTTATTTATTTGACGGGGGTGGATGGGGGGTACAAGCAAAGAGGAGTGGCAGGCAGAGGGAGGAGAAGTAGGTTCCCCGCAGAGCTGGGGGGTGGGGGGAGCCCTATGGGGGACTCGAGCCCAGGACCCTAGGATCATGACCTGAGCTGAAGACAGTCATCTAACCAACTGAACCACCCAGGCGCCCCTAATTGTAGCCATCCTGACAGGTGTGAAGTGATGTCTCATTGTGGTTTTGATTTGCATTTTGATTTCCCTGATGATGAGGAGCATCTATTCATGTCAGGAGGTTGTTCTTTTATGTATTGCTGTGTAATAGAATGTCATTATAAATATAAATTGTCTTTCCTTTCCTTGGTACATTTGAGTTTTTTCCATTTTTTATGTTATGATGAAACTTCCTATAAGTATTTATGTAAACATCTTTTGAGAGAATTTTGTACTAATTTTTCATTGGAGTGGTATCTGAGTCATGGGATATGTGTGTTTAGTTTTAGTAGATATTGCTAAGAATTTTATTCAAATTTGATCAACAAATTAATAATCTCATTAATAGTGTATGACGGTTCTAGTAGCACTACTTTCTCATCTATATATCCTATAGTCAGTTTTTTAAATTTAGCCATTTTGATGGTTGTGTTCTGTAATCTCATTGTAATTTTAATCTTCTTTTCCCTGCTGATAATGATGTTGAATATATTTTCTTATGCTTATTGATCATCTAGATACACTTGTTTTTAAAGTGCTTTTATAAAACTTAAAACTTTGCCCCATTTTTTTAGTTGTATTTTTTTTTGCCTCTTTTCTGATTTCTAATGTTCTTCATATATTCTGGATACAAGCCATTATCAGGTTTATTTACCCATACTATCTTTTCATTAGCTTTAAAGATGATTTCTTTAGATGACCAGAAGTTCTTTAATGAATGTGAATGTACTATATGAATTATTTTCCTGTTTGATTAGTGTTTTATGTTTATTAAAATTTAACATATATTTTGCTACTCCAAGGTCCAACATGAAGATGTTGAGGAGGATAATGTTGTTTTTTTCTTCCCCTAGAATGTTGTTTTAGTTTTAATATTAATTGATTAATATGATAAAATCTACAGTCAACCTCAAGTCAATTTTTCTATGTGGTGTAAGATAGGATGTAACTTGATTAACTTTTATCTTTTTGGATATCTAATTGCTTTAGCACTATTCATAGGGGGATAAACTTTTCATAAACATAAAATGTTTTCATAAACATTTTTGAGGCACCTTTGACATAAATGAAGTGGCTGTAAATGTGTAGGCTAATCTAGGCTTTAAATTCTCTTCCATTAATCTAAATGAGTATGGATTGTATAGTATTGAATACTTTTATTACTATGGTGTTGTAGTTATCTTGTACAACATTTGCATAATTTTTCTTATTTCATGTGTTCGAAGCTTGAATCATGGTCTTTGAACTTTCTGTCTGATATGTGCATTTTAAAGTATCAAATTTAACCCCCAGAACTGCTTTATCTCTATTCCACAAGTTTTGTGGAATGATTTTATTATTTTCATCTCAAAATATTTTCTAATATCCGTTGGAATTTTACTTTGTCCTATTGATTATTTAGCAGTGAGTTGCTTAATTAATAAATACTTGAGTGCTTCCAAATTACCTATTATTATTGAATGTTAATTTATTTTACAATGGTTAGAGAATATATACTTTATTATTCCTTAACTGGAATTTTTTTTTTTAAACTGGAATTTTTTGAAAATTGCTTTGTGACTTAGAATATACTTTATTTTGCTAAGTGTGTTGTGACCATATGAAAAGAATGTATATTTTACAGTTAGGTTTGGGATATTCTAGATATATCAAATAAATCAGTTTGCTTAACAATGTTTTTAAAATATTTTAAATTTTTATTTCTCTTCCCTACCAAAAGGAGCATGTTAAATCTCTCTTATGATTTTTATTTCGTCTTTATTTATGTTAATTTCTCTTTACATAACTTAAAACTATGCTATCTGCCCCCAAATTTACAGTCATATCATTCTATTGACTGTTTTATTGTAAAATGTTCTGCTTTATTATCTGCTATATTATCTTAGTATCTGCTATATTATCATTCATAATATTTCTTAGCTTAAAGTCTCCTTTATCTTACATTAACAGAGACACTCTGCTTTATTTTGAGTATATATTTTTCCATCATTGTACTTTCCTTTATCATTTGTTTTGATTTTAAAATGTGTTTTTGAGGGCTGTTCATATTTTGGCCATCCATGTCTTAAAATCTTTTTTTTTGTTTGTTTAAAAATTTATTCATTTATGTGAGAGAGAGAGAGCACAAGTAGGGAGGAGGGTAGAGGGAGAGGGAGAAACAGATTTAGCACTGTGCAGGAAACCAGATGCTGGGCTCAATTCCAGGACCCTGGGATCATGACCCAAGCTGAAGGGAGTAGCTTAACCAACTGGGCCACCCAGGTGCCCCCAAATCTCCTTAGTTCAATGTTAACAAAGTTACATTACCTTCCTTTGGGTTAGTTGTTGTGTGGTTTTTAAAAATTTATTTTAGGGGCACCTGGGTCACTCAGTCAGTTAAACATATGCCCTCGGCTCAGGTCGTGATCCAGGGTCCTATGATTGAGCCGTGTGTCAGGCTCCTCACTAAGCAGGGAAACTGCTTCTCCTTCTGCCTGCAGCTCCACCTGCTTGTGATCTCTCTCTTTCTGTCAAATAAATAAATAAATAAGATCTTAAAAAAATAAGTAAAATTTACTTGCTTTCAACCTATCTTTTTTTTAAAGTTTTTCTTCTAAGCAGGATGTTAGGTTTTTCTTCTCTCTTCCTTTCTATTTAACCTATCTCTTTTAGTTGGTCGTTTTAGTCTGTTTATATTTAATGTTGTTATTGATATAGTTGGGTTTAAATCTACCATCTTGCTCTTTGTTTGCTATTTGTCACATTTGTCCTTTGTTCTTGATTCCTTCTTTCCTGTATTCTCTTATATTAATCAAGATTTTTTAAATTCTATTTGAAAATCTCTATTAGCATTTTGGTAAGATCTTCATTATTGCTTAGTAGTTTCTCATATTATTTCAAATTTTGTTAAATTATTGCTGACATCTTAAGCTACTACTTTTTTTTTTTAAAGATTTTATTTATTTATTTGACAAAGAAAGAGAGATCACAAGCAGGCAGAGGCATGTAGAGAGAGGGGGGAAGCAGGCTTCCTGCTGAGCAGAGAGCCTGATGCGGGGCTCGATCCCAGGACCCTGAGATCATGACCCAAGCAGAAGACTGAGGCTTTAACCCACTGAGCCACCCAGGCGCCCCTTAAGCTACTACTTTTATCTCATCCCAAACAATATAAGAAGTTTGCAACAACCTAATGTATTCCTTTTAAAAAATCCCAACTGTCGTTATATACTTCTG
This sequence comes from Procyon lotor, assembly GCA_028646535.1. NCBI lineage: Eukaryota > Metazoa > Chordata > Mammalia > Carnivora > Procyonidae > Procyon > Procyon lotor. Next base: position 44,401,038 of record CM053615.1, on the reverse strand, counting down.
AATGTGTTAGAAACTTTTCAAAATACCATCATTTGGTTGCTTTTTGCATTCTGCTGTCTTTTATATTTATCCACTTATCTGCCCTTTCTGAAAGTGCAGATTTTACTCCTTTCTCTTGTGCTATGGATTCTAATCCAGAGTTGGTGTTGCTTAACCTAAGGAACTGTATTCAAAGTTCTTTTAGTTTAATTTGCTGGCAGCAAATTTTCTTGACAGTATCTGTGTTCATTTCATGTTTAAAGGATATATTTCCATACAGTTTGTGTAAAATGTTGGCAAGTTATTTCCCTTAATTTTGTATTTTCAGGGTGTTATATTATTGTATATTAGTACTTAAAGATTTTTTTGGAAATTTATATCCCCATTTTTCCATATATCTTTATAAATTCTAAATGCAATTAGATTTGATTGGCAGTGATATGAAGAAAGATAGAGCTGAAAGACTGAAGGAACGACTTACTTGATATATAAAGTAAATATTAAAGATGTGAAACATTTCCTAAAATAAATTTATATGAACATCAGTTGGCAATCTTTGCTGAAAAACTTTCTTCGTGGCAATTAGGATTATATTATAAGCAAGCTATAGAATAAGCAGGCAATTGGAATCATTTTAGAAATTTACTCTGCAATTATCCTAAAGAAATTTAAGCCAGCCCCTGTTCATTTCTTTTTTAAACATATAATTTAATAATTTTGTAAATTATAGCATGTCACTGTAAAAATTACTGAAATGCATTATCTGAATGTTATGAGTGAACAACATTTGAAGTTGGATAACAATTAAGGAGCAGACATAAATTCCTTTTCCAACACATTAATAGGTTGTAATGATTTATTTTCATCTTTACTGACTATATTTATATTCTCTAGTTAAAATTTTGTCTTTAACTATAGAAAGATGTCAGATATTGCTACAGAAATTTATGGCAAAGAAAGGAAGGTTTAACTAAATGTCATTTTAATCAAGAAAACAGTTTATGTTTAATGAAATTGAACCATTATAATCACCCATACAGAAAAAATTTGTTTGGAGGGGGAGTAATGTAAATTGTATGTGGTATTTCTAAAATGTTTTTTGGCAGACTCTAAATAGTAACAATATCTATTAAATAATTCTGAATCATTCTTTGGAATTGTTCATTTTGCATTTTTGTTTGGAGTTGGGAAAAAATGGGGATAAGAATCAACATTAAGAAAAATCACAGTTGGGACGCCTGGGTGATAGTGGATTAAACATCTGCCTTAGGCTCAGGTCATGATCCCAGGGTCCTTTGGATCAAGTCCCACATCTGGCTTCTTTCTCTGCAGGGAGCCTGCTTCTCCTTCTGCCTCTGCCTCTCCCCACTGCTCATTATCTCTCTCTCTCTCTCTTTCTCTCTCTCTCAAATAAATAAGCAAAATCTTAAAATAAGAAAAGAAAAATCACCATTAACTAAAAGTCATTGGAAGAAGGCATAAATGTAAAGACAAAATTTCAAGTCAGGTTTCTGTTCCAGCTCTTCTCCTATATCTAATGTTGAATCCTACCATTTTGTTGTTGTTTGTTTGCTTGCTTTTGTTTTTGCCAGTTATCATACCTAAAAGGATTTTTTTTTTATGAATATCTGTTTGGGTAATCCCTCTCCCATCTAGGTTTGTCACTGGAATATTCTTAATTCTCAGGATAAAATTCTATCTCCTTTATGATCCTCTCTATCTCTCTACCAAATTGTTCATTTCTCATTCTTATACCATCCTGCTATGATATCACTGCTTCCTTTCTTCATTATCTTGTAACAACTCATCCTTCAACACCCAGTCCACAAACCGTCTCTTCTGTGTCTCTGTCACTCTCACTGGCTGATGCTTGTTGTGCCCGAGATCCCCAATTCACAGCTCTATCTCAGTGCTGCACAACTATGTGAATAGTTCTAATACCTGTTTGTCTTTTAATTAGTAAGTGAGCAACTTTAGTGTAGGAATTGTGATTATTTTTAGTATAGGAGTTGTGAGATATGTATCAATATCACCATCTAGGTCATTACTAGTGGGTTCCATAATTTTTTGCTTGAAATAACACCTTTATTAAGATATAATTCACATGCCATGAATTTCAAACATATATAAAGTACATCTCAGTGGTTTCAGTATATTTATAGGTTTGTAAAAACTGTCATCATGATCTAATTACAGAACATTATCATCACCCCAAAAAGAAACCTCATAACTGTTTAGCATTGACTATCTGCTTCTTTCTTGCAGCTTCAGGTAATCCACCTTCTGTTTCTAAGTACAGCAGTCCCCCACTTTTAACCATAGTTTTGTTTTCCACAATTTCAGTTACCCACAGTCTACTGTGGTCCAGCAGCAGATGATGACCCTCCAACATATTGTTAGAAGGTTAGCAGAAGCCTAACCCTGCATCCTAATTTCTCTGTCACTCACCTCACTTATCTCATCACAAGGGCATTTTATCATCTGACATCATCACAAGAAAAAGAAAGGTGAGTACAGTACAATAAGATATTTTGAGAGAGACCACATTCATGAGGTTTTTTTGTAGCATGGTATATTCACATATTATATTTACAGTATATTGTATATTTAATTGTTACATTTTATTATTTGTCATTGTTAATCTCAGACTGTGACTAATTTATAAATAAAAGTTTCTACTAGATACGTGCATATAGGAAAAGACATAACATATATACATTTTAGTACTGTCTACAGTTTTAGTTATCTCTGGAAGCCTTGGAATATATCTTCCCCCACCTCTGCAGATAAGAGAGGCTACTATATTTGCCTCTCCTGGATATTTAATATAAGTTGAATTATACAATGTATGGCTTTTTGTGACTGGCTTCTTTGACTTAGCACTGTTTTCAAGGTTCATCCATTCTGTAACATGTATCAGTGTGTCATTCATTTTTGTTGGTCAAATAATATTTCTTTATAAGAACATATGTTTATTACTTATCCATGCATCATTTAATAGGCATTTGTGTTATTTTCACTTGTCTATTATGAATATTCCTTCTTTGGACATTGTGTCCAAGTTTTTGTGTGGATAAATTTTTTTCATTTGTCTTGCATAGATACCTAGCAGTATTTTTACTGATTCATATGATAGCTGTATGGTTAACATTTTGAGGAACTGCCAAACTGTTTTCCAAAGTGGCTACACCAGTTTTTGATCCCATCAACTATACCTGAGAATTTTGATTACTCCCCACACTCACACCAACTTTTTATTTTCTGTACTTAAAAAAAATAGCCATTTTAGTGGGTATGAAGTGATATCCCTTGTGTTTTGATTTGCATTTCCCTGATGTATAATGATACAGAGTATCTTTTCATGTGCTTATTATAAATTTGTATGCTTTCTTTGGAGAAATGTCTATTCACCTTTGCTTATTTTAAAAATTAGATTATTTTTCTTTGTATTAATGAGTTGTAAGCATTCTTTAAATATTCTAGATTCTAGATCTATATCTTTAAATATATAAAGATATATAAAGATGTCCCAGATACAAGATTTGCAAACATTTTATTCAATTCCTATGTTTGTTAATGAAACTCAAGTTAGCAACTCACCACTTGAAAGACAATACTTGAGAGAAAATGTTGTTAGGAAGAAAAAGTTGCTTTATTCAGGAAGCAGGCAACCTGGGCAGATGGCAGACAAAGGTCCAAAGACCACCTCCAAAGTCCCAGACCAAGCAAAAGGTTTTTAAGGGTGAGGCACAGAGAAGTGGGGAGTGCTGACGTGCAGAGGAAGCATTCTCAGCATGATCTCAAGAAGACGTGTTGGCATTAAGAAAGTCTATTTTCTAGTGTGATCGAGCTTGATCTTGGGAACATGTGGTTCCTTATTTGTCAGTGTTCTGTTGAGATCTCAAAGAAGCTATCTATAATTCATCAAGCTATAAACTAGGGAGCACAGATTAATGAGTTACAGTTAGGTAATCTTTACCATGCTTGGAACACAATGAACATGTCAACTTAGAACTGTCTTGATGGTGTTTTTTGAGGTACAAGTTTTTAATTTTAATGTATTATAATTTATCTGTTTTCTTTTATCATTTGTGCTTTTGGTGTCATATTAAGACATTTCTTAATGAAAGATCACAAATAGATATATATATATATAAATATATATTATATATATATAGAGGACTTTGTCCGAGGCAGAATTGCACTGCCCTTGCCAGGGGCCAGGCTAAGTACTTTGCTTGGGTTTGCTCTTGGTATCTTTTCCCTGAAGGCTTTCTGTACAGCTTTGGAGGACAGGAATGAAGATGGTGGCCTCCGAACCTCCAGCCACATAGGAGCTGAGAACTCAGGGCCCACTCCTCAGTGCGCCCTCAGAGAAAAGCAATCAATCCCTCCCATCTCCCTTGTCTCCAGCCTCATTACATGCTCACTCAGCCTGTGACCAAGTGTTTCTCTGGTGCACAGTCCTATTTGGACTCTCCAGACCTAGCTGATTCCTGCACTGCGCTCCTGTGCCACGCCTCCCGGAGGAGGAAGGAGGAGGTCTCCCAGGATCTGCTACTTGTGGGGTCCCTGTTCAAAGAGCAGTGGCCCAACTGTGCCTTGGATCATGGTTTAAGGTAACCCCAAGCTGAGAGCCTCTGCAGGTTTCCCCGTTCTGATACCTGGGAGCTCTCCTATACTCAGGCACCCCTGTTCTTTTTGTGACACTGGTCTTTTTGTGACACTGTCCCTGTGAGGGCTTCATCCCCCACTTACCCTCTGGAGCAATGTCCCTCAGTGGAACAGACTTCTAAATGTTCCGATTTTGTGCTCCGCTCTTCTATTACTTTCTGGGAGCTGGACCCTGCCCCCACAATCTATCTTTACATATATTGCCTCAGATTCACTTCTCTACATGTCCTACCTTCCAGAAAGTGGTCTCTTTTCTGTGCATAGAATTGCTACTCTTCTTCTCTTCGATCTTCGGTTGAATTTGTAAGTGTTTATGAATGGTTTGATAAATATCTAGCTGAACTCCTGGGACCTGATGATATTTAGGTCTCTCACTCCTCTGCCATCTTGCTCCTCCCTAACATAGAATTTTAATCATTTATTTAGAACTCAATTGATATCTCAAAACAGTGTTTTGTGGTTTTCAGAGTAAAAACCTAGCACTTCTTTTATTAAATTTATTCCTAAATATTTTATTTTAGATACGATTTTAAATGAAATTGTTTTGCCTTAATTTTTAGGTTACTATATGTGAGTCTGTATAAATACCATTGATTATTGGTCTTGTATCTAGTAACATTGCAGAACTTGTTTATCTAATTCTATTAGCAGTTTTAAAAAAATTTTTCTATATACAATAGAAAGAAATAGTTTTGTTTTGTTTTGTTTGAAAGATTTTATTTATTTATTTGACAGAGAGAGACATCACAAGTAGGCAGAGAGGCAAGCAGAGAGAGAGGGGGAAGCAGGCTTCCTGCTGAGCAGAGAACCCGATGTGGGGCTTAATCCTAGCACCCTGAGATCATGACCTGAGCCGGAGGCAGAGACTTTAACCCACTGAGCCAGCCAGGTGCCCTGGAAAGAAATAGTTTTGATCTTTTCTTTTATCTGGATGCTTTTAATTTATTACTTATTTTTCTTCATTTTTTTTGCTGTAACCTCTAGTATAATGTTGAATAGAAATGGCAAGTAGGCCTACATCTTTGTCTTCTTCCTGTTCTTGTATAAGATTAAGTATCATGCTAGCTGTGGATTATTTTGTTTGTTAGTCCTTTGTAGATGCTTATTATCACGCTGAGGGAGTTCCTTTCTATTCTTGATTTTTTTTTTTTAGTGCGTTTATTTGAAAGTGTCTTATTTTCTCTAGTGTTTTTTCTTCATCTCTTGAGAGGATCTTTTTTTGTGTGTGTGTGCTTACTTTATTTATATGGTATATTACATTGATTGATTTGAGGATGTCTATACCAATCATTTTTTCTGACGATAAATCCTACTTGCTAGGGTTGTATAATGCCTTTCACGTTTTGCTGGTTTGATTTTCTAGTTTTGGGTTTTGTTTGTTTTTTGACAAAGACAAACAATGTCAAAATATGACATTCTATATTCATAAAGAATATTGGTCTGCAGTATTGTTTCATTTTTGTGATGTCTTGGCTTGTTTTGATATCAATGTAATAGCGGCCTCTCACAATGAATTGGGAGTATTTATTTATTTATTTAGAATAGTTTCTGAAGAATTGATGTTAATTCTTTTTTAAAGTTTGGGAGAATTCACCAGTTAATCTGCTTCTAATAAGCAAAAGATCATTTAAAAAAAAAGTTAATAATCTTTGAATCATGCCATAGCCCAACCTGTTATGTCACTATGTTCAACATCTTCAACTATGAGTAAAGTGATAGATTTGCTGTTAAGATTGTCTTCGGTATGATCCCAGCAAGAGAGTGCCAGAAAAATTATTCAGGTATGAAGGGGTCAAGACAGTTTCAGGCTTTTGTGCTATTAACATGAAGTATTGTGCCCTTAGACATACTGGGAGCTTAAGGCATAATTGGGGGCTTGTGGTTACTAACGCTGAGATAACATTTTAGTGTGAGTATCGGAGACTGATAATGTTGTAAGATGACCCACAAGGAAGGCGGGTAGCCAGATGAATTGCAATGTGCAAAAAACCACATTACATCTGCTCTGCCCTATGACTACAATACACACAGAGGTGTAAGAGTTTCTAGGCCCCTATCAAAGAGAAATTAGCTTCTTATTTATTATGAAGTAGATGTATTGTTCAAGGGTGAAACCTAGTAGGGGGTTCTGATTAATGAAGTGCAGAATCAGATGAATCACTTGGTTGGAGAGGACATTGTGAATATAAGGTGAAGGAGGTATGTAATATTATGAGCAGGAGTGTATTGAGGTACAGATGGATAGTGGCATAGTTAGGAAATGATGTTTTGATTATTCTGTAACAAATAATATATATTCCCAAATAGCATGGTTTGAGAAAATCGTTAATGAAAAAAAAATCTATCTGCACAGAGCAGTGTCAGTGTATAGGCATTTCAAGCTGGTAGACTGGACAACTACCACTTGAAATGACAGTAATGCTTTGTTTTGTTTCTGAGAATGTTTGTCTGCAGAAAGGCATGAACCAAGTGCCAAAGAAAGGTACAGTGGGCCTAGGTGAGAAATGTTGGCTGGAAAATAATACTAATAATAGCTAAAGTATTAGGTTCATCATGTATTATTGCTGTATAACAAATTACCCCCCCCAGACCTCCTTGCTTAATAAATTTTTATTGCTTAACTTTTTCTATCCATCAGGAGTTCAAAACAGCTTGGTTGGTGTTATGTGTGGCTTCCTACCATGGACTGTTGATAGAATATATCAGCTCCTTATTGGGTATTGATGTGAGGCTTTAGTTCCTCACCATTTGGGTCCCACTATAAGGCTGCTTGAGTATCCTCATAACACAGCAGCTGGCTTCCCCGAGAGGCTGTGATCTAGAAGAGACCGATGAAAACCACTATGTCTCTTGTGACCCAACTGAAGAAACCAGAATTTGTCATGTCTACAACTCTATTCAGTAGATGCAAGTCGCTAAATCTGACTGCACTCAAGGGTAGGAGAATTAGGCTCTACCCAGCCATCAAAGTATCATTAAATAATTCAAGTACATATTTTTAAGCCTCTATACCTATATTAAGCAACTACTCTTGTATTGGTGAGGTTCAGTTCTAAGCATCTTACCTTACAGGAACTCATTTAATCTTTGCAAAATCCTATTCTTAGATGTTAAAACTACATTAATTTTACATATGAGGATATTATCCTTGGACAATATACGTTCATTCTGAGTCACACAGTTACACAAGCACGTTACTCTAGGCAATCTGACACTGAACCAACGAGTTAACTTGACACTGTTCAACGTTTTAAAGTCAGTATGATCAAATTTACTTTCCAAAGTGAAGAAACTATTAAGAATGAGTCTGTACATGGATTGTCTATGATAACGTGAGATGTCAGAACAGAAGTCTGTAAGCAGTCACAGAGTAGCACTCTATATACTGTTGAAGACATTCCCTGTTTGAATTAGGACAAAAGTTTAAGACATTCCCTCTTTGCATTTAGGAGGATAGACCCCTCGGGTGCCTGGGTGGCTCAATGGGTTGAAGCCTCTGCATTCGGCTCAGGTCATTATCTCAGGGTCCTGGGACTGAGCCCCGCATTGGGCTCTCTGCTTGGTGGGGAGCCTGCTTCCCCCCACCTCTCTGCCTGCCTCTCTGCCTACTTGTGATCTCTCTCTGTGAAATAAATAAATAAAATCTTAAAAAAAAAAAAAAAAAGGAGGATGGACTCCTGAAAATTGATACAAATTTGATTTTCATTGGTCAGCAATGAGGCAGATTTGAATCTGACTCTGGCTGTAAGCCTTCCGGACCTACAGCTGAGTAAAACTAGGATTTGCACAGATTGTCAGTCATTTTCATATTTGCTATAAACATCAGGAAGCAGTCCTAGTCTTTTGAGAGACAATGAGAGACAATTTTGTTTCATTTGTAAATGAAAGTTTATACAAGCCAAGGTCTTCAGGACATGAAGAAATCTGAAAATACTATTTCTACATAATAAATAATTGAATTTCAAAACATACAAATCTGTGGTCAGAATATGAGCTCCTTAGAAATTTCTTTGTTTGTGGTTTGACTGTCAGCTCAGATTTGTAAAGCGTTCTTTGATGACATGCTTTTCTCTGAGAATTTTTCTATTCATCCAAACTCTTTTGGTTGTAGAATTGAAATGAGCCTCTATTATGAAAATGAAGTGTCATAATTTTTAATCAGTATGGATCACCTCTGGGGCTCATCTAATGAAGGACTATGAAAGGGACAGGAAGGATAACAAAAGAGCAATCATAAAAATCCAGATAATGTTTTAAGGGCTGCAGTTTAAGCTTTGATTAGTCACAATAACCTTTTGATACCTGTCATTCCATATTCCAAAAGCATTTGCCTTTGCAAGAAAAGTCAAATTTGCGGCCTTGGCAGTTGAGATAATGGCACATCAGTAACCAATTAGTTCTATTTATTAATCCTTGTTAGGCAATCCATAATCTAGTGAATGTAGCGGTGGTGGTGGTGGTGGTGGGGTAATGATAATAGAAGATAATAGCAAAAGTTATATAGGATCAGTGAGGGGAAGCCCTAAGATATCCGTTACTTAGCACTGTATTTCACTCATACTAAATAGAGAAACATTGTATTACTTTTATAAAAAGGGAGAACAAAGAACAGTGAGCTAGATTAGTGCTGTAAAGCATGGGCTTTAGAGTTACATGGATACAGGATAAGATTTTAATACTGTAGCTTTAAAATTTTGAAATTTCCCTGACTGAATCAAACTGATCCTAATCCACTGTATTTTAGAATGCCTCATCCAAAGATTTGTGGTGAGAATTAAGTGACAAATTAACAAAAGTGCTTAGAAAAGAGCCTCGTATGATACATGGGCTAAGTACAAACTGTGAATACCATTATTACTGGCCACATAAACTTTAATGAAAAAGTCACACTTACTGTCAAGTGTTACTTAAAATAACAAAATAATAATGTTTATCTTAAAGTAATTATAAGATTAAAAATATTGACTTGTATACTTAGAAATGTCTTGACACAGAGCATTCAATACATGGTAGATAAACATAATCAATTATTATTGACAAATCCAGACATAATGCCTATTACATATTTGGTTGCTTAATTTTTTCATTAAGTATACATATATATAAAACATTTCAATTATTTAAATCAAATTTCTGTTACTAGTTAAGTATTTTTGAAATTTTCATTTATACATGTAAAACAAGGATTTTACCAAGTCATTAAATTCTCCTTGCATGTATGTTCTATAAGGTTTATGTACTATTTTATTTTACATACAGTATGATATGCTTAACATTTTTAAATGCACATGACTTTAAAGAATGTTTTGCGCCTGGGTGGCTCAGGGAGTTAAAGCCTCTGCCTTTGGCTCAGGTCATGATCTCGGGGTCCTGGGATTGAGCTCCGCATCACATCGGGCTCTCTGCTCAGCAGGGAGCCTGCTCCCTACTCTCTCTCTGCCTCCTCTCTGCCTACTTGTGATCTCTGTCTCTCTCTCTCTGTCAAATAAATAAATAAAATCTTAAAAAAAAAATAAAGAATGTTTGGACAAAGAAAGTACTCAAGATTTAGAAAATCTTAAATTAGTGTCAGAGAAGAACCGAGTGTGGCAATTAGTGCATGAAACTGAAGAGGGTTGATACATAAAAAAGAAACTAAGTTTTTTTTTAATGAATGGTATAAGGAAAAGCTATTTTTAAAAAATCTATGACTACTGAATTATCAAAGGCAGGAAATGTCACAAATAAGAATACAACATTATGTCTAATATTTCATACTAATATCACAAATAAAATCCTACATGAATTATTAGCCAAAACAGTGCAGCGACATGATAAAAAAAATAGTGTATTATAGCCAAAGAGAATTTGTAGCCATGATTCAACAATTGTTAAATGTTTAGAATCTGTATACATTTCTTGGATTATTATTGGATCAAAAGTTTAAAAAAAAATTTCAACAGATGCCAAAAATAAATCTGACAAAATTTAATACTTCTGATAAAATGTTTATTAAAATAAAAATACATTTGTAGGTAATGATTTCCACAACATTTTTATGCTGTTACATCTGATATGTTCATTATTCAATTACTTACAGCTAGTATAGTATTTAACACACATGCAAACACCTTCTACTGAGCTGCAGATGAATAGTTACTATTGTATATTATTATTCTGGGTAGTATAATCACAGATCAGGGAAATGGATGATATAAAAATTCATAATTAATCAAATCAGTACATTTTTGTCAGTGATAATAGTAGAGTAACTGGACAACTCATGTGAACTAACATCATTATTACAAATACTGTGAAAAATCAGCACAATATTAAAATTTTATAACTTTTTTATACCAAAGAAACATCATATTTAAATAGAAATTTGTTAACTATCTATATTATAGAAACTTTCAACTCTTTTAAGTGTGAATCATATAAATATGGATGACCATACCTTGATTTTAGATAGAAAGATTCACATTAAAATATTTCACCACTCTAAAGAAGTAAACTTAAACTTACTGTGGTTTCACTTGGTAGACAACTTAAAGTTCAGAATAGTTCTGAAAAAGAAGAATATTTAGAGAAAAGTATTCATATACAAGAAAGGAGAGCAACCTACTGTAGTGATCTGTCATAATAAAAAAAATATTGACTATAAGGGTATAGATGTATGGTGAAAGAGGACAATTAATGAAAGAGAATAGAAAACCTAGTTGGACAAACATACTGAGTTTTAATTATACTGAAAATTGTCCTGGTCTTTGAATTCAGAGAGAGAGAGAGAGAGAGAGACAGAAGTAGTCAACCAGCTAGGTTAGGTCAATATTAGTATAAAAATATTTTCCAAAGAGATAAAATATTTACATTAATCAGATTATTAATGTAGAAAAATTAAATTAGAAAAAAATTAAATTGGATAAAAATTATTACTATTGGGATGATAAAGCACTTTCCCAGAAAGAACTCAAGAAGCACTAAACAGACAGATTGCTGCATTTGACTATATAAAAATGAGAACTAAGGTGAGGACTCTGCTTCTGGCATATGGACATACATTGCCTTTTTCCTCCTCAAAAACAAAACAAAATAAACAAACGAATGGACAGAGATCTACTCCCAGAATGAGAGCATGATGAGCTCTACAGACCACTTCCCTAAGAAACGGGTGAAAATTTATATATACATATATAACATCATTTTATATATTAATATATAAAAAACCATTTTATATATGTAACAAGAATAAATATAAAGTGATATATAAGTAAATTCAGGTTTGTCTTTTATACCCACAAAATGCTTCTTACTTGATGTTCCAAAACTTTATTTCAAAGGTATGCCCATCTATCTAGGTCCATGTGGTAGAATTTGAAATATTAGACCAAGGCTGGAGAGTCGAGAACCAATAACTGATTCAGAAGAATAGAAAACACAGTAAATAATGAGTAACTCATTTGAATGCCCTTTTATTTATTACAACATATTGGCAATTAGAAAAAGAGCTTTATTATACATAAGAATTTATGACATAGGGTGAATACAATCTCATGAAAGCTGTAATACTTTTCCAATCCAACCAATCTAAAGGTCTCAAATAAGTAACTGACTCCAAAAGTATTCCCTAATGAGGGTATCATGTGGAAATAGCAGGCAGGAAGCAAAAGTGAAGTTATGCTAGAAGATGCACCATTATCCACTCACTGTCACTAAGCTCCTTAATTAAGTGTACACTAACAATAAAATTCTTCTAATATCTTTTTTTAGTCAGATAACTCTTCCAAAGTATCTTCACAGCAGGAAGAGCTTTTTATGAAATACGCCAACACTCTTACTTGATGACTCGAAAATTTGTCTTATAAAAGGAATTTCCCATTCTCACTTTCCACTCTTTCTATATTTTTCCATTTGAATTGGAACTAAGTTGATGTTTCCTATAGACTGTATTGGAGTCCATCTGATAGGAACATAATCAAGCATTTCAGTTAGAAATCATTGATACAGCTAAGCATGAACAGTAGATGACAATATCTAAGAAGCAAGTTTCAACCAAAATTGAGAAGGTTTGCAAGAATTTCATATGTATATTTTTAAAATATAACAAATCTCTAATATATATATATACAAACCCACATATAAATGATAGCCTATAGTATAAAAACTGTATGTTGTTATTTTAAAGGCTAGGCTGAAACTGTTAGAAATCATATTTAGGTACCAGGCACAAAATATTTGTCTAAAATTTCATCAAGGTCTAGTTGGTCATAAGTATACTCTGTTTGAAATCCAAAAAAGAATAGACACAGCTTCAAGGAAGGACACAAGTGTGCCTGAGCATGAGGAATCCTTGAACTGTGAACAGTCGCTGTTTTTCCCAAGTTCTGCTTCCCATTCTCTCTCACTGTGGTCCAAATCTTCTCCTCATTGTAGACTAAGAACTCTGATTTATATCCATATCTATTACCATTAAGAAGAAACTGTTTTCATGATTTTTTTTTTTAAAGATTTTTATTTATTTGACAGAGAGAAACACAGCGAGAGAGGGAACACAAGCAGAGGGAATGGTAGTGGGAGAAGCAGGCTTCCTGCCGAGCAGAGAGCCCGATGTGGGGTTCGATCCCAGGACCCTGGGATCATGACCTGAGCCAAAGGCAGACGCTTAACCACTGAGCCACCCAGGCGCCCCTGTTTTCATGATTTCTGGGGAGAAACACATTGGTCCTAACCGAGTCACATTTCCACACTGAGCATCTTTAACTGTAGCTGGGAAGACTGAGTATCACTGTGTATGTCCAGGGTAGTGAGGGTGGGTAGGCAGAAAGATTGCCATTGGAAAAAAAGATTGACGTCCTACAGTCCTACAAGCACTCCTTACATCAGTGATGTCACGAGTAGTCATATAAGGAGGATATGACAACATCGCTCTAATTGGTATATATACCTCCAGTGAAAATTAAATATTATTTTCACAGTGCAGACTTCTCTTTGAAGTAGAGTAAAATTTAGAGATTCAAGTTTTTGCTTCTTAGACAGAGGGAAGTTTACTGTTGATAGTACAGCTTTTCTGATGTGTTTTCTTTTTTTAATGTTTTGTTGTTTTTTTTTCCCCCACATACAGCTTACAATGTGTCATGGCATCCTCATTTTAAATTTCTATCATCCATTCTGACAGACCTTATCTTTCCTTTGTTATTTTCTGAGGCACAGAAGTCCACAGAAATCACACATACGGGGATTGTGACAAAATGGCAACTATCTAACAGCACTCTGGAAGCACTTAAGTATTATTTAGATTAATGTAGACATAGAGATGAAAGGTTTGTGGAAAACGAACCTTGAAAATTACTGTCAGTGTCAGAGTCACTGCAGTAACTTTCATCAGAGTCACGTTTGGAAGTCAGTGATGTGTTTCTTTTTCTTCATCTGATAGGGATCCAGAGCTGGCAATCAAATGAACGAATCAAAGAGAGGCGTTTGATAGAGGAAAGGTGATGATTGTCACTTCTTCAAAGTGAGCAATTTACTGTAAGTTTGGTTATATTTTATTCAATTAGATGCAAAAAATTCAGCCACCACCACCCAACCTCCCACATAAACAGTCTTTCTGAAAAAAATAGGGCTTTGGTTTTACATTTGAAAAGAAATTTTGAAATGTAAGATAATTGTAAACTTCAGAAGTTAATTTTCTATGTGACCAGATAATGGTATCTCAGATACAGTAATAGATAAAGAGAAACAGAACATAATAGTTTATTTCATACATCCACTCTGAAACATGTTTTCATGCCTAGCAAAGAAAGCAGTTTACTTGGCTAGAAATGTCTCTAATACATTCTTATATATAAATTGACTTTATAATGAAATTACTTAATTCATTTATTCATTGTAAATATAATATATTACGTGGTCCTGGCAGCCATGGACTAGGTTTTTAAAATAACTTCACAATGAAATTACAGGTTACTCAGGTTTTAGCAACTCTGGTCAGTAATATGCATTTGAATAAATAAAGGCAATGATTTGTGATAAATGACAAAATAGAGACAAGCAAAGTAAGGAGTTATTACTCCTTAATCTCCACCTGGGATTTTCTCAGGAAACATGTTGGGCTTATATCATGAAGAGAAGAGATCATGAAGCAGAGAGATGGGGAGAGCTTAGACATTATGAATAAGAGTAGAAAGAAGTGGAAGATGATGTAATTTTTTTACAATTATAACTAATTTAATGCATGCCACATTTACCACTCATGGGAGGATGTGTTGGTTGATATGGTTAGATATTTAGGCTGGGACCACAGAGAGAAAGACTTTTACACAGCACTTAAATCTTTGGATATAAGCTTTGAGTCAAGTGAGTACTATAACAAGATTTAAGGAGAGATATATTCATAGGATATTATTTTATCTTAATTAAGGATACGGTATCCTTAGTGAAATAATTAGTTTTGATTTTCCAGAATGAAAATATTTTGCATGTTGATCTCCCTCATGTTAAACATTACTGAGCCATTATCTCTCTTATTGCTTTGTATCTCTTATTCAAATTAATAGAAAATAAAGAAACCACAAGTGAAAATGGAGAAATTATGACCGCTGTAACTTTTTAAAATTAAATATGAACATTTTTTACTGCTGTATATCATTGCCAGTTACCCAAGGGACACTTTGTCCTGCTAATTTTGTTCTTAGACACTTAGAGGAGAACTCAGTTTTCGTTATTTATGCAGTCATTTGTTTATTGCCTTTTTAATGGGACCCACAAAGTTTGATTAAACTTTTATCCAACATCAGTCCCACAATATATGGCATTTAATTATCAAGAGGCAAGTTTTAATATTTTCTTTCTCCTGTTTTAAACAGTCAAGAGATAGTGTAGCAGTGAGTTTCTACTCATTGGCTAACCTTAGAAGTTCAATTTTGATTATTAATTTATATTGCGGTTCTTACTGTTTGAAAACCACTGAATAGCAGTGGACCAGATGTTGTTGCCTGATTAGATACTGAGATACTTTAATCACCAGCTGTAGCATTATAAACCTGCTCTTTTAATACTTCACTTTAAGTTTTCCATCTGCCATTAGCATCTGGTCAGTTCTGCCTAGGTTGTCATTTTATTTCATTTCTTCTTTGCTATCCCACTAATTCCATGGCTTAAATGGAAATTCTCTATCAGTCTTTATGACCAAACCAGATACACCATTATCTTTTATTTAAAAAACATACATTATTAAAATAATAATCGTAGTAATACTCATGTTTTTGTAAAGTTTTCATTTTTCAATATATCTGTGGTACATAAAATGAACCAATATGTTATACTTAATAGGGCAATATTCACCAAAGAACATTTAATTTATCTGACTGGTTAAGATGGGGATCCATCTTGCCCTTTTTGAAGGGATGTTTTAATAAAATAACCTTGCCAAACTGTACTTTCACTTTCATCATCTTATTAAGGTGATGGATTATTAAGGAATGGATTTAGAGAGTGGAGTTAAAAGAGAGTTTATAATTTTGGTATAAAATCCTTAGAAATAGGACAAAAAATATACAGTCACCAGTAATGGAAGCCAGAACTGTAATGACTCCATCAAATATGGTATTACTGGGGCTTTGCATAGATACCCTGTCAACAATTACTCTTTCCCATCAACTTTTCAAATATAAACTTGGCTCAAATCTTGCCTGTTCTGTGAAAATGTATGATCTATATGCCAACCCACAAATCTGTCTCTTTAGTAAAATACTATTGCGTCTAATTTACTAAAACACTATTGCGTCTAATTTACTAAAACATTGCTTTTAATAGTTCAAATTGGAGTTTTACTTAACCAATTCAAAGTCAATTTATAGATATCTTAGTTTTACTTATTTGTATGTCTTCAGAAAATTATAACTTCTGAATTCATTCATTCATTCAGAAATATTTTGTGCCCATTGCATGCCAGTCACTCCTCTAAGTCCTCATATATACCAGAAACAAAACAAAACAAAAAAAACAGGCCAATATAGCTGCTTTTAGACAGCTTATATTCAAATAGAGGATGGAAAGGAATTTTTCCAAGTAGCATACCATCTAAACAAGGATTGTGATATAAGGCCTAGGGATTTTATAAGATCACTCCCTACAAAAGTATAAACACACTTTATAACATTTTATGAAGAAAATTCCTTAAGTATGAGGAAAATTGCTGCTTGAGGCTCTCATACTTCCATGAATTTTGGCAGTAGCAAAAGAACGAAAAGTAGAATTGATAACAACAAAGCATGGAAGATGGATTTGGAGCAATTTTAGTTGAGTTACTATCTGTATGTTAATAAAGGGGTAATATCAGAACATACCAGCAAGTGTTTCAGAATTATGTGAATAGTAATGGTCAATGAGGTGAAAAAAAAAATTTCACTGGACCTGAAAAATTTCCCCTTGTCATTATTTGTGAAATCTCCCTCTGAGAATGAGTTTACGATTAATGCCAGAGCAACCCTCAATTTAAATGATAAATTGTCATTTTTGATGGGTGTATAATCTTTAATGTGAAATTTCAAGAAAATCATAAATAGATAACTTTGATGTGTGTGATTAGCATTTACTATCCAATACATTTGACATGTTTAAAACAATCCAAGTTAAAAGAGAATCCCTTGTACCATAAAGGAAAGATAGTTGAAGTAACTGAACCCAAGTTCTAGCTTCAGCAAAATCCTCTTCTATCGGGTTGACCATGTTTATCTCTGACTATTTTTGATGACAAAATCATTGGCAAATCTTAAATATGTAGAAGACTGTAAATTCATCATCAAAACTTCATTCTTTTTTTGTTTACTTTGTTAAAAACAAGTTAAAAAATTACTTAACCCTAATATGGTTTACATGGGAATAACAAACAAAATTAGTTTGCTTGATCATCATAGTCAACAGAGATCATGTATTTGAGCATGATGAAATATTTGCTCATAATATATTTGAGCTAAATAATATATTTGGTATATATCAAATGATATATTTGAGCATACTGTTTTACTAATAGTAGTGATAGATTATACTTGTCTACAAATTATTTTTTTTTTCTTAAAGATTTTATTTATTTATTTGACAGAGAGAGAGAGATCACAAGTAGGCAGAGAGGCAGGCAGAGGAAGCGGAGGAAGCAGGCTCCCCGCTGAGCAGAGAGCCCGATGTGGGGCTCGATCCCAGGACCCTGAGATCATGACCTGAGCTGAAGGCAGATGCTTAACCCACTGAGCCACACAGGCGCCCCAAGTATTTTTTTAAATGAAGACAAATTTATTCATTTATCCGTCCATCATTTCTTGATTTTAGTTATAGTGAATACAAAAATAAGTAAGCCAAATACTTACATATTTTACTTGTTAAATTATAGATTTACAAATATAATCTGTGAATTGGGAAAGTTATTTGGTTAATCCAAATATTGATCTTAGGAATTTATCCTTTTAACATTAGAGATAGTTTGATATATAAAGTAAGAATAATGCTATAATGTTCAGTAAGAGGTAAAAATGCCAAAAAAATGAAAAAAATTTCAAGTAATTACAATTGAATTTTGATGTTTATCAGGAATTCTTACTAGATTTTATTTAGCTTTTAAGAAATAGTCCTAAACATTCTTCCTATTGAAATAGACCATTTCACGAGTTGTTGCTTACAAAGTTCCGCTACTTTCTACTTTAAGAATGTGCTCTTTTTATTTTGTTTGTGAAAAATCCACAGTAATCAAAACAAAAACCCAAGCTATATTCTAATATTCAAAAATTGAAATAAGTTACAGATGGATGATTTTTATCATAAATTTTGCTCTTGTATTAATCTCTTCTATGAGAGTAAATAAATTTGAAAATGCTTATGTTCTTTATTAATAGCCATTATATTTTATCAAGATATTATGAAATCAGTTTTGTGGATCATTTGAATAAATTGAATAGAAATAAGAAACAGTACAATTTCTGATAATGAGTTCTTTAATCTCAAGTACCTATTATTTCGAGGACTAAAATTACTATATATTTTTATTAGATTTCCAGGAACTGAAGGTGATTTGCAGATATAATTTCAAAAACAGGTGATTTCAGTATCAGAAGATTGTAAAGAAAACAAAAGAAAAAGAGATTTAACTATGTGTAAATCTTCTAAGGGCAGATTGTACACACAGCAAGCACACACGTATCTAAGAAATCAAACACATGTTGATGGTACTGCTTTAGTTCATAGTGAACATTATTTTTTTAAAAAACATTTTATTTATTTATTTGACAGAGAGAGAGAGAGATCACAAGTAGGCAGAGAGGCAGGCAGAGGGAGAGGGGGGAAGCAGGTTCCCCGCTGAGCAGAGAGCCTGATGTGGGGCTTGATCCCAGGACCCTGGGATCATGACCTGAGCCGAAGGCAGAGGCTTCAACCCACTGAGCCACCCAGGTACCCCCATAGTGAACATTATTTTAAGTGCAATTTTAATTATTTTTGTTCTTGGCTCTTGAACTTCTTATGCTTAAATCAAAACTGACTTCGGTGGATGTTTCATAAATATTTTATAGGTATGTGAAGAAATTATCCTTATCCTTGACTGTCACACTATATCATACATAAACTGATGAAGGCACAGCTGATGAAGGCAGGGAGCTATTTCTTAGAGAGAGTTCATTCACTTTCAGTGTTACTAGGGATTCCAAATAGACTTCATGTAGTTACCAATTAGTCTGCAGGGTATCTCGCACAAGTTGGAAAGCAGTGGGACCTGCTGAGATTTGCTGAGGACCTGTGTGGACGAGAGTTCATAAGATACACCTGCATTACAGTTGGGTTAGCTCCATTTGTAAAACTGGTAATGCTTACTTGTGTGGTATAGACCCACCAAAAGACTGATACTTTTGAGTTATTCAGGAAAATGAACTAAAAAACTCAAAAAGCTTGAAGTTGTGTAATCAGGTCAAGATTTTAAAACAATCAGTCCTCCTGTTTTGAGTCAGTATTAACTTGGCTTAACTAACTTTTCTATTTTAAGAGAAAGGCAGAATTATGTTTTAAAAATCTGTTTGGGCAGATATAAATGTTAGAGGAAAAATATTTTAAATCTTAATCTCTGTGGGTCTTCTTATCAAAAAAAGGTGGGGGAACATCTCTTACAGTAATGAAATTATGCAGTGCTTCCTTAATTTCCTTATATTTATACTTCTTGAGTAGCTATAGTCAGAAGAGAGTTTTCTTTTTGCAATTATTAGTCATACTCTTGAGAAAAGCACCCAGAAGGCTCTCAGTTTAACAGGAAAAATACCCAGTTGTATGTGTGCATGTGCATATGCTTATTTTCCTTGTCATTCTCCATTACTCATTCCCTTGAGAGACAACAGTAGAATCACTTTGTTGAAAGCTATGCTACCGCACTATAAGGGCCTTAGCAAAACTGCCTTTATCCTCAAAAAGGCTGTGGGGAACTCTAATTCAATGGCTTTTGACCATAGACCTCCACTCCCATCTTAGAGAAATGTTTTCCTCTCAATCACATGGTACTCAGTTTTTAAGTTGCCCAAACAGAAAGGACTAGAATTATATAGACTTTATCAGAAAAGCATGACTTTGCAACACACAAAATAAGCATCAGTAAAACAGCAAGTGGACTGGGTTGGCCACAGTTGTCATTAGACAAAGGGACACTCATGGTGTCACAGGGGATAGTATCATAATAATTGGGTCTGTGGCTTGATAAGGGTGAATTCTCCAAATAAACTCTTTTGGAAGTAATTTTATTTTTGCCACTAATCCATTTTTTTAAAACTCGGTGAGTGAAGGGTACTTGGATGGCTAAGTTGCTTAGGTGTCCAACTCTTGATCTTGGGGTTTTGAGTTCAAGCCCTGTGCTGGGCTCTGTGCTGTGCATGGAGCCTACTTAAGACCCCTATTTCTAGTACTCTCAAATTTTAGCATATTTCACATATCAAAAAAGGGTAAAAGTTTTTGAAATTTTTAGCACAGTTACGTATCAAATTTTTTCTGTGTCATACGTATCACCACTCGTCTGACTAGTCCATCTTTATTTAATGTTGAATATCTTTCCCTGGATGACATAAAGGTCATCAGATTTATTTTTATAATAGGTGCATGACGTTATAATAGTTGCATGATACTTAGATCAAAACTATTTGGAATCATTGCTATTCATATTACTATTATTCTACTGTCTTAATAACATGGCCCCCAGATCTCAAAATTGTGGGCATGAAGATCAAAAAGTGAATACATCAAATCTTTCATTCTACTACTAGATAATTAGTGGAATACAAAATACCTGCATGTACAAAAATTAAGGCACTTTGTTTTTAATTCTGCATGTACAAAATTTTAAATCAAATGCTTTTCAGTCAAGGATAAGAACTTATGAAAACAAAAGATACCTTTAAATTTATTCTCCCGTTAAACACAAATTCACCATTAATCTTGTGTCTTATGTTCAATATCCCACCATTATGTTATATGGATTCTATCTCACTAATTTTCAATGTAGAATGGAAAAGGCTCTCCTTTTAGTGAGAATAAGAAGTAAAAAATGGTATACATTTAAACCTATATGAGACACGGCTTATCTTGTGCAAGAAGTATTCCCAGTCTGAACACATTTCCTAGCACTTGTATCAGAAGAGTCTAGTAGATTGTTTGTGCTTTATAACTGTTATCCTCTACAAAACATCCAACATTAGGACTTTGCCATGACTATTACTGTCTCACAGAAAAGTTTGTCTCGGTTTAGAAATTCAAGTATGAGTTTTAGTGCATGGCAGAAACTGTGTTTTGAAAGCCGAGGCACTTTTTATTTAAGAAAAGTAGGATGCTTTGACTGAGAAAAGGAGAATGTTTGTGTGTATTACCCAGGACGGAATCCTAGAAATTGCAGGTGCTTCCTGAAAAAAGGTAGATTATTAATGACAAAGTGTGGTATTGATGTGGATGGGATAATGACAAAATCAGAATGCTATAGGGAAAATAGTCAAGAGTTGATAATGTTAAAAAATGGGGAGATTCAAAGAGCACCAGTAAACTGAATAAAATCTGTGGTAGGGTTGAGTGTTTAGACCTTGCCTCCAGAGGCCATAGGAGAGACCACTGAACTGATATCAATGAGCCATGGTAATCAGCAAACCGTGCCCAAAGACCAGCAGGTTGAGCTACACAACAGTGGATGGCACATCCCACCACTCAAGGACCAACAGCAAGAAGCCTTATCTAATCAAGGAAGGCCAGTGATGTGAGGATACAGTTAGGGCAATAAGTTTTATGATGTCATAGACTATTTCTATAAATCCTATATTATTGTTTTTGTTGAGTTTTATTTGTTTGCTCATTTTTGTCTAATTGAGTTATTTCTAGACCCTGGGTAACCCTCCAAGGGGAAGAGCAGAAAATTCTGTCTGCCCCCCAATGAACAGTGAAGAGTCACCACCAGGTTAGTGTTCTGTTCATTAACAACCTAGTATATCCATTTCAGATCTTAAGCTGGAGGGTAGCTTGTAGTCAAATTTCCTGTGTTTAGTAGATATTTTTTCACATGAAATATTGGGACAACGAGAACATAAAAGCGCTTGCTTTTTTGCAAACACGGTGTTCTTCAAGCAAGATGCATACCTTATGAAGCAACTCTTCTATATGCTTTTTCAGTCTGAACAGACGGTGCACCCTCTCTTCACAGATGTCTTTATAACTGTTTGTAGTTTTATTTTTGTCTTCTCACAAAATGTTAGGCAAAAAGCAAGACAAAATAATATCAAGGAGATATATATATATATATATATGTAAAATCTTGAAACTGTGAAGAAACCAAAGATTCAGTAACTTATTCAATACACTGCCTCAACAAACTGTTCCTGCATTTATCTGAGCAGCTGCCTCTACCATCCCTCAGCACACATCTCCCTCAGCAGTGGGTTTAGGATTACTAAATGCTAGAGCTTGGAAGCCACAATTTTACTTTTTAAATTTTGGTATGTTAGTGGGAACATCCTACAATATTTATGAAACAGGTACAGTAAAAAAATGCCTGTCCAACCAACATTGTGTAAGTAGAGCTACTCACTTACTTGCCCTACTCTGTCTGTCAGGATGTTAATTGCCTTGGCTTACCTTTTCCTGGGAAAGCAGAATCTGAAAAAAAAGCTTATATAGAAGTAAGCTTACTTCGTAAGGTTATCTCAAGAAATAAAAACAAAGGACTGGGAATAATAGAACTAGTAAAGAGGTAAAGCCAATATTAGGGTGCATGTTCAAAGGTTACCTCTGTGAGTAACTGTGCCCAATCTTGACAGAATCTTCTAAAGACCTACAGAGAAGATACTTTGAATGGTCTGTGCAAGGGACTGAAAGGGGATATTTAAATGATTCTCTCTCATTATTTATGCAAGAAGTTCCCTCCCATAACTTTTGCAGCACCATTTTGTGTCTGTGTGACTTGAGTTTCCAGAGGCATCCCATTCAGCTGGATCAAAAAGCACAGAAGCAGAAAGCCAGAGTGTGTGAGCAGTTGAAGTAGATGCAGACCTGTCAGAGTTGTAAGAAGCTGGTTGCTGTAGCCAAAGTAAAAAGTGGGCTGGGAGAAATGTGAGGTGGAGCACAAGAGCTGTCCAGTGTATTGACCAGACTATGAGATAGATTCCATGAGATAGATTCCATGAGACAGATTCCATTCAAGTTAGTCTTCTCAGTAAAACTGAAAAGTATTATTATTTTTTTTTTAAGTTTTTATTCATTTGAGAGAGAGAGAGAGAACACAAGCAGGGGGAGAGGCAGAGTAAGAGGGAGAAGCCAGCTCCCCCCTGAGTAAAGAGCCCAATATGGGACTCAATCCTAAGACCCTGGGATCATGACCAAAGGTAGATACCTAACTATCTGAGCCACCCAGGCGCCCCTGAAAAGTATTATTTTTAATACTTTTAATACAAGGCTATATAAAGATTAATTGAGAGAGACTAATACACAACATGAAGTTCATAGTTTAATTAAGATAATAAAAATGTGACATGCATTTATATAGATATCTCAGGATTTATTCTGAGTGATAATCATAACACTTGCTCTGTTTTTGTGAGGTCGTGTTTGGTATTTTAAGGTATGAAAGGTTAATATGAATAACAGCCTGGGTAACTAGTGCAAAGGACTATTAATTGGAGTGAAGAAGTTAAAGAGATATCATGAAAGAATTTTCGAGTTACCTGTCTATATTCCATAGTCCCACAGAAAGATAAATGGCCCTTCTAATTGCCAGGGACTATTAGGATTGTGGTGCCTTTGACCCAGGAAATAGCCAATAAAATGAGCTTTTCTTAAACCAATCCTAGCCACCCCTTTTTTAAATCACTTCTGAGACAACATGGTTTTTACGCAGGGAAGGAATGGAAGTATGATCTAAATCTGATTGATTGGAACATTTGTGAAGGAATCAAGAGTCAACCACATTGGTCTCGGCAAGCTGACTTTGTATGAGAACTTTATGCTTTATACATTTCATTTCTTTAAAGCAGCACTTGCCTTGTGCAGAGTTGTCACAACTTCCAAGACATTTAGTCAATAGTGTATTATATATCCTGAAAGGCCCTAGCTTGGAATTTTTGTGTTTCTTTCCATGTTTGTCCAACAAGTTTGCTGTTCTTTACATTTGTACAGAAGTGGTCTTTGTCCTAAAACAGACATTTACTTCACCTATTACCACGGATTTCTTATCTCTTCAGTATGGAGCATTCGTTGTTATTTTTCTAGCTTTTTGTATACTCACTTAGTGTTAGAAATGCTTAATCAGGGACGCCTGGGTGGCTCAGTGGGTTAAAGCCTCTGCCTTCTGCTCAGGTCATGATCTCAGGGTCCTGGGATAGAGCCCCACATCGGGCTCTCTGCTCAGCAGGGAGCCTGCTTCCCTTTCTGCCTGTCTCTCTGCCTACTTGTGATCTCTCTCTCTGTCAAATAAATAAATAAAATCTTAAAAAAAAAACGAAATGCTTAATCAAAATTACATAATTTATTGAATATTGTATAGTGTATGTTCACATTACATTATTTTAATACTAATTAATTTCAGATATAAATATTACATATAAACAGAAAAGCTATGGGAAATGTCCAGATTATAATTCATATGAAGCTTTTAGTACATTATATGCACACACTTATTTACTCTAATTAATTAATTTTTTGTGTCATGTTTTTATTTAAATTCTAGCTAGTTAATATGTAGAATTGGTTTCAGGAGTAGAATTTAGTGACTCATCACTTATCTATAACATCCAGTGCTCATCACAGCAAGTGTCCTCCTTAATGCCTGTCACCCATTTAGCCCATCCCCCGCCAACCTCCCTCGATGAACCTTCAGTTTGTTCTAATTAATTTCTTTATTTTACTTCAGCAAAGTTTGGCATAAACTACAGCTCCTTTTGCCTTTTCCATTTTATGAAACTTCATTTAGATGTATGATATGGGTGGTTTTCTGCTGTGGCCTCTCTGGTTCTTTATTAATCAATGATCCATCTAGTCATTACCAGTTTATTTGTTCCCCAAACAAGATATGAGTTCCTAAGTGGGTCACTCTCAGCTACTAAAGCCAAGTACTTTTGTAGTTCAACCTTTCTAGGGATAGCTATCAGTGTTTCTGTGGTTAAAGATCTGTCTGTTGATATTTATTAATGCTAACCAGGTGATATTGGGGGACTATAAGAAGACTTTCCAAAAGTAAATATCTGCTGCAAAGCTCCTATTTAAAAAATGCCTTTCTCTATACTGCAGTAGGTCAGATTGAAAAGGGATAATTTCATTGACAAGTGTTGACTAGAATCCTTTCTCAGCTATACTAGTTGTTTTATATATTCGCTTTCACTTTAAGTATAAGCTACTATAAAATATTAAAAGGTAAGAAATATGTTTCAATGTTTCCATATGGAGAAAAGATTAGTGATTTTACTCTGAAGAAAGTATTCCATATAACTATATTTCAGAAGTCTAAATGAAGCTCACATTACTTGATGTTAGCAATTTTCTAATTGATGAATTTGTGTTAAATTAACATTAATTCATGCATTTGATTTAAAACTTTTGTAATTCTATTTTATGAAAAATTTTAATTTTTAAAATATTATTACTTTCTATCTTGAGTTAGACACTATTTATTATCTTTGTCTTCTTACAATCCCTATATTCTTTAAGAATAATCTTTTAAGAGTACATGGAATTATATTTTTTTCATTTCCTATCTACATAAACACCTCTAGATCTGTAGTCTATAATTTAGAAATTTAAAAAAAAGTCTAACTTAAAGGTCAAAGAGTAATAATGAAATTTTAAAATATATTTATAGCTTATTGAAATTAGTTTTTTAAGTTAAGACTTCTCACAAGGTTTAATAGATTACTTAGTATAGTAATGCTCCACAAAAAATGAAATATATGCAAAGTTACCTAAAATTTTTTGATAAGGGGGCTCCTGTCTTTAAGAAATGGATCATATATCCATTCCTTTTTGGAATATGCATTGGGTAATACTTCCCTGGAAAAATATATGGCAAATAAAGAAGCATAAATTTTCACCTTTTTACATTTTATAAAATACACATAATTGCAATCTTGTATGTTACTTTGCTAATGACTTTAACACAGAAAGAATAAAAACTTCCACAAGTAAAAAGATGGAAAAGAGTTTATGCATATACAATCTTTGGTACCAAGACAGTGATCTAACCTGTTTTGCACTGAAGTTTCAAACCATCCTTCACATCTTTAATAAAAACGTCCCAGTTCTATCCCTCAGGAATATAAGGATTTGGTTATCCGACAAAGGCCTTCTGAATGAAATGATTTTATCCTGTTTCTGGAGCAGTTAGGACACATTTGGTTGTCAATGATGGTAGAAGTTTCCATTCAAACAGGAGAGGATGGAAACAAAGCCCTCCAGTCTCTGCTCCATGGACCTTCTCATGGTCTGCTTGTTGGAAATACCAGAGACTTTCTTATCTTTGTAGAGGGTTTGCCTGCCACAGATTTAGTTTGTTCCAGGAAACTCTCCCTTACACATTGTCCTTCCCTTTTATATCTGAAAGGTGCACTAAGTGGAGACTACACCTGTTAGGAACCAACCGGCCCTAACCCCCTCCTCTCACTGTGACCCTGGCTTAGGGAGATGCACAATCACAGGTATTTAATTTACCAGAATTGGAGTCTCCTTTGAAAAACCACTCCCTTTAAACTTAAACAAGCTTTACATCTCCCTGATTTGAGACAATTATGTGTGCTAGAAAACCAAACTAGAAAGACATTATTTAATTATAACATCGGAACCTGCATTCAGGGCTGTGAATGTTGTGAAGCTAATAAATCCTGCGCGTGCTCTGTACTGTAACCTTCCATTCATAATCTCTCTTAGTTCAACACTGTGGGAGGCCAGTCGCCTCAAATGTAGTCCCTGCTTTCAGTACACATCCCAAAGGTAATTTTCTTTCTTATTTCTCTGTTCCTCCTTCCTTCCCTTCCCTCCCTCTCCTCCCCACTCTTCTTTTTAATAATCAGGTTGGAGCTTCTCAATAAGGCTGTGGGTTTGGAGGTAGGAAGTAGTGTCAGGTTTCCCTTAGGCTCTAATCTGATTGCCTGAAAAATATCCTACCTACCAAGAGCTATCTAATATAACTTTGCCCTAACTTTAGTTTTATATAGAGAATTTGCCTTTTCCAACATACTCCAAAATGTTTAGAATTTGGTCATTCTTTATTTTAGTCCATAGGCAAAGCTTTAACAAAGCTCTATTTTTTCCCCCCTGCTTTCAGAAGGGCTGATGTCAGGAATAGCTTGTATCTTTCAGGACCTTACTTAAAGCTGCGGAATGAGTCAACACACTCAAACATTAGGACATTTTTCTGCCCCAACCCTAATTTTGCAGGCTTAGGAGACACAAGATCTGGGTCGCACTGTGCAGTGGTTCCAGATTCACAGCAATTTTATTAACACATAAGGTTACCCACTTCTGTCGTTGAGGAGGGAGAGGAGGGGTCTTTACCTCCTTTCATTCTTTTTTTTTTTTTTTAAAGATTTTATTTATTAGACAGAGAGAAACACAGCGAGAGAGGGAACACAAGCAGAGGGAATGGTAGCGGGAGAAGCAGGCTTCCTGCAGAGCAGGGAGCCCGATGCGGGGCTCGATCCCAGGCCCCTGGGATCTGACCTGGGCCGAAGGCAGACGCTTAACGACTGAGCCACCCAGGTGCCCCACCTCCTTTCATTCTATCTCATTTTAGTTGGGTCTGTCACTGCCAATCTCTATTTCCCTATACTAAATTCTGAATCAGTTCAGATACCTTAGTTGGCAAGTAATGGATGGCTCACATAAATAGAGGTTTCTTAGGTATATCTAATAACTCCTACACAAAGCCCTGACATCCACTCTTATTGCATTGGCGAAAATCACATTTCCAGCCTCTAAATAAATCACTTTGGCTGTGAAAGTGGAATTTGCTGACATACTTAGCCAAATTCACGTGGACTAGAATCTGGAGCTTAAGGACAATCAGTTTTTAGATGGAGTCCTGATGAAAATTAGTTACATCTTGAGGAGAGGGTAGGGGACTTGGAAGCTTAGAATTCAACCAACAGATATAACTATCCCTATAAATCATTCTGAATTTATAGATGTTTTTAAATAATATTTATCTCTTTTCCTTAGTACCCAGGTGATATTTCATACCAATATTGTTAAAAATTAATTCCCATGGAAACTAGAGTGACACCAAGTAGTCCTAAGAACAGAGTGTAAGTATTATGTAGCTGCCATACCAAAACTTTTTTCTTTAAAAAAATAAAAGGCCAGGTTACCGAGAGACCATGCCAATTAAATTGGCAAGTAATTTGTTTTCTTCATCTTGGTTTTTTTTTTTTAAGATTTTATTTATTTGACAGAGAGAAACACAGTGAGAGAGGGAACACAAGCAGAGGGAATGGTAGTGGGAGAAGTAGGCTTCCTGCCGAGCAGGGAGCCTGATGTGGGGCTCGATCCCAGGACTCCGGGATCATGACCTGAGCCGAAGGCAGACGCTTAACGACTGAGCCACCCAGGCACCCCTTCATCTTCTTTTGTATAAGATCTTTGAGTTATAATGTATTCATAACATAAAAATAAAAAAGAATGTAGTCTTTGACTAATTGAACTTAGAAAGTGCCTCATGACCCATCAGAGACCTATTTGTGAAAAGATAGTTATCCTTAAGGAGGTCACTAAGTTGTCATGGCAGCAACTATAAATCCCAAAAACGATATGGAAGAAAGCATTGACTCTGAATGCAATAAGAGATCTGGGTTCAAAACTCTCAACCCTTATTTTATAATGGAAAACCAAGTGTGGGTTAAAACACATTGAATTGTGCTGCTAGAGACATTGATACTTGGTGAGCAGAGTCGTGGTAAAGACTAAAGGATAAAACAAATATACCTAGCTAACAAACCTGATATGGAGGTCCTCAAAAAGTAAGGGTAATTCAGTTACTTACGTGTGTTAAAAATTACCTAACTACTTTTTGCTAGAATTAGAAATTAAAAGGGCTACTGGCATTTGATTAATTTATGGCCTTTCTTCCTGCTCCATTGCTTTTTATATGATTCTTCTAAAGCTGTTTTATTGTGTCTGACTCCTCACTCTCATCTGCTACTATGGAGTTGGTAGAGAACAAATAGCTTCCCAGTCGAGTCATGTTTAGAAACCTCTTCTGTGGAGAATTTCAGGCCACCATGCATGGCACTGCCCTCATCATATTATCCAACACCCTTCCTCACCACAGCAACCCTGGGTTTTATTAACAACTCATTTATGACTCAACCATCATATTACATTCATATTTTTTATTTTATACCTCAGTATACATATCTTTTCAGAACTCAAACCTCTGGCAGTTTTACATCTCTAGTTCATACCCTAGGGGGAGCCAAAAGATAGTTGCTGAGAGCCCAGTCCAGAATATTCCCTGTGTCACTCCTGCATGCCTCAGAAAGTCACAGAAAAGATAGATTTGTTGTATCAAATAAGTCATATTTGTTTCTGCTTCCTGGCTCAGGAAACTACTCTTCAGCAGGCTAGCTCTGGGAACCATTGTTATAATACAGCTCCTGATATAATGAGTGGATTCTTCAAAGTCACTGTTCTCCCTCATGTTTATTTTAACTACCTTATGGCTTGTGTTTGCTTATTTATTCACTCAAAAGATTTTTATCAAGTGTCTACTTATTTACCAGAGTATAGGCTAAGTATTGAGGATGTAGTGGTGTTCACAACAGACCTGATAACTAGTCTTATTGAATTTATGTATGTTGATCGCTTTAGACACTTAAAAGAGTGAATATAATAGCCTGGAAAATTTTATGGGTTTGACATACTATTAATTCTTCATGGAGTTTTAATAGACGTTCTAAAATAATTGCTTTTATTTGTGTAACTGTGATTAATGAAACATGAATAGGTTTAGTCTTGATAAACACCAACATATCTCATTAGATTGCCTTCTGAGTCTCTGTTGGTCAGCCCTTTGGAAACTCCCTCCCCACTCTTCTGACACCACTCTAGTTCCTCCACCAAAACAGTCCTTATGTATTCCAGACATATTAAATGACCGAGTTTTACGAACCTGGAAATCAGTCACCTTCATGTTTTAAAAATACATAAATATGTGAAGGGGCTTTGCATAAAAAGGGATGATTCTGGATCTTCAAAGAAGATACTCAGAGCAGTGGTAATAGCCACCAGAAAGACTGTATAAACATACATAAGGGTTTGCAGAGTGTGAAATCTATGTTTTGCTTCCCTTTCCTGTATATTTGGATGGTGACCTCATTAAGTAAGAACTTAAGTGAAACCTAGGGAGTGCCTGTCATGCTTTATTTAAAAGACGGTATTGACTTTGCGCTGTAAGAGTCCCTGGGTCAACACCATGCCACTGTGCCAATGGTGTTTTATTATCTTTCACGACAGTCTGCCTGAAAAAAAAGTGTGACTTCTAATGAAAAAAAAAAAAAAAAAAAACTTTTGTTCTAGAAGATCCAACACAATGGGCATATTCAGTCTTCCATATTTTTGGTTTTAAAACATAGAAGGTAGGTTCGGTTTTTGTTTGGGAGCCATGGATTGCCTGGAAGAAGCGGTAGAGGTGACAGGTAAGGGAAGAGGTCATGACTAAATGACACAATGGTGTATATCTGTTGTTTTGTCTTTCTATTAATAATTACCTGCCATAACTTCTCTTCTTTTTCTTTAACAGTATACAATACATTCACATAGTTGACCGGATTTGAGGGGAGCAGTCTCTGATTCAAATTAAACCAATTATTATTTTGTGTAACTGGCATTATTTAGACACTGAGGTGACCATCCCTGGCCATGTGGTCTGGAAAAATGAAGTAGGTGAGCAAAGGGAGAGTAGAGGGGACATGTAGAACGGGAAGGAGACAGGTGATAGAAAGCAAATGCTTTGTAGACCTGGAGCCCTTTTTCATGCCCAGTGATCTGGATTCTTGACCCTAATTTCTGTAAGACATTTTGATATCCTTATAAAAATTTCTGATTTTTAATGTTCTATTTCAAGAATGTTTTTGGATCACTTATCATAAAATTTTAAACTTGATATTCACATTACGGAGTGACTTCTTTCAAAATAGGTGGATAACATTTTCTTACAGCCCTTAATATCTGCCATCTTTATCTTTACTCAACTGATCGAAAAATTGTCATGTGATAGTACTTGCAGGCTATAATTTATTCTAAATTTTAAGTGAGTATTATAGTCCAACTGATGATAGCGTCTCTTTTGGAGTTGATATGATACTATTATAATATTTCAATGTAAAATATTTTAAAATACGAAACCTCTGAAATCGTAAATAAAACAAAGGTCAGATTTAATGTGGAAATTTCATTTAGAGTGGAAACGTCATTAGCAAATGAAAAAAAATAGTCTTGTTTTCACATGTTTATATGTTCTTTGTTCAGTTACACTGACTGTTAACTAAATCCCACAGTAAACATTCTTTAAATGATTTAAGCCTCCAGTGATTTCAGAATAATACTGCGCAATACCCAGGTGTGAGTGCTGTGGGAAAATCAATTCTCACAAAGCTCCCTGTTCAGTCACATAGGGTTCTGAAACCTTTAGACAAAAGGTAATGGATGTTTCATTTCCGATGGGTCAGGTTTGGAGGTCAGTGCTATGAAAAACTGTGGGAGGCACATACAGCAATATTTTTTTCTTTTCTCTTTTCATGTTCAAAAGCAAGTAGAGGAGTCTCCTACACAACAAGCTTTGTTCACAGGTATTTGATTTGGATTCTTGCTGGGAAGCAACACATCGACTAACCGTTTGCTGGGGTAGAAAAATTGAGCTTGAGGTTGTGGTGAGCTGTGGTCAGGCCTGACCACTGAAAATCCACAGGTAAGCTAAAGGAGAATCTTCTAGTCACTAGCACGTATGCAGATAAGGAGAGAGTGACCCTGTGCAGACAAAGCCAGATATTTGAGGGCTGTAACCCTAACGTTAAATCTGGTGTACATGCTGGTAAAAGGTTTATTTTTACAGTTATAAATAAGTAATTACTGTGTGCTGAGATGATCCACAGATTAGTGCTTTCCTGATTTAAGTCTACAGATTTTCAGACTTACAGCGTTGTGGAGACCAATGCATTTTGACAGAGCTCGGTGAGACATCAGGTAGGAAATGGTAGCCAGGTCCAGCTGGGTAACTTTTCCTTTTGTAACTTTGTGCTTATTAGCTGCTCCAAGAGTAAGCCAGAATCAAAACAAACTTGTAACGACTCCAGATTGTCATTCTTCCCTGTCCTTTTATGCATACCACTCTGACAAAATGCAGAAATCAGTCAACATGTGTTCTTTTCCTGTTAAACACATGCACACGCGCACACACACACACACACAGTACAAATATATACACACAATATTCTTTTTCATGGCCTTGTAAAGAGGAGAGTAAATTATTATGTGTGCCATGCTCATCTTTCTCCCTCATATATTGGAAAGAAAATGCAATAAGTGGGTTTCTCCTGCAGTTCTTAGATGCATAGCACAGAGGGGTCTGTGGGCCACTGGATTTTGCTCACATAGGATGTCCTTGGGCTTCAAGGTCAAAAAGGTGTGTAAATCACAGATACATCTTCCTTCCATGTATTAGAAGCATAAAGTGTTTATGGTGGACTCACAAGTAAGGATCACAAAAGAGTCAGTAAAGCCCCTCTTTCCAACATATTTTAACTTTTTGGTTTTTTATTTAAGACCCCCATAAAATGTCAAATAAGCCCAAGTAGTAATAGAGTTCATATTTATTGAGTACTTGGCATTATGTCCTGCTCTAAGTACTTTTAGTTATTAACTCATTTAGTTACTATTATCCCCACTTTACAAATGAGGAATTTAAGGTATTAGAAAACAAGTTCCTTACTTTGATCCCAAGGTTAGAAGTCATTAGAGACAAGATGTTGACCTGGAGACTCATACAAGCTTTCTTACCATAATGAGTTAGAACCAGAATTTAATAATCGTTTAATTATTAAGATAATGTTAGATTTTTCTCAACTTCTTTTTACTCCCCCTGAGACGTGCAGATAATAATGGACTAAAGCAGATGAGTCTGAAAGGTATAGAGGAAAATCACTGCTTAAACAGAAATGCCACATACCTTGAGTTTAAAAATAATTTGTTTAATCACAATTAATTAATCACAACATTAATAACATTAATATACATTAATAACATTATTATTAATGTTATTAATTATATTATTACATTATAATTATACATTATAATTATAATTATATTATATTATATATAATATATATAATATATTATATTATACATTATAATTATATTATAATTAATTATATTATATTACATTAATAATATTATTAATAACATTAATAACATTAATAACATTAATCACAATGTTAATGATTTCCTGAAAGATTTCCAGACAATGAGAGCGAAGAAGAAAAATGAGAGGAAATTTGTCCAACTTGATATTATGATATAACATTAAAAAAAACCCAAACAGATTAAAGTTGCCTGTAATTGGAGTAAAAATAGGCACAGAAATGATGTAAAAAAAAGTAATATAGAACTATGAGATTGAAACCACATTATATATGATGTTTTGTTATCTGATACGGCTGGCATTGAAATTAATGAAACTCATACAACCTAATAAATGATATGAATTAGTTCATAGGAATAAAAATAGCTAAAAACGTATTTAAAAGATCTCAACTTTACTCAAAATTAAGTAAATACAAAATACATGAGATGCTATTTTCAGTTCTTAGATGGCCATATATGTGCATGTTTTGTAGTAACGGTGAATGTATGAGAAAATAGGCATGCGTTCTTATGTACTGTTGCTTAAAGAGTGCATTGTTACAATTATTTATAAAAGGCATTTAGAAAACATCTAATTTAAAAATTCACATTTCCTTTGATCAACAATTCCACTTCTAGAAATTTTTTAATATTTACACATATTTGTGTATATAAGAGAGAAGAATGAAATTGCTAATTGTAGCACTTTGAAAACATGGTAAAACAAAACAAAAGAAAAGCACATTTTTAGGTAAGTAATATACAGTGAATTATGAAAATTCACATACTACTACCACTACAAGGCTAAACCAAATTCAGCAGGCTTCTAACAATCAACTCCCCCTGCTCCCTAGAGCCAATCCTTATCATAAAGTCAGCTATTATTTTTAGCAATTTTTCTCCATATTTCTCCATATGTCCGTATTTCTCCGTATCTCCATTTTCTCCATATTTCTGCACATACTGAAGTTTTTCTTACTAGTTTTAGACATTATGTTTTTAGTTTATCTTATAGTAGATGAGAATTTTAACTCCCTTAAGCCCACTTTTTCTTGCATTTTTCCCTTCTCTTTTTCCTCTTCATCTTCTCAATATATCACAACTATTTGATAAGTAAATATCAAGATTTGATAAATATTAATCACTGTTAAAAATATTTTTATGATTATGCTTTCTTTTGTTTGTATTTTTTGTTTTTATCGATGTCATTAGTCCCCATTTTTCTTTATATTCTTATTTCTTCGAACTATAATTTTCTTTGTCTAAACAGCTTTATCAAATGATCTCATCATAGTTTCTACACGGAGAAATGAGACAGTCAGTTGATTCCTTGTTTTCCTGCCTCTTTCTGCTAAACTTTGGACTGATAACTCTCTATAGTTATTATATATTGGCAATCTGAGTATTTAATCAGGCTGTATTATGTGTTACATTATTGTTTCTGGAATCCTCTTTTCTCTAGGTTTACTTCATCATTCTGATGGGGCATATTCTCCGATAGCATCCTGAAATAAGTTTTATGTTAGGCATATGCTTTGAAAATGTAACAGAAAATACCTTCATTGTACTTTACTACTTGATTGAGCTAGTAAGGGAAATTTATATATTTTTCTCAAGTATTTAGAGTGTGTGTGTGTGTGTATAACAATGCCAGGCAAGAGGCACAAGACAAAAATGCAAAAGAGTAGGATTAAAATATCTCAGGAGAAACTTTAGGAAATAGATGAGAATAGATGACTGCCATGGCATGTTAAACATTTTTGGTAATTTTTTTTAAAGTTCAAAGCAGGACAAAGGGACGAACAGTTTCTGGTCTGGTGAGTAAGAACCTTGGAAGTCCACAATCTGTCCTTATAATTAAAAAAAAAAACCTAAACAAACAGAAAAATTACAACTCCCCATAGATTCATAAGAGAAGTGAGGTCACAGGGGGAACAGGTGTGTCTAACTCTGAGAAAACTGCTGGTGAATACAGAGAATGACTACTTGCAGGAGTAAAGACATCCCGAGCAGAAACACAGGTAGGAACCCCATGCTATGAGAAAGAAGTCTGCACTGTAACTGGAGGCTCACTGTGGGCATCTCTGAGAGTTAAAAACTCCAGGGAAATCCAGTCATAGTGAGTCTCCAGCCTTGTGTGAGTTTTATCTCCAAGAACTGGATCTAGTTCTCTCTGTGAATATTAGAAAAATCTCTTGTGCTCATAGTAGGTAGAGGAAAAGAGAACAATTGACAAGTTAGACAAAGCTATTTCCAAAACATCCATTCAAGTAGATGCTATCTTTTATCAAGTTAATATTTTTCTGGATTTTCACATTATATCACTCAGAAACTATTAACACTGATAAATCAATGACACGTCTTAACGGATAACCAGGATTTGAGACATATGAAACAGATATATTTCTATTTCTCACTGAAATCATGTTTCTTTGAGCCTTTTACATTCAAAGACAAGCCATGAGTCTTATTAATATAGCAAGTATAAGTAGTTCTGAATAGAACAAATTTGTCTTTGATCAGTTTTGAATCTTATATATTTCAGGACTATTTCTGTCTGGCATTATGGGAGAAGACATGACTATAGCCCATAAGCAGAAAAGAGTTTGAAACAGATGCTTTATGTTAAAAGTAAAGATTTTCTAAATTCACGTAGTTACCATTTAACACATTAAGAATCTGACTTACCATAGTATTTCATGGGCATGGAAAAATCAGAGAACTTGATGAGATAAAGAAAAAGTCCATAAATGAAATAAAAGTAATGTATTCACATGTATATGCAAATTTTTAATCCTATTGCTTAAGTAATTCTGGCGTTACAAACCTAATATTTAATGCAAAATGCAACATTGAATCTAAAAGATTAAAATGTTGTATTTAAAATCATATTTATTTATTGCATTCCATGATTAGTATTCTATGAATGAATTGCTTCAAATATTAAAAATTATGGTAATGTTTATTGATTAAATGAAAAGAGGTGTTGCCTTTATATACCCTGGAGATCACCTGGATTTCCCCATAGCTGTGCTAAAAACTAATGGATATGCAATAAAATTAATAGATCATAATACTGCTATTCTTTTAATTATTTACAATTTTACTGATGTTTTATAATTTTATTATTGAAGAACTCTCAATGAGCCTAACTTAATAGCTAGATATTCAAATTAGAAAATGTTATGGTCAGTTGTCTCTCGTTAATTTTTTTTCTGTTAATCATTAAGTGGCAGTAATTTTTGGTATGGGAAGACATTAAATAAAATAGTTGGTAATACAAGCTTTTTTTTTCCTCTTGAAAGTGGCAGGAATTGTCCAATTTTGCTTGACCCAACTATCAAGGAAATGAATGCTGCAAAAGCAAGCATTTGCATTTTGAGTCCTCCCCGCAAATACTTGTGTTTATTATTGGTATACTTATATGAAATAAATCTAACAAAAACATGAGAGAAAAAAGTTTGTAAATGAACTAGAATGCATTTGCCATGGCACAGAATTCTCTGTCAGAGCCTGTTCACTAACTTTCTTATGTCCTCAGCATGGAATGTACATGACTCTTTCTGGACATAAATGCAAATCAAAATAACATTTAGTTTCCATTTGAGATTTCAAATGACTTTCCTCCTTTCATATAGAAATGTGATTTCTCTTTGCTTATGGATCTACCGATGCTCTAGAATCATTAATACCTTTATTCATTCTTTCACTTGTTCATCTATCAGACAGTGGGGAGGCAGCTCATGTGTGCCAGGAATTGGAGCAGGGGCCTGGGAGTGGACAAAAGAGAAAAAGTTGCTGTTTTTTTAAGATAGAGTGATAACCGGAAGTTTTCAATGTGGTAAATATAGAGGTAGAGAACTAGACGTGGCCTCCCAGGAGCTCTAACACAAGTGTTTGTCAAGGCAAGGGAAGTGGAATCTTTAAGGACCGCTAGGAGTGCTGGAAGCAGCAAAATGTGGGAGGGCCAATGTACTTAGCATTCAGCATAAGAAGATGAAAGCCATATAGGCCCATAATAGCCTAGTGTGTGGATAATAAAAATTAATTTAAATCCATTGTTGTTTTAGTATAAAGTGTACACACACACACTACCTTCCATCAAGGTATTTTGTAACCACTATGGTTACAAGCAATACATCTGCGACTTTTCATAGTATTATCCTATTTGACGTTCACAGCATCAGATTTCAGGAATCACAGTTAATTCCTGAAATTATCTTCTTATTCATGCATCAATCTATTTATTGTATCTGTTGACAATAAATGAAACAAGAGTGGTCTGTTTACATTGTGCTCTTTATTCTATCCTAAACCTCTAGAATAATGTCTGATGCATAAGGTGATTTGATAAATGTAGTTGACTGCACGTCATGTTCATTTCCTGGCCAAGAAATGGGGAGGAGGGAGAGGAAACAAAGTTTAAAAACTTGGTGGCCCCTTGGGGTTCAAAGATGACCGTTTCGATATCATTTCTGCGTATAATTTATACCTTGGCTATAGCATATGTTTTCTTGACTTTATACATTAAGGATACTTACCATTTGTTTATCATATATTTTAAATATTATCCCAGGATGCTATTTTTTAAAAGTTACATTTATGCATTTATTTGTTTTGTAGTTTCTCTTTCCATTTGTTTCTTTCACTTAACGTTATGCATTTAAGTTTCCTTTGTGTCTTTTCAAGGTTTGATAGCTTCTTGTTTTGTTTTGTTTTAGCACTGTATATGACATTCCATTATTTGGATGTCCCACAGTTTATTTACTCATTCATCTACTGAAGAACATCTTGGTTGCTTTCTAGTTTTAAATTACAAATAAAGCTGCTATAAATGTCCATGCCCAGGTTTTTGTGTAGACATAAGTTTTCAGGTCCTTTAGTTAAATACCAACAAGTGCAATGCCTAGATCATATGGTCAAGAGTATGCTTTTTTTTTTTTGTAAGAAATCACCAAACTGTCTTCAGAGTGGCTGTATCATTTTACATTTCCACCAGCAATGAATGAGAGTTTCTGTTGCTCCACATCCTCACCAGCCATTGGTTGTGTCAGTGTTTCAGACGTCGGACATTCAGATAGGTGTGTCGTGGTATCACATTATTGTTTTAATCCATGCAAAGCTTTGGTTAGCTTGTCAGTATAAATAACAGCAACTACAACAGGAAGAGCCTGCTGTGATTTTGAGATATATTTTGAATGTAGTGGTCGACTGAGGAGAATTATTAACATACTAATACTGGGTCTTCCACTCCATGAATATGTAATATCCCTCCACTAATTTAGATCATCTTCAAGTTCTCTCAATAATATTTTGTAGTTTTTAATGTGTAATTCTTGCACACTAAATTTGCTTTTGTTAAATTTATTTTTATGCATTTTATTTTTATGTGATTTTGAATTTTCAAACATACATTGCTAGTATTTAGGATACTTTTTATGTTAATTTGGTCCCCAAACCTTGATATTCTCACTTACTTGTTCAAAAAGTTATTTGTTGTGTATGTGTGTGCATATGTGTAAATTCCTAGGATTTTCTTTTTTTTTTTTTAAAGATTTTATTTATTTATTTATTTATTTGACAGAGAGAGAGAGCGAGATCACAGGTAGGCAGAGAGGCAGGCAGAGAGAGAGGGGGAAGCAGGCAACCCGCTGAACAGAGAGCCCGATGCGGGGCTCGATCCCAGGACCCTGAGATCATGACCTGAGCCGAAGGCAGAGGCTTTAACCCACTGAGCCACCAGGCGCCCCCCTAGGATTTTCTAAATGTAGGATATCGTATCTGATTGGAATACAGATCTATTTATATCTTCCTTTCAAAAGGCATGCCTTTAATTTCTTTTTAAAACATATTATGATTTATTCTTTTTTTCTTCACTGGACAGAACTATCAGTACAATGTTGAATAGAAGGACACTTCAAAATGTAATCTATTTATTTTCTTATTTTTTAAAAGATTTTATTTATTTATTTGACAGAGAGAAAGAGATCACAAGTAGGCAGAGAGGCAGGCAGAGAGAGGGGGAAGCAGGCTCCCTTTTGAGCAGGGAGCCCAATGTGGGGCTTGATCCCAGGACCCTGGGATCATGACCTGAGCCACAGGTAAAGGCTTTAACCCGCTGAGCCACCCAGGTGCCCCACATAATCTAGATTTGGAAGTGGGGATGCAAAATATGAATGGATAGCGATAAGGACATACAGGGCATTTATACATTTAACCATAGTTATTGTTTGGGATTAAAAAAACAGAAGAGGATAAAGTTTATTCCTTAGTCTGGAAAAGAGAGACTGTTAGAATTATATGCTGACAAAGGTATTTGGAGGGAATTTGAGCATGCATGTTGGAATCGAATTAATATAACACAAGAGATACTTTAAAGGCTGGTGGCAAAAAAACAACTAAATTGCAGTAAGTGACATTAACACTTTGTCATTTTAATCAAATTGGATTTTCAAAGTTTTTTTTGTTTGTTTTTGTTTTTGTTTTTTAGAGAGAGAGATTAAGAGAGAGAGAGCGCGAAAGCACACCAGTGCAAATGGGGGATGTGGGAGAGGGGCAAAGGGAGAGGAAGAGAGAGAATCTTAAGCAGGCTCCGCACTCATCACAGAGCCTTACATGGGGCTTGATCTCATGACTCTGAGATCATGACTTGAGCTGAAATCAAGAGTTGGAGGCTTAAGTGACTGAGCAACCTAGGCACCCCAAATTTTCGAAGGTCTTTTAAATGAGCTCTCTAGTTAATAGATGTTGGTAAAAAATTTCCAAATGAATATATACCCAATAAAACCATTTTTAGGTGTTTTACATTTCATTTTCCATTCCTAATCATACAATTAGATGAATAAGTAGAAGGGGAGGATAATGACGTGTATGCTCAGTGAAGATAATCTACCCTCTTCATATTTCCATGAGACTAGCAGATAAGGGTGAGTGTTCTCAGCTCCACTACTTGTATGATAGAAGAGAGACATAATGATGGCAGTTTGGGAGCTTGGTAATGATGCTCATACCAGCATGCAGAGCTGCAGCCAGGACATAAGGGTGGAAATTACTAGTCACATTTGATTTCCACCCTACGTATACTCAAGATTTGGAGGTCAAATTTTTGTCTCCATAAAAAATTAAATACAGAAAGAAAAGCTCTGTTAGATATTTTCAAGAACAAAGTACTAATGGAAGGATTTCTGGGGGCACCTGGGTGGCTCAGTTGGTTAAGTGTCTGCTTTCAGCTAGGGTCATGATTGATTTCAGGGTCCTGAGATGGAGTCCCCATCAGGCTCCCTGCTTGGCAGTGATCTGTTTCTCTCTCTCCCTCTGCCCCTTTGCCGGCTTGTGCATGCTTTCTCTCTCTCAAATAAATAAATAAGATCTTAAAAAAACAACAACAAAGGATTTCTGTGTTCATGATAAATCCCCATAGAAACATATGAGATATTCTTTGTATTTTTATGATGATTTCCCCTTTATGTGCCTGTATAGAATATGCAGTTGTAATAATAATAATATAAGCCATAATAAACTGAATTTTGTGGTAATTTAGAGAATGAAATCAAGCAACCGCTTTATATCATAGTTGTCAGTGGCTAATAGGAAACAGATGCCTAGCTGGGCAAAAGAAATATAAATTCTTTTTTTTTAAGATTTTATTTATTCATTTGACAGAGAGAGAGATCACAAGCAGGCAGAG
>CM053615.1:44321598-44359347 GCA_028646535.1 Procyon lotor | reverse complement strand
TTGGTTAAGCATCTGCCTTTGGCTCATGTCATGATCCCAGGGTCCTGGGATTGAGCCCTGCACTGGGTTCCTTGCTCAGCAAGGAGCCTGCTTCTCCCTCTGCCTGCTGCTCCCTACTTGTGCGCTCTCTCTCTCTGACAAATAAATAAATAAAGTTTAAAAAAAAATCACAATAGGGGTGCCTGGGTGGCTCAGTCATTAAGCGTCTGCCTTCGGCTCAGGTCATGATCCCAGAGTCCTGGGATCAAGCCCCGCATTGGGCTCCTTGCTCAGCAGGAAGCCTGCTTCTCCCGCTACCATTCCCTCTACTTGTGTTCCCTCTCTCGCTGTGTTTCTCTCTGTCAAATAAATAAAATCTTTAAAAAAAAAAATCACAATAGGGGCACCTGGGTGGCTCAGTTGGTTAAGCAACTGCCTTTAGCTCAGGTCATGATCCTGGAGTCCTGGGATTGAGTCTCGTATCAGGAGTTTCTGCTTCTCCCTCAGACCCTACCCCTCTTGTGCTCTCTCTCTCTCTTTCTCTTTCTGTCTCTCTCTCTCATTCTCTCTCTCTCAAATGAATAAATAAAATATTTTTTAAAAAATTTTCACAATATTTTCTACTCTTGCTGAATGACTGAGATTTTCTAAAAAAAAACAAAAAAACAGATGACCCATGCAAACCTCTCACAGAATGTCTACTGCATTATTTACATGAGAATCACTATACACAAAATGATAATTTCTCTCTGGAAAACAAAAATATGGGACATTTCCTTTATTTCTACTAACAAATGCCCCAATTTTATATAATTATACTCCTCTCTGTTCTCTAGGAATCATGTATTTACTTTGTTAATCGTTTGACTTTTACACATCCAGAAATTTTATTTATAAGAGGCTATTCCTAGCATAATAACACCATATAGAAGGCTGGCAGCTTATACTTTTTATAGCCTGGGTTTCTTCTAGTCCAGAAACTGGATGGGACTGTCAAGAAACAACAGACTAAAAACTGAGAAGTTGATTTGTTGACTACATTGTTTAGATTCAAAATTAGAAATGAAATTTGCTTGAGTTTTAGGTAGTAATTTTGCTATGCTCTGTCTGAATAAACCTGACTTAAAAACAATATGAGTTATCTGAATTAGCAGACTTCTAAAAGAGCATGTTCAGAAACTAAGCACTCTATTAGGGCAAAATGGAATACATTTATTTTGGATGACTATGTAGTCCTAGACTCCTTAGATCTAGACCTATTTATTTCTTAAAGAACTGGGTGTAGTCATGTGTATTGACTTAATTTGCTAACACAAATGACACTGAAGAGGATTTATTGATTCCAACTCTTCTTTATCATTTGTTGGTCAGTGAAATCTTCCATGATTACTTAATTAGCCTAATTTTTCATGTCACTCTTTATTAAGCCATAGTATGTTCTCTATTACTAATCCATTGTAATTTGCTGGAGCAAAGAGCTCAGTTAGAATTAGGTTTTCTGAGTTCTGTTGTCACCTGAACACTAGTCAGTTTTGAGGACTTAGACACTCCATCTGTTGTTTCAGTTGCAAGAAATAAATTTTACTTAGATGTATTTATCTATTTGGGATGCGATTTATATTGTTTTTGGACAAGAATAACAGTGCTTAAATTTTGTTCCCAGAACATCTCCACAATTTTATTTTAATTTTTTTTCAAGATTTTATTTATTTTTGAGATAGAGAGTGGGGGAGAATGAGCATGCTCATGGTCAGAGTGGTGCAGAGGGAGAAGCAGACTCCCCACTGAGCAGGGAGCCAGATGTGAGACTGGATCCCAGGACCCTGCGATCATGACGTGAGCTGAAGGCAGACACTTAACTGACTGAGCCACCCATGTGCCTCCATTTTCACAATTTTGAAAGTTACTGAGTGCCCCAAGAACTTTTGTTTATATCTATTATATCTATTATTATTTACTATAGTCATAACTGGAAGAAAATTTAAATATTTGTAATACTTTATTTTAAGTAACATTATATAAATATTACATATTATTAAAAATAACAACTTTTGTAAAATGTATTTTTAAAATAAATTACTAAATAGAGTGGCATTGTTTATTTTTTCAATTTTCTTTATTATTTCTACTTCTGCATTCAGTCTGTTGTGATATTATAAATCATCTACCTTTTGGAAAGTTCCTCTGTATGGTTGGGAAAGAATGAGAATAAAAACAGAAAATATTGTTTTGATGCTATTATGAAAAATAGATCTAATCTCATTAACCCCTTGAAGGGGGTCCAAGTCACACTTTGAGGACCACTGAAATATAAGTCCATCAAATAGAGCTTGAAAACTAATAGATGTAGAAGAAATATGCTATAAGTTTTGCTTATAATGCTGAAAAGGAAGTACTAAAATGAAGAGAATAGTAATATTAACAAAGTAATCATGCTAATTGTTAACTTCATCTAATGGAAAACTCTGGATTAAAGCCCGAAGTCTGTTCTTGAGCAGAAACCTAAAAATCTCTCTGTGAGCTAAGATCCAAGAAGATGATCTCACAAAAGGTAGTTCTATGGCATTGGCTAAAAATTAAAAATTTAAATAAATACAAAAAAATCTATAAGAAAAAATAAAAAAATAGTGTCCAGTAACGAGGCCAAATTTGAGATTCCACCTGGAAGCATATAATAATATCAATCAAAGAAGCCAAATAGAGGTGTGAATGAAGGCACAGGACATCACAGTGGTTCCTGCAGGGATGTCTATTTTGATCAAATGTGATTAGGAGCATTGCTAGGAAGCTAAGAACTTGGAAAATTTTCCAATAGTGCTGGGATTCAGGGACAGGCTTTGATATGTTGACATTTGAATAGGTAGATTGATGAGATTAGAAGA
Organism: Procyon lotor; assembly: GCA_028646535.1. Taxonomy (NCBI): domain Eukaryota; kingdom Metazoa; phylum Chordata; class Mammalia; order Carnivora; family Procyonidae; genus Procyon; species Procyon lotor. The sequence goes on along the minus strand of CM053615.1, from coordinate 44,356,486 downwards.
ACTAATCATTAAACAAAATGTTTTAGAAATTTCTGAAGTGTTATTTTCTTTTATATTTTTGAGAGCAGGCAGACTAATAATTGCATTTGCCAACAACACCAATCTTTTAAAAATAAAAACTAGAATGTCATGCCAACTGGCATGATATTCTCAGTAAAAATAAAATTCAAAGAAATGAAGAAAAATTTAACTTCTTAACATGTAATTATTAGCCAGAGGAATCTGTTTGCTCCGTTTTATCCATCTGTCCCAACTTGACAGAAAATTATTCATTAAATTCCAGAATAGGCTTATTGAGTTTTGTTACCAGAAATATTGAGGCTTTGGTTATTGTCATTGGTATTCAGAAGAAGATTTTGGCTAATTCTGTATCTGTCCACAAACATTACAAAAACAAATAATGGGATTCCTTCTGATAACAAAATGTGTCTAGGAGTATTTCAGAAAGTCTAGAATCCCTACAAAGCATTAAAAATATTCCCAGATAACATCTGGCTGCATACAAATGACAGATACCTTGCAATTTTATTTGTTTATCCTCTGATGAGAAATTTGACTGGCATTTAAATATTATTGGGAATAACTATTACTAGTTTGAGGGTGCTTGTTTAAGACCTCACTAGAGTTGTTAAAGTTGAGACCGGGGTTATATCCTATGAAGATTATTATCAGTAAAAGTAAGCATTTATGGAAGATCTACTGTATTTGACATCACCACTACCTGACAATTATAGGTTAAATTGTGTGTGTGTGTGTGTGTGTGTGTGTGTGTGTGTGTTTGTTTAATGGTTGGGAGGTGCAATTTTGTGATTTATAAGGAATATATATTTGGTCATTCATATAACTAAAATGTATTTCTTATATATATTTGGTCTCTGTCCACAGTTTGACTCACAGCTCTTAAAGCCCTTGGAATTTCCTAATTGCTGAGAGTGCTAAAAGTATCTTTTGTTATATTAATGAGGTGACTTTTGGCCACACCTAAGCATGGGAGCTGATTACCAATAAAGCCAACCATTTGATGAGAGGGTTGGAACTTTTCAGTCCCATCTCCTGCCCTCCAAGATACTGGAGGTTGAATCAGTCACAGATGGTGAAAGATTTAATCAATCATGCCTCTGTAATGAAAGCTTCCATAAAAACCCAAAAGGACTGGGTTCAGAGAACTTCTGGGTTGGTGAATACTTGAAAGGCTTGAAATGATACTTGAAATGATACTCTTGGAAGCCATGGAAGCTTCATGCCCTTGCCCTATGCATGTCTTCCATATGGTTGTTCATGACTTCCATCCTTTTATAATAAACTGGTGATCTAGTAAGTAAAATATTTCTCTGAGTTCTGTGAGCTGCTCTAACAGATTAATCAAACCCAAGAAGGAGGTCCTGGAAACCTAATTTATATGCAGTGTGTTAGAAGTACAGGTAACGGACCTGGGCTTGTGACGGGCATCTGAAGTGGGGGTGGGACGGTGGGGTCAGTGTTCTTCTAGGATTGAACTTTAAAACTCTAATATCTGATGCTACCTGCAGGTGAATAGTATCAGAATTGATTTGAATTCTTGGAAACCCAGCTGGTGTCTGGTGTCCTGAGCATTGCTTGGTGGGGGGACACTCCCACCACCACCACCAACATTGGAAATTTAGCCTCAGAACACCAAAAACAGTAGGTGTTCGACTCTGGTAGATGTATTCATGAAAAAGAAACAAGAATTTATCTGTTTGGGATGGGATAGATACCTAATGTACCCTTATTTTAAAACCATGGCTAAATTGCATCAATACATGAGGAAAATTTCATTGAGCTACTGCTTTTACAATTAGGCTTCGAGAATGGGTAACATTGGATCAGAAAGGTACATGATGTAGGGTTGTAACATAGGCAAGATAAATGGTATAGGTAAAAACACAGTGGAGAAAATGAGCAAGCCACATGAGAAAGATAAGAGGTGCTTCATAGCACAGAAGAATTAACATGTGTGTGTTGCTGAAGAAGACAGAGCAGGAAATAAATTTGGAATAGTGAAGAAGGACCTAGATACAGAATTGTTTAAACCCATACCGAGGAATGTAAGCTGAGCTTAACCATTACAGATTTCTGATCAAGACACTGTTATGCAGGAAGTAGTGTTTTAAAAGGATATTGAATGCTGGAAGCACAGGAGACTGGGAGAAATTAAAAACAGGAAATCTGTCATAAGATAATTTATAAATCATCATATAAGATAGTTTAAATCAATTACATGATAAACTATGTTACATTTCCATAAGGCACATATTTCAATTCATTAGGTTGCAGGAAGAACTTAAATTTATTTTATTTTTATACTTTTAATAATTTTTAATAATTACTTTTATTTTGAATATGTGTTATATATTGCAATTGACCCTTAAACAACAAAGGTTTGAACTGTAGAGGTCCACTTATAAGTAGATTTTTTTATAGTAAGGTACTGTAAATGTCTTTATGTGTAAATATTTTCTCTTATGATTTCCTTTAATAATATTTTCTGTAGCTTACTTTATTGTTAAGAATATAGCGTATAATACATATAACCTACAAATATATATTAATAGACTATGTTATTGGTAAGGCTTCCAATCAACAGTAGGCTATTAGTTGTTAAGGTTTTGGGAAATCAGAAGTTATATTCAGATTTTCAGCTGCACAGAGGGTCAGTGCCTCTAATCTCTGCAATTGTTCAAAGGTCAACGAAAGTTGTTTAGTACATGTTTATTTTTTGTAAATAAACATATATACATGAAATATACCGTTTATCTTGCCTATGTTACAACCTTATATCATGTACCCTTCTGATCCAATGTTACTCATTCTTGAAGCCTAATTTAAAAGCATAAAAGTCTGTAGATAACATTTAGATGAAGCCAGGTAATGTAGTAGAATTGATATGGAATTAGGGAGCCTAAAAATAAAATCAGGAGCTTGGATATGACAAATATCATGAAGGGAAGTATAAAAGAATGTAGTGACATATTGGGAATAGATAGAGAGGATGATATATTGATAGCTAATGCTAAGCTTTTATGCCTGAGAAACTGAGCTCATATTGCTGTGTACCAGAATTTTGACTTGAGGATGAAATCTGATGGTAAGTTTGTTTTGATTTGAGTTTGATCTGGAAGTTTTATCACCCTATATTTCCTTTTCATTTTATATCATTAAATAATGTTGCTTGAATATACGTTATATGTTGAATAGTGCTGAGAATACAGGAAAGGATAAAAGGATTTCCGAACTGTAAGATACAATATTGGGTGAACACACACATAAATGTGTAAATTTGCCATACATCCTAGTTAATGTCATATGAGATTTCTGTATAAGTTGTTATAGGAATGACAGTATTGGAGCTATCGATTCCATCCAGGGGCATCAGAAAAGAGCTGGCATTTGTACAGAGAAGTCAAATCCTTTATCTGTTTGTCACTTGGATACTTCTTACTTTTGACAAAATTATTAATAAGAATAATTGCCCCTTTCCTCAAAGAAATAAAATACTGTTTTCTGTATTTACTAGTACTAAATATCAAGCTGTTCATTTTTCTCTTAAGAGCTGTGGGTTGTGACCTTGAATATGATAGGCAATTCTAAAAAACAAGTGATATTATTAGAGGTACATGATATTACATGTAGTTAAGCAAAGTCAACTAATTAGATGACATTAACAGTCCTCAATATAAAGATATATAGAAGAGAAGTCAACTGTAACTTTCCAAGGGAAGTCATAACATTTTATTAGAGATTCACATTATATTTAGAGTTGTTACTAGTTACACTGTAATGCCAAACATTACCATGAAATGAGTCTGCCAGCTTTAAAACACTATTACTATCTTCATATGTCATTTACAGACTTACATAAGAAATCTAGCTATTAAGTTTGTTTCTTGCATGCTCTGTATGCAAGAGTATATATAAACACATACACACAGTAACCAAATATTTATATATTTGAAAAAAATCTGAAGTTTGTAAGGGGAATCATTTTATGAATTTTTCCATCACCGATATCAGAATTCCTTTGATTTGTATTTTACTTGGAATGTGTTTTAATAAATAGATTTGTATAATTTCAGAGCAAAGTATGATGTATAATGTAATGATAGTTTAAATGGCTGTAGAGATGCATTCATACCTCTGTCACTTGTTATCTTCTCAGGTGTTAAGAGTTGGGACAAAGTATAGAAATTCAATTTTGAAATACATTCTTCTAAGTCAGTGGATGACATTTTAACATGTTAAAGTCAGAAAATTAATTTATATGAATGTGCATCATAATATATCTTTATACAGTTTTAAGAGTTGTGCAGAAATTCAAATTTTATCTGTAAGTCATTTTCTATAATGTGAGATGAATTTTGTTCCTTTATATGTGCATCTAAACACACATCAACTTTGTGTTCTTTTGATTAGTTACATATCATCAAAGATCAAAATTAAGTTTCCATTTTGCCTGCATCTTTCTGACATTTGGCTCTTTAACATCTGAATGCTTCTATTATTTAAACAAAAATTCAATCTTAAATTGAAGATGTAAAGCCAGGTGTAATAGGAAATAGACTGAACTACTTGATAAGCCTCTAGAAATAGAGGTATGAAGATAAATAATTACCCTGAGAGGTGGAAAAGTCAAAATTATAAGTAGACTCAAGAAGGATAGGGATAAATTTGAGGGTAAAAGATCAATAATGAGTTATCAACACATATTCAGGGTTTTACCCACATTCATCAAATATATCATCCTGTGTAGCATAACAAAGGATGTCATATTAAATTTGCTCAGGAGAACTGCTAGTTGTTTCCTGGAGAGTGAGTGCATTGAAGAGAATTATGAGACAGGTGGTAAGTACAATAGGAATGGGACCAAGATTAATAAAAATGTCTGCCATGGATGGATGTGGTCTCCTGCTGGCATGGATGCCAGTTTATGGCCACTGCTGATATAAGGGATAGCCAACTTTGCCATTCAACATTCAAACACTTCCTCTGGTAAACAGTATGCAGATTCTCTCATGGCTACCAACTCATTCTCCAGTTTTAATTCATGAATTTTAGGTAGAGTTGACTCTACCTCCAAACTCTAGGAATAGCCAAAGACTGTGGGTTTAACAAGACAAAAATTATTTCTTTTGACACTAGGTATTGGATTCAGAGGTGAGCATTTGACCTACTCAATAACATAAGACTTAGATTTGGGCTGGATCTTTTAAAAGAGAGTCTTTTTGGCTAAAGCAAACTTGTTAGAATGTGAGTCTATCTACGAAAAATGATCCATGGAATCCTAAAATAAAGCCAAGGGGTAAGAGGAATGAAAAATAGAACACAACTAATTCCTGATTATATAAATTTAAATAAGCTAAACACAAAAGCGGATAGCCCTATACACTTCAGTTAGTTGAGTACATAAATTCAGTTTGACATAGGTCAGTTTGAGTAGGATTTTCCATCACTGGGAAAGCAGTCTTAATATAACTGACATGTCTCATCTGTTCGATCACTACCAGCATCTGTATCACTATTTGTGTTCATTACATACCAGGTAGCTGCTGCTTTAACAGTGGTCTTCATATGTACCAGAACATGGCAAACTTTCATAGGTGTATATATTCACAATTTCATGAGCACAGGATTGGTGAACATTCATTTTGTATTAGAGGATGAACTAGTCAGGGGGCAGACACACACATAAGACAGCACACTCATGCCCAAAGAAGAAACCACTACAAAAAGTGGCTGGGCCAAGTGCATTGCCTTGGAAACTATCTAGTTTGGCTTCCTTCCAAATCCACACATGGCTCTTAAATTGTCTCATTCAAGTTGTGTATATTCTTGAATGCTAACAGTTAGTAATCTGTCTCCTTCTAGCAGGAAATAAGTTAATAGACATCGGAGAGGCAGCTGGAATGGGTACTGAAGTGGAGGGGTGAAGGAATACAAATATGTCTTGTCTTTGAGGAAGTGTGAGAGCAGAAGTTCATGCTGATAGAACATTTGATGATGTCCATAATAAGTTGCCTAGATCTGTCCTGCTAGAGATTGCTATGGCTCTGTTATGCTGTATTTTCACTTTTGTGGACTATGATAAGCATGTCTTAGATTTCCAGTCCTTATTTTATACCAAGATATGCAATGAGCGTATATTAGTATAATGGGGCACAGAAGTACATTAATGAGGACGTTTTTATGGGTACACACAGGTATGTATACATATCCTTTTCCACCTATACTTTTCTTCTTCATACTCTTCAACCCTACAGGATGTGATAAATAACTGTGTGTCTGTATGTGTAAATGTGTGGGTTTCAAAAAAAAAATGCTAAGTGGGGGGTGGGAGAGGTTGACAGAGGACACAACCCGAAGAAAATTTTTGGACATTTTACATCTGAGGTCTGTCGAAAGGAGTAGATTAGCCTGTGCTCTAACGCTGTACCCAGGAAGAGACACATTAAATGAGGATGGCTCTCTGCAAGTCTCTGAGTACATGTTCGTATGTCCCAATGCCTTTAGAGGGGAGGTGAAGCTAAGTGAAAGCTGAGACTAAGTACCTAGATAACTTAGGTAAAAGAAAAACAAGCCAAGCCAATATTTAGCAGATTCTGATCCATACACTGGTATCTGAATGTGTCAAGTACTCCCGCCCTAGAAGTGCCCAGAGCTGTCACGGCATGTCCACAGGTTATTTCTGTCTGTGAACCTTTTTCGGAAAGATATTCTTGAAGAAAAGACGATAAAAGAGAGCAACTATCAGGAAAAAGAAAACCTCCCTCAGCACACACTTAACCCAATTCCACATAAGGAGATGTGGAAACCAGTTTCTGTGAAGACTGGGAAGGTGAGCTCCTGCTGTATGGATCTCTCTTCTCATTTCTTCTTTCCACAAGCAGACTAGCAACAGACAGAGATGTCTTCCTATTGAAAATTTAGTCTTTGATCTGTATTTCAACGTTTGGAGTGTAACCTGGGGAGCTTTATTTAAAACTCAGATTTCTAGGTTCCGTGTCTATTATTTTGATTCAGGAAATACAGTTGGGTATTTGAGAATCTGCATTTTTAACAAATCTCTTAGGTAGTGTTGGTGGACAGACAGGTTTATTGAGTTAATACATGGCATTCGAGGAAAAACAAACACACGTGTAGAGTCTTCTAAGTAATAAGCCAATTGGAAATGGAGAGAATGAAGCACATCTTATTTGAAGGAGTCAGAAAAGATAAAGGGAAACTTTCTTTTTTTACAGTAGGTTTCAAAATTTTGTGTTTTATAAAAATAATATGGTTCATCACTTTGGATTATATGTCAATCTGTCGCCATGCTTACAAATGCATGTTTTTAATTTCAGCAGTTTTTTCCAAATTTTATAAATTCCAGTTAAAAAATCACAATCTCCATAGGTAAAAGAATTATTGGGTTAATTTTTGATATGTCTACATCGACTTTCCATTAGTTTTGAATTCATTCCATCTCTAATATTTTACATCCCAATTAGAAAGGACCATAATTTTAATGTGTGTGTTTCTGAGATTATCACCGAGACTGTTTTTGTTTGCTTTGTTTTGTTTATTTGCTCAATTTAAGATCTATAAATCTATAGGTTCTACTTTGGGCCATACTAAAACTACTGCTGAGAGGACCATCCAACTTCACTCAATTGTTTTTCTACTTCATAGTCAACTCACAGATTGGTTCAAATGAATTGGGAGAATAATGAACACTCTCCTATTGATTTATCATTCTGGTAAGCCTATCGCAAGAGACAGAGATTAAAAGCCCCTGTACTATGAGGCTGATGAAAGATATCTTTGTCCATTTCTTTGTGATAAGTTACTTCCTTCTGGTTTCTATAAAATTAGGAAGTGTCTTCTTTTCACGAACATCTCTGTGTTTATTAAAAGAAAAAAATTAAAATATAATGTATTTATAAAATTTCAGATGCTTATATACTACTAAGTGAAGCCACAGGTATAAAAATTCAACCATTTTTTGAAATTAAATTTTATTATGTATGTTTCTTTTTTATTCCACATTGAGATTGAGGTTTCTCATCAATTGATTAAAGCAGGATGAAAAGGAGATTAAAATCATGTGTTCATGTGTTGCTTAGCATTTTATAAACACTTTTTTCTTTTCCTTTTTTTTTTTTAAAGATTATTTATTCCTTTGAGAGAGAGAGGAAGATAGAGAGAACTCAACCAGGAGGAGAGGCAGAGAGAGAGGCTGGGTCCCTGGCTGGGGGCTCTATCCCATAATCTGGAGATTATGACTTGAGCTGAAGACATATGCTTAACCATTTGAGCCACCCAGGCATCCCTGAAAAACACTTCCATAAAAATAGGTGTTTAGGGGCACCTGGGTGGCTCAGTGGGTTAAAGCCTCTGCCTTCGGCTCAGGTCATGGTCCCAGGATCCTGGGATCAAGCCCCACGTCGGGTTCTCTGCTCAGCGGGGAGCCTGCTTCCCCCTCTCTCTCTGCCTGCCTCTCTGCCTACTTGTGATCTCTCTCTGTCAAATAAATAAATGGAATCTTTGGGAAAAAAATTAAAAATAAAAAAATAGGTGTTTAAAAGTAAGTAACTCAGGGGGTGCCTGAGTGGCTCAACCACTTAAGCCTGTACTCTTGATTTTTGGCTCAGGTCATGATCTCAGGGTCCTGAGATGGAGTCTGCATTGCCTAGATTCTGCTTAAGCTTCTCTCCTCCCTCTAACCAACCCCCCTAAAAAAAAAAAAAATTACTGTATAAGCAGGTGCCAACCTGCTTAAACTGCTCAACCTGAATTAAATTACTTTACTGCTAAGTAGTTAACAATTACAGGTCAACAGTCTGGGTTCCAGGGGCAGGTGATGAGGGCTGCCATTCCCAGCTGACGCGAATAGCCAGGCACCACAGAGTAGGTGATTCTTCCCTCAGGAGCTCCGGCGGGAGGTAAACGGGGAGCGCGAAACCGTCCTTCCCCAGCTCCAGTGAGGTAGAGGGAAGGCCAGATTTGGCCTCCTTGGGAAAAAGAAAGTAACAACAACCAAAAACCTGAAATATCTGGATTGGGGGGGCGGGGGGCGGGGATCTGGTGGGTGGAGCAAGGCAGACGGAGAGCGCAAGAATGGAGCCTCCCAGCCAGCCCCGTGACTGCCCTTCGGGCGGGAGCTGTAAGACCAGCAGAGCAGCCTCTTTCCCGTGGAGTGGGGACGCTTCTTCTTGGGCTGCCTCAGGTGAGCCCGGGGAGCGGTGGGTCCGGGCGCAGCCCTTTAGGAGCCTTGTGGTTCTCTGGGGTACCGGCCCTGTCGTTCGTCAAAGCCAGGTGTTGTGAGGGGTCATCTGTCACTTTCATGTCTCAGAACTTGGGGTGGCCATTGTGGGGCTCACACCCCTTGCGCGTCCGGGAGAAGCTGCACTTTTGTGTTCCCTCCCCATTTGGGTCGCTGTGCCCTGGTGAGATGTACCGGAAGACCGGGTTGCAGAGCCTCCTACCTGCTTGGCTGGGGGCCTTCTGTCCCTTGTCCTGTGCGGAAAAGGCAGTCAGCCAGTTCTCCCGAGGTCCTCGTTCCATAGTAGCTGGTGCAGATTTGGCGTGCCTGTGGGAGATGCTGGGTTCGGGATCCTCCTACGTGGTTACTGAATTCTTAAAACTCTGCCAACCAAGAATTTATTCCTCTTTTCTTGAATTTTGTCATTTCAACACTTTCTGTATAAATGGGATCCTGCAGTATGTGATCTTGTGAGACTGGCCTTTTCCATTAAGCATAATTCCCTGGGGATCTGTCCAGTCAATGTGTATATCTGGAGTTTGCCCTTTTTTTAAAAAAAAAAAAATTAATTTATTTGACAGATCACAGGTAGGCAGAGAGGCAGGCAGAGAGAGAGGAGAAAGCAGACTCCCTGCTGAGCAGAGAGCCTGATGTGGGGCTTGATCCCAGGACCCTGAGATCATGACCTGAGCTGAAGGTAGAGGTTTAACTCAGTGAGCCACCCAGGTGCCCCGAGTTTGCCCTTTTTATTACTGAGTAGCATTCTGTGTTATGAATATGCCACAGTTTTGTTTGAACACTTTGTTGTGGACAAGATCGTTTCCAGCTTTTGCCTATTACAATTTTTTGTGCAAAATTTTGTACAAAATTACAATTTTGCCTATTACAATTAAAACTATAAACAGGGGCACCTGGGTGGCTGAGTTGTTAAGCGTCTGCCTTCGGCTCAGGTCATGATCCCAGGACCCTGGCATTGAGACTTAACATCAGGCTCCCTGCTTAGTGGGAGGCCTGCTTGTGTTCCCTCTGTTGCTGTCTCTCTGTCAAATAAATTTTTTTTAAAGATTTATTTATCTATCTATCTATTTATTTATTTAATTAATAGAGAGGAGAGAGATCACAAGTAGGCAGAGAGGCAGGCAGAGAGAGAGGAGAAAGCAGGCTCTCCGCTGAGCAGAGAGCCCAACGTGGGGCTTGATCCCTGGACCCCTGAGATCATGACCTGAGCTGAAGACAGCCTTTAACCCACTGAGCCACCCAGGCGCCCCCAAATAAATAAAATCTTAAGAAAAGAATACTATAAGCATTTATGTACAAGTTTTTGTTTGAAAAAGTTTTTATTTCTCTTAGAAATGCTTAACAGTACAATCTCTGCGTCATAATGGTAAGCACACTTCTATGCACTTATCCACAGTGTGCACCATTTAACATTCCCACCCGGAAGGTAAGAATACAGTTTGTTTACATCTTTGCCAGCATTTGATTTTATCATATTTTGATTTTAGTCATTATGGTATATAGTGATATGTTATTTTTATTTTAATTCATATTTCCCTAAAGAAAAATACTCTTGGACATATCTTCTATTGCTCTTTTTCCCCCTTGAATGCACTCTTCTGTGAAATAGCTATTGCTAATCTTCTGATTGCATTTTTTTTTCTTTTTTTGCTGTAGAGTTTGGAGAATTCTTTATATATTCTAGATACAGATTTTTTTTTGCTTGTTTTTTTAGATAAATAGTTTAGAAATATTTTCTCTCAGTGTTTAGCTTTTATTTTATCTTCCATTGAGCATTTTATAGAGCAGAGCTTTTTAGTTGATGAAGTGCAATTTATATTTTTTCATTTTATAAGTGGTGCTTTTGGTGTTAAGTCTAGGAAACCTTTGCCTTGTCTGAGATCCCAAAGAATTTCTCCTATGGATTTTTTTCCCTAAAGTGTTTATTGTTTTATGTTTTACACTAATGTGCATGATTTATGGTCTCAATACTGCCAGCTGGAGCTGTAAGTTCGGGTTCCCCATGCCATCTCCATTGACAGGGCAGATGAGATGGGACTTATTACTAACTAACCAAAACTAAATTCTGACTCCCTAGTTAGTCTTTTCTGGTTATCTTAGTAGAGAAAGTTGGGTTTGTTATGCTTAGATAAAACTTGACGGTTGTGGAAGTCTCCATTAGCCTTTACTGACATGGGTAGGTTGGAGCCACAGTTTTTTCTTTAGTGTTTGACTAAAATAGAGCAGTTACTGTCTAAAACTTTCTGTTCTAAACTGTATTTTTCCTGGTCTTTGGCTAGAGAGAGGAAACTTTTGTTGTAGCTTTTTTGATGTGCCATTTATTGTTGCCAGGTTGCTGTCTTCAGCAATATGTCTGAGACTTGTGAGGTAAAACAGAACACTCAGGGAGCTGGCCACTGTTCTGTTCCTTGAGTTTCCAAAGTCTGTAGCCACTCTGCCCTCTCGCCATGTTTCAGAGACTACTTATGATTGTCTCATACACAGTATCAAGGGTTTTTAGTTGTATTTAGTGGGAGGAATAGAGAAAAGTCTGTCCTTGGACGCAGAAGTCTATTTTACATTTTAAAACCATATTAGAAATGTTTTTAATTGATTTTCAATATCAAATATAACAAGATACTCAATAATTATGTTCTTAACAAATCCTTTATGTATTAATGTATTTTTTAAAATAGTTAAATCAATACTCAATCTCATAGCTATTTGTAATGTTCAGTAAATTTGTGAATCAATGAAATGTTTTCATGAAACATGTTTACTTGTTCTTTGGTTGTCATCATAAGAATGATAAACTGTATGCAACTGTATACTGACTTACACCAGTGATTTATATAACACTTTTCGAAATTTATTTTTAAAGTCATAGTTTAAGTTCATAAGCCTCAACAGATATTAAGCTATAATGATTTATTTCAGTATTATCATAAATTTACTTATTTAATATTATGGTTATTCCTTCTTTATTTCTCACTTAATGGGTGCATTTCTAGGCCATGTGCAATGCCTGTTAATAAGCTAGGACTCTATTATTTTTTTCTGTATGAGGACCTTCAACTTACTAAGCAAAACTTTGCATAATAATAGGTGGATTTTATTTTAATTTCAGCTTAGTTCCAAGTATATACTTTTTCAATCATTTTTAATTCCAACTTGCAGTCTTTGACAGTTCGATATACTTTGTAGAAATAACTACTGGTCTTGAAATCCAATTATATAAGACAGGCAGTTTCTTTTACACATCTCTTAAAATAATATCTAGACCCATTACAAATATTCCAAACATACATAGTTTTTCTGTGTCTGATCAGGACTTCTTGCTTCTTGCTTGACCTGTCTTCTAAGCAGCAGTTAATCTTTGTTGGTATTTTTTACTTGAATGCTTAATCAGAAAATCAAACCATGGAAGTTTCTGGGGGATATTTGGTAATCAAAAGTGTTTTTTAGAATTCAAGAGTGCTATTCCTACTGTGGAAGAACACTAACATAATGAAACAGAGTAGGAAATCTGGCATAAACAGATCTAGAGGGAATAAAGAAGGATTTTTAAAATATTACAATCACAGTTATATAGCATTTTTATTCTCTGGAAAAAGGAGATGTTGGGGGAAAAGAATATATGGAGAAAAAGAAGGAATTGGAGGTGTTGGGAATAGAAATATTTAATACCATTAATGTCACTTAAATTTCCATACATTTGGTGGAACTATTTGGGTCATTACAATAATCTGCTTCTTTGTTTCATCATCTTCTGTAGTGCATATACTACTGTTGTTAGTCGAGATGATTCTATTTTTAGAAGATTATCAATCTTTCTTCTTGTGACCTCTCCGGTAGGAGAAACTTCTCAATAGTCTTAGGGGATGGAATTTTGAATAAATTAGTTTTGCTAGAGATTAAAATTTGTAAGAAAATGCTTTCAGAGGATTTAAAGTTAAGATTGTCCCAAAAGTGCTGCAGTATCTAAAATATGCAAAATATTAATATTAAACATTAAGAAAACAAGCAACCAAATTTTTTTAAAAAGAACAAAGATGTGAAAAGGCACCTCAAAAGTAGATATGTAGGTGACAAGTATCTGACAACATAGTGAGCATTTTTGGTCATTAGGGGATAGAAAATTAAAACAGCAATGAGGGACACCTGGGTGGTTGTTAGTTGAGTGGCTGCCTTCAGTTCAGGTCATGATTCTGGGGTCCTGGGATCGAGTCCCGCATCGGGCTCCTTGCTCAGCGAGGAGCCTGCTTGTGCTCTCTGTCCCTCTGACAAATAAATAAAATAAAATAAAATAAATCTTAAAAAAAAATAAAACAACAATGAGGTAACATTATGTATGCTAGATAGTGTTATATTATTTTGTTTAGATTGGCTAAAATAAAAATAGCGACATTGTCAATTTCTTATGAGATGTGGGGAAACAGAAATTTTCATTCAGTGCTGGGTGGGAATGCAAAATGGTACAGCCACTTATGGACAGTTGGGCAATGTCTAACAAATCTAAATGTACTGTTAAAATACAATCCAGCAGACGTGTTCCTAAATAAGTAATGAATTTGAAACTATTTCTGGACAAAAATATACACATGAATGTTTATAACAGCTTTTTTTTTTCATTATCACCCCAAACTGGGAAGCAACCACGTATCTCTCAAAGATGACCTAAACAAATTGTGGTCAATCAGCAAAATAGAATATTAGCAATAAAAATGAATTATTGAATGATGAACGTTTTTAGATGGACCTTAAATGCATAATGCTAAGTGAAATAAGTGAGTCTGAAGAGGCTTGATAATGAGCGATTCTAAGGCATGACAATCTAGAAATATGAAATTACAGAGACAGTAAAAATATCAGTGATTGCAACTGGTTCAGAAAGGAAAGACAAGGGCTGAATAGATGAAGAAGGGGAGATTTTTCGAGTGATGAAAATATTCTATTTGATACTATAATTTTAGCTATAAGATACCATTCATTTAAATCTATTGAACTTTGCTATAGACGGAGTAAACCTTATTGTATGCACATTTTATAAAATAATTTAGGAGCTCATGGGAATCACAGAATGGAAGGCATACTATGCAAACAGTTTGTCTTATAAATGTATGAAACAATCTGGGGGAAAAGATATTGATCTTATAACTTTGGAAATATATTGAGCCTGAAGAACAAGAGAAGGAACATAGGCTAAACAGTAGTGAGTGAAATTATTTCTTATGAATATGTGCCAGTTAATAATTCTTCTATACATGTATCCTATACATGTATACTTGGGCTGCAAGCTTCTATACACATATACCAGAATTAAACTATAATAAATGATGTTAGATGAAAGATCAGTTTTCTAAGAAAAAAAAAAAACAGTTTTCTAAGTGTTGAACTGAGAGTTGGCAAATAAATGAGTGAAGCAAGCCATAATGATGCATGTGGCAGTGGTTTAAAATCAGATCATGCTAAATTCATAATTACATATATATTCTGACCGTTATATTTGTAGATATACATAGGTTAGTACACATGCATGTATTTATTCATCAACTGAAAAGAACTTAAAAAATAGCACCTGGTTAACTATGAACACACCTAGCCCCCAAATCTTGGTTTCTAATACCATTCTCTAGTAAAATGAGTTGGGGCTTCCCGGAGAAGTGTTTGATTCTAAGAAAGAGGTAGGGAATATATAAGATGGGTCTGCAGCATTTTATAGTAAAGAAAGGAAAGATGTGCTCAAAACAAAAGAAAACAAAACAAAAAACCAAAAACCCCGTGGGGAGGTATGTCAGTGGAATACAGGAACCAACGGAATGAAGTACCCAGTGGTCAAAGCAGGAATAATCTGATAAACAAAATAAATAAAGTAATACACTGATTTGTAACCAGAAGTAAAAAATATATATCTATGAGTCCATAATGATGTGATGAAATGAATGGATAAATAACTAAATGCAGAGACAAGGCAAAATTCCCATGCAGAAGAATTCAAAATAATTTATGTAGACATTCTACCCATGAGGAGGTGGAATTTTGCTTCGTACTTCTTACTTGTGGGCTGTGCATGGTTAACTTCAAAAGAATACAGTATGGAAAAGGAATGGGTTAAGAGTTACTTTACAGTGGAGAAACCTGATAATCACTACCTTAAGTGATCAAGGTTAATATCAACAGTGATAAATCATGTTACTGTTTATTCCTGATATGATGTTATGAGAATGGTACTTTTCCTCTGTGGATTTCTTCTTCAGATCGCATAACCTCATTTTAATAATGAAGAAAACATCAGAAAAATCGCAGTAGAAAGACATGCTACCATATATCTGACCAGTACCCCTCAAAACTAATGGTCTTCAGAAAGAAAGAAAGTCTGAGAAACTGATATAGCCAAGAGGAGTCTAAATAGATATGACAACTAGATAGAATGTGGTACCTTAGTTGGGATTCTTGAAGAGAAGAAAGACATAAGGCAAAAACTAAGGCAATCTGAATAGCAATATATATTAATAATGTATCAATATTGGTTGACTATGACAAAGTAACCATACTAATATAAAGTGATAATAAGACAAACTGGATATGGGTTATATGGGAACTCTCTTCACTAATTTCAGAATCTTTCTGTTAATCCAAAACTGTTCTAGAAAATAAAGTTTAATTTTTAATAAGGTGTAACAAGAACTTCAAAATGATTATCTATTTGAATTCTAATATCTTTCCCATGCAACATCTCTCTTATGCAATATCATATTGCTTTACCAGTATGAAGTTGATGAGCTTATCCCTGATACCGCCTGACCTTTATGGGAGTGTCTAACCTAACTCTTCTTTTTATATTTTTCAGTGCTTATGTGCCCTTTTTGTTTGTTAAGATTCAAATTGAAATTTGGCTCCTCATGCTGCGTCATTTCCTATACATGAATCCTCTCTATAGCTGCCCCAGCCACTTGCTCTGCCCTCATGCCTCCCTAGGGTGGAAGAATAGGAAAGAAGGAAATAGAAACAGACCCCCTGAGTATATATAAAGTGGCTTAATTTGAATGTTAATTGTGCCCAAGAATTTTATAATGCAAGTATTGCCTATCTACTCGATAATCAGGATCATAGTAGACTTTTGTTTTGATTTGTTTTCATTTCTTTTTCACGTATATGTAGTTTCTGTTTCTTACCAGCTAAACGATTTATCAATTTTCTTAACTAAAGAGGTATTTTCTTCTAATCATGGGGAAATAAAAAGATTCTTAGGTCTTTTTGACCTGATGAGCAGAACTATTAAATAGTTCTGGGATGAGCAGAACTATTAAACCTTTGGTCACTGACAACTGTACTAGTTATTCAATTTAATTGCAGCATTTCAGTATATGCTATGTTGCACCCTCCTACTACTTTGCAGAACTAAAGGAATAAATCCACCAGTTGCTGGAGTGCTGCAGGGTGACAGCCTATCTCAGTCCATTTGGGCTGCTGTAACAAAATTACCATATGTTGGATGGCTTGTGAACAACAAACACTTATTTCTCATAGTTCTGGAGGCTGGGAAATCAAAGCAAAGATCTTGGCACCAGCAGACTCAGTGCGGTGGCTGGTGAGAGTCCATTTCTTGGTTTATAGATAGTGCTGTGTCCTCATGTGGTGGAAGAGACAAACTAGCTCTCTGAGGTCTCTTTTACAAGGGCACTTATCCCAATTATGAGACCTCCATCCTTATGACCTGATCACCTCCAAAAGGCTCCACCTCCTAAAATCACCACCTTCACAAGTAGAATTTTGACATATGAATTTGGGCGTTCTTTAAATATTCAGATTAGGGGTGCCTGGGTGGCTCAGTGGGTTAAAGCCTCTGCCTTCAGCTCAGGTCATGATCTCAGGGTCCTGGGATTGAGTCCCATATCGGGCTCTCTGCTCAGCAGGAAGCCTGCTTCCTCCTCTCTCTCTGCCTGCCTCTCTGCCTACTTTGATCTCTCTCTCTGTCAAATAAATAAATAAAATCTTAAAAAAAAATAAATATTCAGATTAGAGGCGAGCCTCATCTATCTGCCAATTCTCTGGGACTCGCTTTCAGCCAAAGAGAGCCATTTTTCCTGGGGTAATGCTTTCTTCTGAAACCTGTTACTGGTTATTGTGAGAATATATAAACCTAGTTCCATGTCCCAACATGGGACAGCTCTGAAGGGCCTTTCTTGCTTCATAACCCCTCGTGGGAATGGAGGAGGCCTTGTGTGACTTCATTATAGTCCAGTTTCTTCCTCAGTCTAATTTTATTTCCACCTGTTACCCTTCAAGAACACACCCCAGTAAGCTCACTGTACTCAAATCCACCTTAGAGTCTACATACTAGGAAATTCAGTTTGTTGGAGACAGTGCTACGTATGGGTCCAGAAAGAAGATGTGAAGGAATTTTGGAACTCTCAACAGCCAGGGGCTGGCAAGGAGAATCCCAGGTAGTTGGTTTGAGTTTGAATAGACAATATCCCAAAGTAGGAATGTTGTTGCTCAAACTTGAACTGATGTTGAACTGAATATTCTACTATGGAACAAATCTAGTATCTAGAAATATTTAGGAGATAAAGTAATTAAAAAGAAGATACCTGTTGATGGGGGTCAGTGATGTTCTGAAGAAAGATAATAGAAGATGGCAGGTAAAAAATAATCAATTAAAACCTCCGAGTAAAAGCCAGTGGACCTTCTAGGGTCATATAAATAGGTCACAGTATTCCTGTAGCTTTAGGTGAGGAAAAGTTGAGAGTCAGGTCCAGAACTTAACCATAAGCATAAAAAAGCTTCAACAAACTGTACATTCTCAACCTAGACAGGTCTGTAACTGTCAGCAAAGAACCTTGATTACAGAAGAAAGGAACTCTGTACATGTGGTAAGGATATTTGGGTTTATGCATGAGAAAGTCTTTAATGTCCATAACACCTTAAGTGTCTGAAAAAACAGAAGTGGCCCACTCTTTTTTGGTAAGCCTGGTGCTCTTTGACAACGATAGAAGCTTGACAATGATAGAAGAGTTTGTGGCAACAAGGCAGCATTAATCTTACAAGATCTGTTACATCTCCTCTCCTTGTGGATGGACCGATAACTTGGTGTATCCTCCTTGTAATCCTATCTCAAGACATTTATGAGAGTACATGGACTTCAAGATAAATGAGAACTTGGCTAAGGACCATGTACTGAGCCAGGCAGCATTGTTATTGGAGGTATTATTTATCAAGTGAAGAGTAACTAGGATTGTTGCAATATGGTAGAGAATGAGAACTAGTCATGTCTTCCTGAGGTATCTCTGAGTTGATGGCTCTTCTGAGCTGAGGTGGTCCATGTTGACTTAGTCCCATCTCCTGTGACTACCATTTCCTTAGTGCAGAGGGGCTGGTATGTGAGAAATTGCACCCAGGAGTCATGAGACCACTGCTATGTAGGTATCATCGATGCTGCATTGACTAAACCTGATGCTTCTTGAAATGCTTTGGTCATGAGCTTATTTTCAAGTCTTAACCCTTTAGCTGATGCTTGATCGAAGTGGACCTTGTAGTGCTTCAATCCATAAATGATTGAGAGAATAATTTTTAAGCATTTTGTGTGATTGATAATTTGATTGAAGTTAGGAATTCTTTCCACTAAAAATTTCAAATGCACACAGGCACACGAAATACGTGCCATTTCAAGGTTACAAATGAACATCAAGTAAAAATTCTTGATTAAGGTGATTTAGCTTTTAACATACCTAATTACTCAAATTCATTTTTGATCTTCTGAAAGCTTATTTATAGAGTATCAGAGGTATCCTGGACTAGACATTTTTGGGCTTGGACTGATATTTTGTTGCGAGGAAGTGTTTGGGCTGTGCATTTTGTTCCTGAGATATTAAAAAGATGATAATGTCATTATACTACTACCAGGAAAGATGATTTATTTAATTGGACAATAAGATAATATGATTAGTATAATTTTCCAGAAAGCTAAGAGTGTTCCATTTAAGGTTCGTTTCCCACACCATACTTCTACATTTGAATGAGGGCTAATAAGAGAATAAAAATGAAATATGATGAGAATTTTTAGCAGTCTGTTAAAAAGAGAAGCATTTGTCATACTGAATTACCAGTTCTTGATTTTTATTATTTTAAGACCCCCAAAGCATTATAGTTCGCTAACTTGTGCCTTGGAAGTATACTCATTGTAGTAAATTTTTCATTGTAAAGACATTTTATAAAAGAACTTGACCTCTATCATTATATGATATCTTTTCTTAATAATTTAACAAACATTGACTTCCTGGTGTGAAATGAACCAATTAAAGTCATTTTAAAAATGCATAAGTTTCTCTAGGTTGCTTTCAATTTTAAGTAAAAGCCGTATATAATATCCTGCAGCTTAGTTTTTCTATTTGAAAATGCAGCTAATCTCACCGGTATTATTGTTCTCTATCACCTATCCCAATTGAATTGACATTTCCGCTTACTAAAGAGATAAGTCATTCTGAAGAAGTCCATCTTCCAGCCAACTTGAGAAGCTCTGAAGCAAACTTACTCATGGCTTTTATTCTTTTCTGTTACAAAAGTGGAGAAACATAAACAATAGTAGAGCAAGTATTCATCTTTAGCTTAATGGGCATAATGTGAAAAAAGATTCCAGCTTCAGTAGATCTCAGAGATAGACATTGGACTTAGAAATAAAAATATCCAAAAAAAAAAAAAAAAAAACTGGAAAAAAAATACATCTGAAAGGAAGAGTCAGTTGAGGAGCTTGACCCAGTAATCAAACTCTGCTCCTAGAAGGAACCTAAGAATTTTTACTGGAGGGTGCTTCCTTTGGCAGTACCTATGTATAAGTTGGAATGATACAGAGAAGGTTAGCGTGGCCCCTGTGCAAAGATGATGTGCAAATTCCTGAATTGTTCCATATTAACAAAAATTTTTTTTCTTTTTTCTATGGCAATGAAAATATGAAGACCACCCACCTTTGAGACTCTGCCAAAATTCTGGGAACCTTAAAAGATGATATGTTAAATATCAGAAGCCTAGGTGTCTAATTGTATCATTATTCTCACCAACAATATATTGGTAGAGAGAATGATGAATATCAGCCACACCCAATTCTAGACAGGTTCTTTTCTGGTTCCCATTACATCCTGGAGCTGAAAGGAAAAAAGGAAAAAGGACTCAGTCACATAGTCTAGCCAAGAAGGTAAGGTCAGTGTAGTGGTTAAATTTGAATACTGAAAACTTCAGAATCAAAATAACACACGATTGTCTTTCTTTATATCAGCTTCAACAGTATTTGAAAAGAGCAAGTGCAGTATTTTCCTAAAATTAGAAATTTAATAAAATTAAAATTCTGTGATTCATTTCTGAAGACATAGCAAAGAGCAATTCAGCAGAACTGCCCTGCCTGGCAGATAGTCTCTGATGAGCTAGCAGCAGAGACAAGCTTTGCTTTTATTTGCATGCTGTAGTTACCGTGTAAACTGAGTCACATATTGACATCTCACATCCATTAACCTCTTGTTAATGAACCCATGAACAAGAACTTGTTGAACTAATGAACTCAATGAACTTCCAATGAACCTGTCTCTGTCTTGAGAAGCAGCTAGGATTAGAAAGACTTTCTTGTAAATATAGGAAATATAAGTTTACTATGTTGGATATAGGAGATAGCTATATGCTACTTCCTGATAGGAATTAAAACATGGGTGGAAAAGATAGAATGATTTCTCCTCCTTCACTAGAGTGCACAGCAGAGCCATAGGAGTGTGAAGTTTTCAGGGAGTCTTTGGCAGAAGCTAAGTGATGCTTGGCCGAGGGACCTGGATGAGACAGTAGTGCTTAAGGAAGTTACATTACTGAGCATAACTTGCGATACTTAAGTGGATGAGGTGAACCAAGAAACCATAATGGTACCTTGCAGAAGTATTTGTGTCTTGCAGGAACTTCAGCATCCAGTGAAAATAGAAGTGTCCAGAAGTAGGGATGGTGGTAACTGGGGAGTGTGGTATGTTACAATCTGAAAAACAGAGGTCAACTGAAGCAGAAATCCAGGTGGGGAGAATGAATATACAGTACCACCACAACCAACAGTGAAAATTCCATGGTAGACTTGACGTCATGAGAATATGATAAATTGACTGTGGCACGGAGTCCACAATATCCTATTGCTGGCTGCTTCCCTGAAGTACAGTTCCCCTTTTCAGTTGAATCCTTCATAAATAAATGAATGAATAAATAAAATACAATAACCCTGTTATTAATATTCTATTAAGAAGGATTCTATTTAGACTGTGTGCATATGCTATGGTATGAAGACTTGTATGCCTTCCAAATTCATATGTTGAGATTTTAACCCCCAGAGATGGTGGTATTAAGAGATGGGGCTTTTGGGAGGTGCTTAAGTCATGAGGGTGGAGTCTTCATTAATGGAATTAGTGCCTTCATAAAAGAGAATCCAGTGGGATCTAGCCCCCTTCCACCATGTTAGGACGTAGCAGAAAGATACCATCTATGAACCAGAAAGTGGGACCTCACTAGACACTGCATCTGCTGATGACCTGATGTTGGGCTTCCAGGAACCAGAACTATGAGAAGTTATTTTTGTTATTTGTAAGCCACACAGTTTATGGTATTTTGTTATAGCAGCCCAAGTGGACTGAGGCAACATAAAAGAGCCCTCAGAAGTTTAAAAAAAACCACACAACTAGATTGGTTTGTTCTAAAGGGTGTAGTAACAAATCTCCATGTATCTCACTAAAAATGATCTGTTGTTTGTTCTCTAAGAAGTTATATTTTTTTCTTGTTTAACTAGGGGACATTGTCATAATTTATAGAAACATGATGGGTAAGTGAAAAAAACAAGCAAACGGAAGTGTCAACTTTTAACTTTAAGCTTTTGAGAATGCTCCACTAGGTGCTATAAACTTTAACTTTTATTGAATATCTACATCATTAGGAAGCACTGAGTTTCTGTATGTTTTAAGCAAAAACTACCAATGATCATAAAATATAATTTCATTTTTGATCAAAATTTCACATTTGAGAAAACAAATATTCAAAGATTCAAATATTCAATATTCAAACAATTATTAAGTGACTTGAATGCAGAAAAATACGTATGGTAATTTGATACTATATAATTATATATATGTGTATGAATTTCTCATAATTGTCTCAAATTTTCATTTTGCTTTGATAGCAAAAATCTGGCTTAGCTCAGTTTGCACATAGCTCTATCTTTTCATTAACTCACCATTCATTTGGACTTAGCTAAGCCATGTTAGCTGTCAGTGATGAGAGAAGAGCTTTATGTAAATTATTCATTAGGATGAGTGAGGAAACATTCTACTGAAACAGTGTTTTGCTACCTAATACAGGATTTCACGGTAGTCGTCTACCTACACAGGTATTTGTTCAATCTGACTATAACTAGTTTTATTAAAGAGCTTCCTAAAAAGTAAAATGAACTCTTTTATATTTTAAAATTCCCTTTATAATTACTTTATTGAGAAAATTGTCCTGCAATTGTATCACTTTGTGGTGGCAACAGTTTGCTTTAATCTTCTAGTGTAAAATTGGTTAAGACATTTGATGGTACATATGACTGCTTGTAAGATGAGTCTTGTAATATGTAATATGACCACATTTATTCATTTGCCTTGTCAGCTGTTGTAATTTTGTAATTTTATTTACATCTTTCCTTTTTTCCTCTTTGAAATACATGTGTATACATTAATTTTCATATTTAATTTTAAAATTAGATAGCGGAATACCTTTTATAAGGGTCAGTAAGCAACATCCTTAATCAAGTTCTTCAGCCAGTTGGAAAGATCACCATTCCTGTTCTTAAAATACCTCATTACAAAGTCTGTGACTTTACAACACACTCCGGATATTTTGAATTTTTATCCTCTTTTTCTTTAAATGCTCTCTTCTTTACTCTAATCACAGAGTTGCTCAACTTTAATACTATTAATATTTTGGGCCAGATAATTCTTTGTTGATAGAGACTGTCCTGTATATTGTCAGCTGTTGGGCAGCAACCTTGGCCTCTACCCTAGAGATGCCGGTAGCACTTGCTCCCCCCTCAAAGTTATGGCCACCAAAGATGTCTGTAGACTTTAATAGGTGCCCTCTAGTTAGGCAACCTCTGCTGCTCCCCAGTTGAGAACTAGGGTCTCAGTGATTTCAATTATGAAATATTTATCTGCTTATCTAATTCAATAGATATGTATGCTTATACTCATGATTCTTCCCTCAATCTGCATTTTTATTTTCAACTTAAAAACCAGTATTGTAATTTTATAATGAAAATAATTTATTACATATTATCAATGTGATTGTAATTAATAGTATTTCCCAAGGAATTATATCATTAAATGATGTTCATTCTAAAACATTCAAAATGAAAAAAAATAAAGCATTCAAAATGTTAATAGATTTTAATTCAAAAAGGCCTTTGAAAAGAAAGTATGTATGGAATAATACATTATGTCAGTTATGCAGTGAAATAAGTAAAACCAGTATTATGCTAGACCCTTACATACAAACCGAAAACAAACATGGTTAACGATCTGGCTAAGATTATGTAATGAGTAATTTTAAATATTTACATAAGGAAATTATAGTAAGGAATGTGACCACATAATAACTACAACTAACGTTAAGTGGACCAAAAAAGTGTTCCAGAGAGTTGCTGCATGATCTGAGGTTTCGTGGGAGAAAAGAACCTGGCATCAAAAGTCATGAGCCTTTGAGTGGGGAAAGACAATGTCTGACGATGATGATGTTGAAGCTAACATATTTGTTATTGAATTTGTGCTGGGAAGTTTGCCAAACACTTAGGCACTAGATCTAATGTTTGTACTTTCTTGTTACTTTCTAATTAGATCTAATCATCAGTGACTTTTTGAAGTAACTTTTATTATGTTATTTTAGACATAAAGATCGTATGATATCAGTAGGAAAATAACTTGCTGGGATCTTACAGATGCAGTTGTGTTGTTAGGTGTGAAGCCCAGATCTGATGGCTTCCTGAGTCAGGGTCCTTAAATATTATACTATTTTATGTCTCTATATTATATCACTTGATAAAATAAAGAAATTTGTTCTATCTGGAGCAAAGAATAGGGTTGAAAGGAGGGTCTGAGAACCTATGAGATGAGGAGAAGATTCAACATAGCCTTGTGTGGTAATAATCAAGGAACAGACCATGAAAAGCCATGTTAAAGAGATTGGACATTATCTTAAAGGCAATGGACAACTAAAAAGTTTTAATGGAGCTAATGTCATTAGGTTAACATTTTTGAAGGCACTTTTTGTCTGAAGAAAGGAATACTGATGGGAGGGGTGGGAAGTGAATTTAAGGCAGAGATCCAGGTGAGAGATGAATGTGAGGTACTTGGATGATGAAGTGGATATTTTGGATACACCCAAAATATAGTTGGGACATTGAGTTGGAAGGTATTGCAGATTGGCTTTCTCAGGACACTGACTCAGATGACAAGGAACATTCAGAAATACAATTAGGGAGTCAGTACTATTGAGAATAAGTAACATCTGGGGGGGAGGAGAAAGAAGTGGATTGAGCAGAGGGTAAAGTTGAACTGCAGTGCAGCAACAAGACATGATTGAGCTCCAGTTGAGCTAAGTGTTCAGACTTGTTCTGGGCTGGAGTCAGCGTGGTTGGCCTTTCTGTATCTGCATGGAGTAGTGATGAAGTACAGGCTGGCCCCAAGAGTGGTGAGCTTGGGGAGATGACTTCATCTGAGAGCAGTCCTTGAGGAGAGCTGACCTCTGGGGATTGTCAGCATGCAGCTTTTCTAGATTCTAGATCCTTCAGTACTGCAGATCAAACTGTATGGTGCATTACAATATCTAGAGTAGAAGAATCTCTGAAAAGGTTGGAAGGTGAAGGTAAAGAGGATTATGTCCTGGTTAATGGATTCAGCAATACAGTGAATGGCCTTTCTAAATGCAAAGATAATCATCAAGAACAATATGGTATGTGGGGAAAGGTGGCCAATTTGAATTTGGGCAGATTTGAAATTTAGGTATATATAGGTGTCTGGAAAATTCTGGTACCTACTCAGATACATGGATCTGAAGTTTAAGAGAAGGATGTGATAAAGATTTGAGATTCATCAGTATGCAGATACAATTGTCCATATGGAGTGAATAAAATTACCCAGGGAGAGTGTTTAGAGTGAGAAAAGGTTGTCCAAAAAAAGCAAACTTAGCACAACTTCATTTGGTGTTACTTTTGAATCAAGGAGATGTTTAAAATCCAGTCTTTATTTTGCTTACGTGTTCTATTCACAGTTAGAAAAGAGAATACCAGTTCTCAAAAATACAGCATTCTCTAAAGAATACTCAATAAATAAAAATACAAAACAGAAACATGAGACAATGGACTAGTCTGGAAGGGAAGAGCACGGTGTCGTAGATGACCATGCAGAACAGTTCTGGTGTGCACTGAAAGAACAGAGTAGCGTCTTAGTGACTGCTATACACACAGACCTTCAGAGTAGATTCTTGGGTTTGGGATCTTGATTCTTTTGATTATCTGAGAATCACGAGTGAATTTTCTGTTGTATATTTTTTGTTTTATTATTTTTTTAAGATTTTATTTATTTATTTGACAGATCACAAGTAGGCAGACAGGTAGGCAGAGCGGGAGAGGGGGAAGCAGACTCCCCACTGAACAGAGAGCCCAATGTGGGGCTCGATCCCAGGACCCTGAGATCATGACCTGAGCTGAAGGCAGAGCCTTGAACCCACTGAGCCACCCAGGTGCTCCCGTTGTATATTTTTAAAATGCTTGGTCTGTTACATCTCCTTTTTTATTCATTTTGAAAAAGTACTATGTCAGAACCAAATACAGCCATTCTCTAAAGCAGTTTGGAGTTAAGTAAAACTGCACCAATTATGCCCATTTGTGTGCCATTTCCTCTTCAATTTTTTCCTTTTACGTTTTTTCTATGATTGTTTTTCTTTTTATATATTTTCACAGACCTTTTGCAATGGGTGTTAATTCTTTAAATTACTTCTGATTAATATAACATTTCATTAAGCCTATTAAGTCCATTCATTTTCTACTCACTAAAATGATTCAATTGTCCAAAAAATAGCAATAAGGTTAAGAGGTCTTTTGATTATGAAAGTTTGAAAATCAATATTCTAATATACATGTATCAGCTGTTATGTGCCAGAAGACAATTTAAATGAAGGCCGCTATTTTGTTTTTTTCCCTCACTCTTATCCTCAGGCAATGTATGTTTTATATTTTAAAACAGAGCTTCTGTGAAAAATCTCTCAATATATTGCAAAAGCATTTAACAGATTCACTTATGGTCAGATTTATATTGGTTCTCTGCATTGACACTTCATTCATTAAATCTTAGTAACTTTAAAGTCAGGTAAATAATTTTCTTAATTTAGGGAGATGTTAATATTGAAACTAAAATTTTTGGCTGAATTGAACAAATGGTCATTACATGCTGATAACATGCATCAAAATTAAATGTTTATTGATAACCTGAGGGCCACATCATGAAGGTGCAGGTGTTATCAGGGAGGTAATGTCCAAGTAGAAGATACAGATTAGAATAAGCCTATAATTCAAGATAAGAGCATCACAGGGGTACCTGGGTGGTACAGCCAGTTAAGCATCTTGCCTTCCCTTAGGTCTCATCCCGGGGCCCTGGGATCGAGACCTGCATTGGGCTCCCTTGTCGATGGGGAGCCTGCTTCTCCCTCTACCTCCTGCTCTGTGTACTTGTGCTCTCTCTCTGTCAAATAAATAAAATCTTTAAAAAACAAGATAAGAGCATCACAGTTAAATTATACTGTAAAACCAAGAGGTTGTTTAAAAAATTAATTTTTACTATCAAAATAGTCATTCTAAAAAATGTGAACCCTTGGTAATGGGGGAAAGCAAGAGTAAAAGTAAATGTTGTGAGCTCGGAGTATTTCCCAAGTAGTCTCCCATAAGAGTGAAATAATTCATAAGCCTGAGGGTTAGGGAATCTGGCAATTATCTTAGTCACATTGCTTGTGTTTGAGGCCACAATTCCTTAATCGAGTAGGTCATAGAGGAGAGGAAGGCTAAAGCAAATATAAGAGTAGCTAGACAAATGATGTGGCACTTTTGCAAAGGATTTAGCCTAGGGGGGAAATCTAGAGAGACCCCTAGAAGTAGAAATACTGGGATCAGGGAAAGGTGAAACTGAATTAATGTCAGTTTTAAATTTTGAGCAGGGAAGAACTGGAGTTAAGGAAAGGCTTCTCAGCACTGACATTACTTAATATTTAGCTAAGGAGAAGTCTGGCTCCAAGTTAGAGTATTTCTTTTTAAAAAAGTATGATATTAATCCATACAATCGAATATGTCATTTATATACATTTACATATGCATACTTATGTATATGTATACAATAATACATAATTAGCTAGGCATCCCCCATACCAACTACAAAATGGAATATAATGACACAAAAATATAATTTTTTACATTTTATATTGTTATTATATATAATATAAATATAATTTATATTATTTAAAAAATCTGTGTGCCCCTCCTTACTCTGAATTTTATAATTCTGTTTCTACTTTTTTATATATAACTTTACCACATATAAGGATAATTTAAAATAGCATATTTGGTCTTGCAATTTGGAATTTATAAAAATGGTGTTACACTGTATCTAGTCTTCTAATAATTGTTTCTTCATTCATATTCATATTACAGCTATTGCTCTTTCATTTTTACTATAATCTTGGTAAGTCTTTAAAATCTTTAAATCTCTTTAAAAGTCTTTAAAACATTTTTGTACTCTGGGGTGCCTGGGTAGCTCATTCGTTAAGCATCTGCTTTCAGCTCGGGTCATGGTCCTGGGTTCCTGGGATTGAGCCCCTCATTGGGCTCCCTGCTTGGCGGGGAGCCTGCTTCTCCCTCTCGCACTTCCCTTGCTTATGTTCCCTCTTGCTGTGTCTCTCTCTGTCAAATAAATAAATAAGATCTTAAAAAAAATTTGTTTTTGTACTCTAATGTTTTTTTTTTTTTTTAAAAGATTTTATTTATTTATTTGACAGAGAGAGACCACAAGTAGGCAGAGAGGTAGGCAGAGAGAGAGGAGGAAGCAGGCTCCCTACTGAGCAGAGAGCCTGATGTGGGGCTGGATCCTAGGACCCTGAATGACCTGAGCTGAAGGCAGAGGCTTTAACCCACTGAGCCACCCAGAAACCTGAATGTTGGTTTTTTTTTTTTTTAAATTTTTACCCAGAAAACTGTTGAGGTTTACACAGTAATTTCAACCTGTTTCCATTGTGATGTGATGTGACTGACCAATTTACATTGTTATCTGCAATATATAAGTTTCTTTCTTTTTTTTTATTGTGTTATGTTAGTCACCATACAATACATCATTAACTTTGATGTAGTGTTCCAAGATTCACTGTTTACATATAACACTCATTGCTCCATGCAATACGTGCCCTCCTCAATACCCACTGCCAGGCAAATTTCTTTTGATTTATATAAATTTCAAAGTTTTGTTCCTTTAGTCAAGGTGGTCATATTTAATAACTTATTTTTGTGGTTTTAGTTTTATTTCCCTAATTACTAATGAGGTCAAATATCTCTTCTTATTTTTACCATTAGTGTTTTTCATTTGTGAAGTTAATGTCTTTTGTCAATGCTTATATTAGGTTTTTCCTTTTCTTACTGTATTGTAGCAATATTTTGATATAGTCATAATTGTAATTCTAATCTTTTTCAATTATGAATTTCAATTATATGAATTTCACTTAGATTTTGTGGCTTTTCATTTGTTAAAGCCCTCTAGCCAAAGACCACCAGGACACAGCAGTAGTTGAACAAGTTTGCTTGTTCATTACTCACTGCAGGGAAGGAGAACCCAAACCATGGGAACCGTGGACATGTCAGAAAAAGTGTGATACAAAGGACTTTTGTGGGGTGATTTTGGGGAGAGTTTAAAGAAGTAAGGCTTAGCTTAAGATTGGATTTTGTCAAGAAGTGGAGGTAATTCTATGATGGGGTAACTGGAGAAATACTAATCTGGAAGTAGAGAAGATAAAGCATGAGAGTAACACTATAATTGATAAAGAAGCATCATCACCAATATTACCAAGGGGGTGTTTGGTCATTTTTGTGATTTGTTATAATGATAATGATAATGTTTGTATTTTGACTATTTTCATATGATTATGGGGTTATAGTAGGCCTAATAAGGGTCCCCAAATACATTTACATTCTAATCCCTAGAGTTGTACATATTAACTAACATGGCAAGAGACTTCAGATGTGATTAAAGATCTTGGGATGGGTATTTTACTGGCTGTCTGGATGTATTCTAAATATAATCACAAGCATTGTTATAAGAGAGGAGAGGAAGATTTGATGATAGAAGAGAAGGTAATGTGGTTACTAATTACTGAACCAGAGATTGAAGATGTGTGGATACAAGCCAAAGAATGTTGGCAGTCACTAGAAGTTGAAAGAGGAAAGAAGATTTTCCCCTGGAGCCTCCAGAAATCACAAGCCCTGGATTTTAGCCCTGTGACTCATTTTGGACCAAACTACATCACAAATCATTAACTTCCATTTAGTGGTAAAGCAGGTGTTTTAACCAACATCATAGTCAATAGAGTATAGATTCATTCCCATGATTCCAAATGCAGCTGCACAAATGGAAACCACATGCTATCTTTGTTCTTTTTGATTTTATCGTTTTCCCCTAGTGATAGCTCTATAAACACTATAGAAGTATTTTTCTTTTAATTTCATAAAATTTGTGAAAATTGTTAGCTATTGACTTTTAAATCTAAGGACTTGAATTGTTTTTGATAATGATAATTTTGACCTGTTATACACTATTATAAGGTTTGGACTTTAATATCCACTGGGATCTTTAAATAATTAAAGTAATGAGTAACTGTGGAAACTTACTTGACATGAAATACGTAAGCATAGTTCAGCCTTCTCTATAGTGTTAGATAACAGAATTTACCTCAAATCAGGCAAAGTAGAAATTTAAGCCATATCTTTTATGAAAGGGAAGATGATATTTATACTATGAAGAACAATGTGGTAGATTATTACTTTAATGGTTTCAAATGAATTTTGGCTTCCAGTATCTAAGCTTTTATACAGATTTCACTCATACGACTGTTCTTTGCTCTGTATCTTTTGCTTTGTGTTCTGCATCAGAAAACATGACACAAAAACGAAGTTTCAGAAACTCCTGCACATTGGGGCTTTCCCACTTGAAACATTCCTGTAACAGTAAGGAGTCCCTTGATTAGAGCGCAACATGGAGAGACTATATAGAAAGAGAGCCTGACAGTTCACCCAGATCCAGACATGGGAGTGAGGCCATCTTAAACCCTCTATCCTAAGTTGGGATGCCTTAATACTCTGGTAGAGCCTTTAGTAATCTTGTCATCAAGAAGATATTTCACTACAAAGTACAAATATTATGACTGGTATAATACATATTTAAATGAAAAATAAGTTTTATATTATCAATTTTACTTTTTAGTTCTGTAGTCATATTCCTTTATCTATTTCTTTTTATCCACTTGCCTATATATCCAGTACCCCCCCAATTATCTCTGAGAAATACACAAATAAATATCTGGTGGATAGTTATTGTCCTTGATGTGATCAAGTCTTCGCTTTCATTTTCCACTGATTTCTTCACCCTTAGAAAAAATACTCCTAAATATTATGCCTTTTTCAGAGTCTTAACACAATATATTGGATAATCCAGTATTTTTATGATACAAATGTCATTAACTATGGTCAAATTTTTACTTTAGAAGATACCTACTTTTTTTTTATCAGAAGATAGTATCTGGGAATAGCCTCAATATAAAAAATAATAAAATACCGGAACTATCACTTTAAGAGAAATTAAATTAGATCAGTTTTCATAGTATATGCATATAAATATCAACATAATAGCTCACTAAACATAAAATAATTGGAAATTATATAGTAGAGAATGATTGTAGAATCTCGTGGATGGGGTACAGTTTTCTCCATACCTGATGTGAAAACCAAAACCTTTTTTTTTTTTAATTTATGTAGTCAAAAATTATTTTTAAAGATTTTATTTATTTACTTGACCGAGAGAGATCACAAGTAGGCAGAGAGGCAGGCAGAGATAGAAGGGGAAGCAGGCTCCCTACTGAGCAGAGAGCCAGATGTGGGGCTTCATCCTAGGACCCTGAGATCATGACCTGAGCTGAAGACAGAGGCTTTAACCCACTGAGCCTCCCAGGCACCCCAAAACCAAAACCCTTAATGGTAAATGTTGACAGGTTTTATCTTATTGCTCTATAATTCACCATAAATTAACTGAAAAGATAGAACATATTACTGACTTAACATTTCATGTAAAAATAAGACCATTGTTGTGAAAAAATTTTAAGGCTATAGCTTCATATTTTCAGAAGTAAAAACGAAGGACCAATAAACATAAATCTTATGGATTAGTAAAGTAATAGAAAACTATAACAATGGAATGTCATTTATAAGAGTGAAAAATTTAAACACCATTATTAATTTTATAGAGGACACTGATAAACAGATTCAACTGATGGAAATTTTGTTTACTTATAACAAAAAAATGGACTTTTCCTATAGAGAACCAAATCTGCATCACCTATTTCACCTATGTACCAACCATCTCCCCTCTGATGGAAATTGTAACTGAATAAACTTTTTGAGACATGTCAATAACTATCAAAATTTGAAATAATTTCTTATGACACCAATCTTACTGCCTTACCCTAAGGTGTAAGGATTTGATGAAATGGTGTTCTAGAGCTGGGTTATACCAGCTCCAAAAGCCAACTATTAAAATTTCAGGAATTCTGAGAGTTGGTTTATAAAATAAGTCATTTTTAAAAATTAAATCATATGCCCTCGCCCCACCGGGCGTCTCGTGCCAGCATGGGCCAGAAAGAGGAGCTGCTGAGGATCGCCAGAAAGCTGGAGAAGATGGTGGCCAGGAAGAATATGGAAGTGGCCCTTGACCTTCTGAAGAAGCTGAACAGCTGTTAGATGTCCATCCAGCTACTCCAGACAACCAGGATTGGAGTCGCTGTCAATGCGGTACGCAAGCACTGCTCAGACAAGGAGGTTGTGTCCTTGGCCAAAGTCCTCATCAAAAACTGGAAGCGGCTGCTGGACTCCCCTGGACCCCCCAAAGAAGAAAAAGGAGAGGAGAGAGACAAAGCAAAGAAGGAAAAAGAGCTTCGACTCTTTTTTGTTCCGACTGGAAGCCAGAGACAGGCCTTTCTCCACCAAGGAAAAAATGAGGCAAAGAGCCCAAAGACAGAAGGGACTCTGTGGACTCCAAGTCTTCAGCCAGCTCCTCTCCAAAAAGGACACCAATGGAAAGATCAAACAGCAGCAAATTGAAGGCAGAGACCCCCAAAACACCCAGCAGCCCCTTGACCCCCTCCTTCGCCCCCTCTGTATGCCTCCTGGCACCCTGCTATCTCACGGGGCACTCCATGCGGGACAAGTGTGTGGAGATGCTCTCAGAAGCCTTGAAGGTGGAAGACGATTACAAGGACTATGGGGTCAACTGTGACAAGATGGCGTCGGAAATCGAAGAACATATCTACCAGGAGCTCAAGAGCAAGAGCATGAAGTACCAGAACCGGGTGCGCAGCCGAATCAGCAACTTCAAGGACCCCAGGAACCCCAGCCTAAGGAGGAACGTGCTCAGTGGGGCCATCTCGACTGGGCTCATTGCCAAGATGACAGCAGAGGAAATGGCCAGTGATGAGCTGAGGGAATTGAGGAATGCCATGACCCAGGAGGCTATCCGTGAGCACCAGATGGCCAAGATGGGCGGCACCACCACTGACCTTTTCCAGTGCAGCAAATGCAAGAACTGTACCTATAACCAGGTGCAGACACGCAGTGCTGATAAGCCCATGACTACCTTTGTCTTATGCAATGAATGTGGCAATGCTGGAAGTTCTGTTGATAGAACCACCAGCCAGGATTTCAGTGAACAAGGTGAGGAAGAACAAAGAGAAAGCACTAAGCCATTGTAGCCGGAGAAAAAATAAAAATTAAGATGAAGAAAAATGCTGAATTCTGAATGGGCTCTTAGGGATCAGAGGGAAAATTCTTTTGCAAACTAATAATCTTTTATTAAAATTGATTCGCTAACAAAAAAAATTATATAAACTTAGAATTGAATTGTATTAAAAACAAGTTAATACTTGAAACTCATGGGTTCTCTGTGTTTTACTATATGCTCTGAAAGTTACTACATTTGGTATCTTGTTTCAGTATAGGGGAAGTTATATTATGGTTCACTACTACTTAGCTTTTCTCAATTCCATTTATGGTGTCATACTGGTAGCTTGATATGATGGGAGTGTTTACAGGGCAGAAATCATGTTTGTTTTTACATGTGTAAATTGGGGACTATTTGAAAATTAATGGAATAGTTACCAATGAACAGGGTATAGGAACAGGCTGGATGAGGGCTGGAGGTGGGAGTGAATCATTTCACCTTACATCTTTGGCCTGTGTTTTTCTTATTTTAGTATTTTTATTTTTGATCGGGTAAATAAAAATAGTTGATAAAGTTCAAAACTGCTAGAAACTAAAACTTTTGAAACAAAAACATTCACATGAGAAACAAATATATGGGTAAATTAGAGAAGACCTCCAGAATTCTAAATATTTCATCTAGGCAGGATACTAATTTAGGTTTGGGAGAGTGAAACATTTGATAGTCCTTCTTATAATGGTTAAAGAAATTATGGTAATTGGGAGGAGGGTAATTATTTTGTTATTGAAACTGTTGCCTACTATAGCTGTTTCTTTGAATTATGCTGAAAAAGTACTGTATTTAAATCTAGGAAGAAACTTGCCAAATGAACTGCAGTAGTAGACCAATGTAACATTCCTCTCATGTTCTTTGACTTCAATTCATTTTACTTTAGTTCTTTATGTTAGTTTTATAAATCACCATAGATTCTAGTTGCACATTAAAATTCATAACATAAACCAGCAAAATATCCAGTTATATTTCTTAGAACAAAGTCAAATATTTAATAGAAAACCCAGATGCCAAATCATGTATGTCCTCAAATGAAATTAAACAACTCTGCAGGGACCAGCTTGACAACTTACACTTGCATTTCCCTTTTCCCCATAGCTTTATTTGCAATCTGATTTTCAAATTCTAAGTAAGAAAAATAAAAGCATCATGAAACCATTTAGTTCTTTGTATCAGTAGTCTGGACAGAAAATAAGAGATGAAATAGTGATTTAAGTAAAACTCATTTCCTGAAGCTCATTTGTCTTTATCTATTATATTCCTCACTCAGTGGAGAAAGTTTTGAGTAAAAATATTATATTGCGATTCTTTGTTTTATTTAATTCTAGGAGCTAGAACATACTCAACATTTTGAGGTGGTGATCAGAAGTCAGAGAATTCATCAGCATGCTGGAGCTTAATTAGAACTAAATTTGAGTTCTTCTAACTTCCTTGGCTATATAAACTTATTTTTGAATTCCAGGGTGTGACTCATATTTCTTGAGCTACACATTTAATACTGCAGAAGATAAAACTTTATTCTCAGTCT
>CM053615.1:44299118-44321098 GCA_028646535.1 Procyon lotor | reverse complement strand
CCCATCTCCTATTCTAATATTTCCTTTGTGCTTGCTTTTCCACATTGGCCCTCTTGCTATGCCTTTGCTACTGCAGTTTCTACTCTCATAATTGTTCTCAGAAGTCTCTAGCCACCTGATAGTTTTATATATTTTAGGTCTCTTTTCACGTTACCCCCTTAAAGTAGGCCTTCTCGAATCACTGTGTGTAAAACCTTGTTACTCTTCACTCTTATACTTGCCTTTATTTTTTTTATAGAATTTATCCCAAGGGGAAATTAAATGAACTCTTCATTAATCTCCTTTTAAAATTATCTCCCCTCACCTGCACTGCAATTAAATTCCATGATAGTAAGTCTTGGTTTTGTTTATGTCTGTACTCTGAGATTCTAGGACAGAGTTTCACCCATAGTGTTTGATAAAGATTCATTTATTCAATGTACATTTACTGTAAATTTGTCCAACTATCTGATCCAAGGTGAACTGAATTAAAAGTTAAAGAAGAAGCCTTTGCAAAGACTAAGTAAAAATTTCCTTCCAACTTTTTAAAATTTTGTATATATCTGTATGTGGAACAGATTTTGTTATTTATTCATGAAACATTTCTAGAAACCAGGCATACTTTTTTTTAGTTCTCAACAAGAATTATTGAGAAACATCATCCTCCAATAGCTGTTTGTTCAAAGATGTAATAATAATATTTAAATTTTCTATTTTGGGGTAAATACCCAGTTGTGCGATGGCTGGGTCATAGGGTAGCTCTATTCCATCTTCCTCAGAAGGAACTCCTGCCCACTCCCATCAAAATGGAAGTTCCATTCATGCATTATAATATATAAGAAACTACCAATTATGACATGTGACTCTGCTTGAATCCATCATTTTTTTACACTTATTTTAGAATTGAGACTGGTTGTGGATACTTGTATCCAATGTATCATTATTAATTTTTTAAATCCTAACTACTTGCCCGATCTTGATTCACTTACTTAAAAATATTAAGAGATCCATTCTAGCAGGGCAGTATATATACAAGATAATTCCTTTGTTGGAAGAAAATACTTCTAATCTCTTAATGCATAGATAGAGATTCTATGTCCAGAGAGACTCTGTGTATCATTCTATCCCAATAAAATTATCTTAGTGAATATAAGTATGTTATCTCAATTAAGGCAGTGTTCTCCCCATGTATGTTTAAATTTAAACTTGATACATTTGTGAAATTATTACTACCTTCTGGATTTCCCATGGATCTAATGATAAGTGAAATAGATCCCCTTGGCAAGAAAGAAATTGTGTTCTATTTGGGGAAAGTCAAAAGGTTGACCTCCATTACAGGGTTTGTGTCAATGTTAGTCCTCTATGGATTCAGAATTATTCCTCATCTGAACATCAGCTTCCTGAGGGAATATTAAAGCACCAAAGTAGTTTAAAAGAAAATTGGTTCATTATTTCTAAGACAAAGTTATTTTCTCACTAAAGAATTGTGTGTAGTTTAGGTCAATAAACTCTTGAATAAGTTCTTTGTAACAAGAACTGGGTTAAGTGCTAGGAAACAAAGAAAATAAGAAATGTCTTCTGCTTTTTTTTTTTTTGGTCTCCTGCTTTAAAGGAACTTAAAATCTATCAAATAGTGGGAGTGTCAGACGTGTGAACATGTAGATTTAGTTCAATGTAATAATTTATAAGATTAATAAAATAAATCACCATACAGTACCCTTTTCTGGTCAAATCTTTGTAGAGTCTTACATTAACATAATGAGGGCAAACAGCAACCCAGGTAGCAGTGACTTGACAGATTTTATTATCCTTATGAAACTGTCTAGTAGCAGAGATAAGAACAGCTTCAAGCTCTCCTAGAAAGGATATTATTCATGAAAATTTTTGTAGATAAGCTCCTGACAATGTATATTTTCCAGTCTTTCCTCACAGATAATTTTCAAGTGGTTATTTGTTTTATGAGCATTATTTATAAAAGTGGGCATAAAAATATTTTGTTGTGTGTGTGTGCAAACATTGGTTGTAAAAATGGGCATAGAAGCCAGTGGAAACATCTGTTAAGGTTTTTTCCAGTGCATGGGAGTTGGTACCAGCAAGTTTTTCATCTTGATAACTCTTGACATGCAAGTCTATAGTCCCCTCAGGCTGCGCAGCTCCCAAATCCCTGTAGCCCTCAGGGTGTCAGGGAGTGTAGGTTAGGCAGAGATTGGTGATAGGAAGGGAAACTGTGACGCTTTACAGTATATTGTGTGGGTGTGATTTTGAACACTTAGGAAGAAGTGGGATGTATACTAATAGATTTAGAACTTCTCTATTTCTCAGTGATCAATATTTCTCAGTTAAATATAATTCAAAATATCTACCGCATAAGGTTATAATGAGGATAAAATCAGATATCATATGTGTAGGACCTAACTCATTCATGATGTATGTTATTAACCTGTCCTTTCTCCTTGGTTATGTCACAAACTGTGGGTAGAAGCACACTCTCACTATTTAGGAATAAATAATGACAAATAAAATATGTTGGTATATTTGTAAAACGTAATCTGCAATATTAAGCAGGTAATGACATAATCCAAGTGAGAAGTACTCTGGTTTCATTTGAAAATAGTATTTTTTATAAAGATTTTATTTATTTGTCAGAGTGTGTGCACAAGTGAGGGGTGGGAAGCGACAGGCAGAGTGAGAAGCAGGCTCCTCATTGAGCAATGAGCCCAACACTGGACTAGATCCCAGGACCCTGGGATCATGACCTGAGCTGAAGGCAGATGCTTAACTGACTGAGCCACCCAGGCGTCCCTAAAATAGAATTTAATCTATTTTAAGATCATAGGATATAATCTTAGCACTTCCTTTTTTGGCAAATTTATCTTTATATTTAGGAGCAACACTGAATTTACTCTATTAGTCATTAATGCATTATTAAAAAAACATGTTACTTAAAAGTTGGAGCAGACTCAGGATCTGCAATTGAAAGGGGAAAAAAATCTGGGTTGGAAGTGTCAGTTCTGAGTTTGAGTGTCATCTTGTCCTCTTAGTTTATACTCTCTGGCATTTGGTTTTACCATTTAGGAGTTTGGATATCTACAGTCTAGAGTTTTAATCTGAAATAACGAAGTATGTGAAAGAGCATAGCACCTAGATAAATGCTATTTAACTAGTTCTTATTATTCACATTTAAGTATCTACTTCGTTGCAAAGAAATTTAACCTTCCTAGATATACTAATTATTCCAAGATTTTTTCCTTTTTTCTTTCTTTCTTTCTTTCTTTTTTTTGATTTTGGTTTTTATTAAAGAGAGATAAGGGAAGCAGAGAGGATGAGAGAATCTAAGCAGACTCCATGCCCAGTGTGTAGCCCATCACGGGGCTTGAACTCACAACCCTGAGATCATGACCTGAGCCAAAATCAAGAGGCAGATACTCCACCAACTGAGCCACCCCGTCAAGTTTTTAAAAATTTTTACTTAATTTTAAATCTTGCACATGAGTAAAATTGGCATGAAAACATAATGCAATCAAAAGCCTTTGATTTAAACTTCAAGTATTAATGCCAATACTAGATTTGTTCATAATTCTCTCAGTTTCTGTATTCTGCATGGAGATAGTGTATAAAAATATCCTGGCTTTAAGGAAAGATAGACCTGGTTTCAAATTCCAGTAGAATTACTTTTAAAGTTAGATGGAGCCACTTTACATGTTATCCTGGTGGTTGTTTCTTTTTCTTAAACTTTCCGAACTTTAACTTCCACATCTGTAGTACATGTCTAATAAATGCATACATCACAGGTCATTATGAAGATTTAATCTGGTTATGTGAAATTGTGAGCCTATTTCTTAGTAATAATTTGTATTCAACTGCACATTTTCGTGACTTTATTCCATTACTTAGAAAAACATCAGTATGAAGTCACAACTTAAGTAGACAGCATTTTAAAAAATGCTATGTACGTATACATTTATATAACATTGGCTACTGTAAAAGTAATAGAAGAGGGTCTTAAGGTTCTAGTATGGAAATATGTATTAAACACAGAAATACAAACAAAGAATAAATAAGAATCAAGTTATAGTAAATAAGAAATAATGAATATAGACCATTTTCATTCTGTTCATCTACCCAGATGGATTTCTTGTAGAGATCCATTCATTCATCACTTTCACACCCACTGGGGAGCTACTGCATTTGAAATTACAACTAAAGGGAGCACACTAACCTGTAGATCCTAATCATAAAACATATCCCCCAAAGGCTATGATTTTGGTCAGTTGTATCCATTTTCTGAACTTAATTCAGATTTCTCTTTACATTCTCATCCACATTGTTGCTCTCTGTCTCAGTCTGCTGCTGCCAATACTCACGCCGTCAGTGCTCTTTTGCATGTGATACCCAGAAAGCCACCCCAGCCCTGAGAATTTTCTGGGATGGACTAAATAAAGGCAAGCCCTGGCACAAATTCCTGGGTGGCCACTAGACAGGTCAAAAGGAGCAACAACATTGCCTTGAAAATAAGGTACAGTTGTTCGCTCTGGTACCAGCAGGTACCAGGAGTGTGGGCTGCCATCTGATGGCCACGGCAAAATGAGCATTGAGGGATGGCAGGTGAGCTATTGGAAAGGCCACAGTGCTCTCTTACCACAAAGCATCAGTTTCTTTTTTCACCTAGTCTTTGCCTGGTTGGTGTAAGTTTTTGGCAGATGCTATAATTCTATGAAAGTTGACTTTTGTTGTAATGCCAGCTCATAAGTTGCTTTGTGGAGGGACAAAGCCGTGTAGTTCCCTACTCTAGCATTTTTAGATGATGCTACTCTCCTGAGTTTCCTTTTAAGCAGCATATAAGAAATAGCAAAGGAAGTTAAAGGTCAGTCTTTCCTGTCTGGGCTTCTCACTTAGAAGAAGGCAAATGTACAGCCACACAGATTGTTTCCATGTTGTCATTAAATTAACACATCTGACCCCATACATCCACCCATTCCTCTTTCTTCTTTTCAAAGAGAAAGGC
The DNA here is from genome assembly GCA_028646535.1 of Procyon lotor. Classification (NCBI taxonomy): domain Eukaryota; kingdom Metazoa; phylum Chordata; class Mammalia; order Carnivora; family Procyonidae; genus Procyon; species Procyon lotor. The sequence continues at coordinate 44,316,114 of CM053615.1, read as the reverse complement.
TTTTTCTAGTTGGTGCAGTGGGAGAAAAGGTTACTGCCTGCCTGCACTAAGCACTATTTTTTTTTCTCTCTGTCCAGGCTGAACACAAGATGGAGGTAATTGCTCAGCCTTTTCTGAGTGAGTCTACACAGTAAACTCATTTAGCTGGGATTGAGGTCTCTCTGTCTGTATTCCTGATTACTGGAGCTTGGTGAGCATGGTCCATTATGTTCTTTAGATTATGCTCTCTGCAAGATAATTGTATCATTCAGGTGATGGATTGAAACTCTTCCACAGAGAAGGGAGACAATAGTAAGAAAACCAAATGTAATCACAGATTTAATTCCTTTTTATCAATTCAGTTTATATAATACTAAAGCTAATATGTTGATTTCTTTTTTATGATTCTTTGCGTGTGTGTGCGCGCACACATTTCCCTCCATTAGTACCAGCAATATTAGTGGTTGAAAGGATATGATTAATTATCCACCACGAATTATTCTTTGTCTAGAAAACAATGAAAAATAGAGTAGGACTTAAATTTAGTAACTGACATGAACATATTGTTGTATATAGATCAAAGTGTAGCCATTAATGAAAGAGACATTAGTAAGAGACCCAAGCCTATCTTTGGCAGGATAGCAAAAAAGCACTGACGGCATGAGTATTGGCAGTAGCAGACTGAGACAGAGAGCATTAATGTGGATGAGAATGTAAAGAAAAATCTGAATTAAGTTCAGAAAAGGGATATGACTGACCAAAAATGCTAACAGTCATAGCTGTTGGCATTGGTCTCCTTAGGAGTGGCATAGAGTTAAAGAGTCTGCAAGAGTTATCTTTTAATCCCTAATCATTCTCTATGTTGTGTTATGGTTTTCACTTGGGTTGCAGGCCAGAAGTTAAACTGCAGAAGCTAATTGACTTGTACACGAGATAGAGATGACTAGCATATGATACATTTAGCTATAGATTTCTAGTGGTAAGCATTCATGGATGATACCTTATTGACAGTCTCAGATTATGTTATTCTTTATATTATTTCAAACTCTGGGACTAAGAAAATATAAATATTTTTTTTTTGCTGTGGTTTGCTTTAAAGTATGGGGGTAGAGGCTGTATGTCCTACAGTCATTGATTAACTCCCTATATCTAGCCAGCACATGCTGGGTTTGTTGTATGTAGGTTTCGTTCATGGTTTTGAATTTAAAGGAGCCAGAAAGAAATCAGAAAGGAGAAAATTTATAATGGTACAGTATTTAAAGCTGCAGTTAGGCAATATGAGCAATTGGGGAATTCACCCTTCAAATTTTCGAGAACTTTGTGAAGTATAGATAAAAAAATGTAGAGAGAATTGAAGGACCATTTGAGAGTACTGTTACCTGAGTTTCAAGAGAACATTGCAGGAGATGATGCTGGTATGAAGAAACCCTGACTAGAAACCATGTGGAGTTGAATGCTGAGGGCAAGCCCCCTGGTATGATGAGACACTGCAGAGGACCCAGAGAAGATGTTAACACTTTGAATACTGGATTTAGAGTAAATTTGGATTTACTCTGTAATGTGTATTATGGATCTGCTGTGTTTCCTCATTGGGGCCATAGAAAGCAAGGGAGTTTAATACATTCGAAAAATGAAAAATTTTGTAAATTCTGAGCTCTTTGACTTCTAGGAAAGCATGCTAGGAAAAAACTCTGGATTATAAATAAAGGGAAAATGAAATCAAGCAAGCAGTAATCAGTAATAGCCCTACAGTTATTGGAAAAGAAGAGGGAGCAAATTAAGAAACTCAGCCGAGTTTTCTAGAAGACAATGTGGGTAGAATAGTAAAAAAAATGGAGCACTGGTGGATGATTCAGTTTGGACAGTGAAATGTTTCTGCTGTCATTGAAGTTAGCAAAAGTTACTCATGGGAAAACTGAAAATGGGAAAATTGAAGATCTTAGGGAAACTTGTTTTTTGGGGAGGTATTGGGGAGAAGCATGCAGCAGAGATACTTGTTTTTACTAGAACCCCCCTTCTTCAGAAATCGTTAAGAGAAACTTGATTCTAGGATTCTATGGTAGGTATTTGAACACCAGAAGGAAATGGGACCATGATGTGAAAAACCATACCAAAAAAGTTCTTAGTTTTAAAATATTTAGAAACGAGAGGCAAGAGATAGCAAAAGCTAATATCCAAAGTACCAAAAAAAAAAAAAAAAGTCCACTCATTAGAGAGAAAGGAAGTGACCTCAAATGAAGGCCACGTTTCATGAAGCATGGGAATGTCTAAAAAATGGATCCAAGGAGGAAGATGAATAAAAATGTTTTATGTCTATGGCATGGGGAAGATTTGACCCTTAAGCAGTTGACAAAGGGGACTATCATTGAACTTTCTAGCATTTTGCAAGAAGGCAGATTTGTTGGATGTTATTCTCTATAAAATAAAGCAGGAAGCAAAGGTAGATTTTCCTGCGTCTATGTTAATCATAGTATCATGATCAGCTCTTGGAGGGGGTTTCTCACAATAGTGTTAGGTTCATTGATTTTTGATGATTGTAATACGCTAAAATCCTAGTGAGACTGAAGGCAAGAAAATACATGTTTTTCCTTCAAGATTTTCACTATTCCCTTCCATCTCTTAGACACTTCTGAATCTTTTTTTTTTCTTTTATTTTTTTTTGACAATAATAAGCAATGTGAGTCTATTAAGATATGGAAGGATTGCTTTTTCCTAGGGTAATTTTTGGAGGGCCTGGGAATTTTCTTACATATTTATAATTTTGTGAATTATAATAATCCTATATGCATTATCACTTTTTTGGCCTCTTTAAATAGTGAACATATTGAAGATTCTGAATTAACTCTAAAAACCTTAAGCCAAAAATTATCCATAACTCAATTCCACCCAGGTATCTAATGATGGCCAAGATTGATATGAGTTAAGAAAGTAGGTTGGAAATAAATATAGACATTTATTTATTTTTGTCTTATTATACAAGGAAAAGGCTAGTTCTTATTGAACTTCAATGCCACCCTAGGCATTTGATAATAGCAAGAGGATTCTATTGAACAAATTCTATCAGGTTTATATTGCTGATTTTTGTCATTATGTATTATCTGGGGAGCTGTGTTGGACATTTTGGCTGGGCATAATCTAAAATGAGTAATAGAAGAAGAAGTGAAGCTCTGGCCCACAGGGCATCTTGGCCTTAAAGTGAATTTAATTGGTATAATGTATCAGAGTCTTCTAGGGCAGAAGTTGTACTGCTCAACAATGTTTTCTGGAAGATGCATGAAGGAACTGTGGTTGGCATTTGGGGGTCATCTCATAAAAGTGAGAGCAAGTTTGCATTAAACATTTCTGCACTTTCCCTCCAAGGGGACTTTAGGATTAACAATAATCTGAACTGCTTAAGTCTGATGGGTTTAGAGAACCAAATCTGGTCATTGTTAAAAAGAGCACTATGCTCTTGTCCTCCTAATTCTGGAAGGGGTTTGCTGCTTTCAGAGAAAAATATAAGTTATGTTTCTCTTCTTTTTTCCATTTTACATAATTAGAAGCAGTCACACTGACTTCATTAGTAATATTGAAAACAAATTCTATGAATATAAAATCATACCTGTTTATTTGTCTTTTTAGGATAGACTGCCTATCCTTTTTAGGATAGACTTTCCCTCCTCCTCTTCTGGGTTGCATACCATGTGCACACTTGGTTCAGAATGGATATCCAGACACATGTCAGGAGATATATCTCTAACTGATTCACTAGTTCGGGAAGATAAGGGTGAAGTAGCAACTCTCACAATCGATTAGATTAGGGTCTACTGGAAGACCATTCCCAGCTGGTACTTGGGATATTGGGTATTAGGATACCATAGATTAAAACCTAATTGTACTCACATAGCTAAGAGCCTTTTCAGGAATGAAACTTATAATCAATTTCCATCCCTTTGACATTTTTGTGTGTTCTTCGAATCTTCTTAACATGAACACTGTGTTTATGTACAAATGTAAAACTTTTTTATTTTCTACTGTCCTGTAAATTATACTCAGTATGAGTGATTTTTCCATTCCACAATGAAAATTAAGGCAAACCACATAGATCTTTCTGTTTATTTTTATGCATTTAACACTTCTCTGGTTACTCGCACCCACTGAGTAATTATGAAAATTGAGTATTAGTTTAGCAGTGAATGTTCAACATTACATATATTTTAAAGCTATGAAATCCTTTTTACCTCAGCCATTATCATGTCTTTTACCAGTGACTAAAATGGCTTTTAACACCACAAATATGCTACTTACCTAATACTTTTAGGTTTAAAGATACAGAACCCAGAATTCTTCTTAACTGGGTCAGATTAATTCTTCTTAACTTCTTAACATTTTAACTGGGTCAGATTAACCTGTAGAGGAAAAATTAAAAGAAGAGTTAAGCAGAGTGCAGTTACTACAAGCACAGAACGAAAATCCTGTATTCCTGATAGACTTAGTAGTAGACTGGAAAGTACTGAGGGCCAGAGTAATATATTCGTTTTACTCAAAATCCAAGCATTTCAGTACCACCTTATAAATATTGCCATATTGGCATACCACCATAATAATTACTTAAATTTTATAAATGAAGGTGTTTTAATCTAAATAAATTGGTCTATAACAGAAATTTTACCTCAGTACCATAATGAAGAATAAATACTTTTTGCATTTTGCAGCCTTTGTCTCTCCAGTATGAGATAGAATATACATCGTACCGCAGACATTGGAAATGCTTTCTTAGTCATCAAGTGATAATTGGGTGATAATTGGGGCACTTGAATTGGATTTCTAATCTGGAGCTAGTTCCTTACAGGATAATTTATTTTCTTGGAGGCGGTGGCAGCAGCCACAGCCAGTTTCTAGGAGCGGCTGTGGCAAAGCTGCATGGAGCCGCGGCTGAAGGCCAAGTTGGAGGTGGCCCTGGTGTACTCTGTGGCAGGTGGTTTAAGGGCTGCAGCAGCGGAAACAGACTCCTCGCAGTACTCATTTTCTGGCATGGCTTTGCTGATAGTTTTGTCTGAGTAGCCTGTGTTCCTCTGGTTTTTATTCTGAGAGAATTTTCTCAAAATCTTAATAATTCACTGATTTTTTTCCCAATTACTTTTGGTAAAATATTTTTTACATTAATCAAGCAAAGTACATTTTTGTTGCACACAATTAAGAGCCTTGACTGGTAGATGGGCAATACAAAAACAAGTGGATAACTGCAGTAAAAGCAGTTGTTACATATTCATTTATATGTACCTGAAAGCATCTGGCAGTTCTCTGGCAGTCCATACACAGGAGCCTCTTTGGAAAAGTTCATCCTTCATATCTTAAAAAAGGAATCTTATAATTGAAGCTCCTTCTATTAGAAACAGAGATGGAAAGGGTTTGAAGGGGAAAGGTACTCTGACAAACTAAAAGCACAAATATGAGAATAGATAAGATTTAATGAAAAGTTAATCCAAAGGTTAGAATTTTTTTGGGTAAGATAAAACAGGTCTTATGGGTTCTCAGCTCTAAAAATATATGTATTCACAATTCTTGGGTATTCAGATGTATTTTGGGAATGGTGGTCATGTATACTGTCTATAGCCATCTACTTAGATGCTTAAGGATGTGAGAAAAGTGAGTAAGACTAGAGGTGGGACGTAAATATGGACAGACATGGCCTTCCTGAAACCAAGAGAGAATAGCAGGCACTTTTTCCTCACATATTTTGAGCCTTTCATTTAAGGCTTCTCTTTGGTATTCCTTCATATTATTTTCACCTTCTTTTTTCCCATCATATACAAAGGTCATAGATGCAATAGTAACGTATAATTTTGTGTTTTTGTTTATAATAGAGTATGTTTTCTTTCAAATCAGGAGACAGATAAACAAAGGATCTTGTATGAAAAACAAAAGACAAGATGGTAGCTACTCATAATTTCACCTATACTTAAAATTACCTAATATATCATTTTACTATGTTGTTTCTTATTTGGCCCTTTCATTGCTCTTAAATATTAGTTTGAATTGTTTTTTATGGGGAGGTGAAAATTTATGTTGAACAATGATACTTTCATTGAGAGTGATTCAACTTAAAACCATATGCCAAGGAGCAATCTAATAATTGTGAATGTTGAAAATTTCTATATAGGAATTCTGATATTAATTATAGGAATAAGTTTTAAACCAATGATTTTGGAGACTATACTTGAGGAACATCTGTCCATATGAAACTGAAGGATTATTTAGATGGAGAATTTGAAAATAGTACTGCAAAAATATGTTGATTAAAATTTTCCTGTTGTTCTGAAATTGCAGCAGGCCCAAAGGAGAAAGAATACCCTCACATTTTCAAGAAAATGACCAACCAGTTTCCGAGGATTTCACATATGGCATTTACTATGCCATGTCTGAGTCAACCTAACTATCCTATAAATTTCCTCTCTGTATATATTGAAGATGAGGGTGTGAGAGAATATGAGAATTTGAGGTTTTATATAGTGATGAGTGATCATCTTTGTGGTGAAAGATTCACATGTGATGAGGAAACTAAGAATGACTCCCCTTGCCAAAACCAAGTGAGAGGAAATACTCGAAAATTAGATGAAGTATCTGGAAGAGGAGTGGGTTGACATTTTTCCCCCCCTGGACTAGGCAGATGCATGTATAATTAAGCATTATACACGTTCATATTTTTTTGTGTGTTACTGAACAAATAGAATTAGAAAGAAGTGGGCTGAAAAAATGAGTGGCAGTGCTTCTGATGTTTCATGCTTTGGCTCGTCAAGAATTTGTGAAATTCCTGTAGATTGAATGTTCACATGGAAGGTTACCCAGTTTTAGTAATTTTCCAGAGGCTTTCAGCAATAAATGTTGCACAATGGAATATCAATCACAACTTAATGAGTAGAAGTGTAAGAGATTGAGACAATACTACCCGTTTTAAGACCTACTACTCATAGGTTCAAAGGTTTTGGGATTTCATCTCAATAAACTCTTGTCCCTTTTAAAAACCTACCTCCTTCAAGTATATTTTGTTATTTTCTCCTGTGTGCTGTTTTTGTTATTGTTTTTCTTTTCATTCAGTGAATTGCATTTTCATGGCAAGTATGAAATTTATGTTTGGCCACCTGGTCTTCCCAGTACAAAGATAGAGGTTATCATTATTGATCATGATCCTATTTTTCAATTTCAATAAAATACCAATATGTCAGTCATTTGTTAACAATATTTATTGAATATGTACTAGTATATTTATTCATCTCTAAGTAAACATGGCAAGTAAATATGAGCTTGGGAAATAAATGTAACTGAAGATTTACTCTTCAGTGTTAGGCTTTTATTTTTACTTTTATACTGAAGTACAGTTTTCAGCAGCATGCGCACTTATTCTACTTTTAGTAGCATTTACTGTTTCTCTGCAGCTGGTAGCCAGGCCTATCATTCTCACTATAATCCCAAATAAGTCCACTGACATTTAAATACTGTAGATACAGCTAGCACATAGAAAATTCAGAATATTTTTCTAGCTTGGGAATTAAAGATATCCAGGAATAATTGAGGCATTTTATTTAGTTCTGACCTGATGGTTTTGTTTCTTATAATTTATCATGTTTAATTCTGAAAGAGGTATCTTAAATAACTCCTTAAAGGGCATTGAAAATACTTCAGGGATTTAAAGGATTCAGTGAATTTTTTGGGAAAGATTAACATTTAACATTTAGAATATGAAGTAGTATAAATTTGCAAACAATAATTAGGAATGGCTGATAGTTGATCCTTTTTTAATTCTTTGATCAAGTAATAATAGAAAGTGACTACATATTGGGAAAGAATTAGGTTCTATATATGAACATATATAAAATATATAAATGTACATGTGTGTAATATCTACATGAATGTAAAGTGAAATGTGATCATGCTTGCAGTGTATCTTTGTCTTAAAATGGTTGCAATAACTCTGTAGTAAGTTTTGAATTGAATCTGTTTTACTCAAGGGCCTAGATTGTTTTACATGAGCACCTTAACTAGCCACCACTCTTGAGCAGAAAATTATATTGAGAAGTTTAATTAACAGAAGATTTCACATAAGAAACCTGAAGTTGAAAATTCTTTTTTCTCATAAAACCCCATTCAGTGTTTGAAATGATCCTCTAATTATGAATAATAGGAGAGAAAGTTACCTTCAAGTTTCTAGACTTAAAGTGGCTATAGCACCAGTGGTTGTGGGTGGGCCCATACTTTATCTGAAATGGGTTATTAAAAACATGTTTGAAAATAAAGCAATAAAATTACATATTATATCTGAGAATTCTGTTGCTAGAAATATAAAACATATTTTAAAATCTCATATTCTTGCTCTAAAGATGCTGCCTTCCTTTAACCCTGGCAACCCAGGTGAGAGATCCAATGGTGGTGATCTACTAGTGATCTGTTGCAACTGATACTGGGGACTTTTAGCTAGGCATTTCCCATTCTGTATTCCTGTATTCCTTTTCCCCACCAGTGACCACCCAAACACTTAACTTCTTATGGGTTAAGGAAACATAGTCAACCCCAGCCATTAAGGGGTTGGTGTGGTAAAGTAAGTTGAGTTTGAATGAGTCTCGAATAATAGCCCAGCATAATCAAGCAAGTTCCAAGTCGTCAGGAAGCTCCAAAGAGTTCCTTCATCAAACTGGAGAATGGATTTGTTGGGGTGGGGGGTAGGGGAAAGGGGTGTAAATCTGGGAGAAAAAAAAAGTTTTCATCATTCATCTCAGTAATGTGATGCATGAAATGTATGTGTATTATAATAGGCAAACCTAACTATATGATGATTAAACATGATATTTGAATGTTGTGTCTATATCTTACTAATACTGCTGCTTCTATTATATTTACATGTTTGTAGAACCGAAAGATGTTACAGTCTTTGGGGAAAAAAAATTCTGTCCTTCCTTTTTTCACTTGCACTGTTCACCTACTACACAAATGGAGACTTAACTGATAGAAATAGAAAAGGCTTCCTTTCATCACTTTTTTTTCCCTTTTTTTCTTCTACATGTTCATAACTTTTTTTTTCCACTGTTGCTATCTTTGCAAAAGTAAGTTATGCTAAGACCTTGAGACTTATGTATGTAGATTTCTCTACCGTACTTCATTATAACAGTCTTACCTAACTCAAGTAAAAGTAGGTATGCCAGAAACTCTTGGTAAATTGTTTGCATCTTCTGAATTTACCTGAGTATCTAAATCCTGGATTATTACCTTAAAAAGGCAAGACCACATCAGGTGATTTGTCCGTCTTTGTGGACACAGATAAATTAAGTATTGCTCATGAATGTCATCTGATGGTGAGAAAAAGAAATATCTCAAGTAGAGGATATTTCTGAATGAAATAGCCAAAGACAGAAAGATAAAATATGTATCAAACTTCATATTTAAAATAGTTCTTTTTTTTTTTAAAGCATATAATTTTATTTATTTGACAGAGAGAGACAGTAAGAGAGAGAACACAAGCAGAGGAGTGGGACAGGGAGAAGCAGGCTTCCCGCGGAGCAGAGAGCCCAACATGGGGCTTGATCCCAGGACCCTGGGATCATGACCTGAGCCAAAGGCAGATGCTTAAGGACTGAGCCACCCAGGCACCCCTAAGATAGTTCTTGACAGAGAATTGTGCCTTACCCTCCACAGGGAAAATAAAGATTAGTGTAGCACTGCTTTGACATTGAATTAAGAACTATTGGAAGGAGAGAAAACCAGAAGATCTGAAAGGTCTGAGGGGGAAAAATGTCAGTGAAGAATCTCAATATTATGTGTTTAAATATATTTATTTATTTTTTAAAAATTTATTATTTATACTAGAGAGAGACAGTGAGAGAAAGCATGAGCAGGGAGGAGAGGGAGAAGCAATCTCCACAAAGAGCAGGGAGCCTGATGCGGGGGCTCGATCCCAGGACCCTGGGACTGTGACTTGAGTTGAAAGTAGATGGTTAACCAACTGAGCCATCCAGGTGCCCTATGTGTTTAAGTTTAAACCAGAAAATCAAAATAGCAAGAACTAGAAAATAATTTAAGATGAAGAGCTGACTGTGATGAAAATGATTAAGAGAATAAACAAAGACCTTCAAATATAAATAATTGAAAGAATGAGCAGTGTAAAACTAAAAAAAAGCATTAAAATGGTGCTGATACAAGGAGAGTATGATTTTTTTTTTTTTTTTAAGTGAGAGCATGAGAGGAGCAAAGGCCAGAGAGAGAAACAGACTCCCTATGGAGCTGGGAGCCCGATGCGGGACTTGATCCCGGGACTCCAGGATCATGACCTGGGCCAAAGGTAGTTGCTTAACCAACTGAGCCATCGAGGCGCCTGATAGTTTGCTTTTATTATATAGATATGCATATAATTAACAAGGTTACAGTTTAGTGACTTAACTAAGCCTACTTAAAGGGTTATCTTAAAGAGTTCTATTTCCCAAACTGGGTAGTATGATGATTGGTGGTTTGAGAGTTAGTTACTCTAACACAAATCTCCGTACTCTAACCATTCCAGAGAAATGCTACTCTTTTTTTATCTTGACCTTTGCATTTTTTGCTTGTGAATTTTGCACTTATTTTCCTTTGATGTATTAACTTTGCCTTTCAGATTATTGGAGCAAACACTACAATAAATTAGAAAAATCTTCATTTTTTATTCTGTTAGATCTAGTCATATGCTATAACTGGAATTTGAACTGTTACAGAATTAGCCAGAGAAGAAGAGTGATAATTTAGAAATGGTTGTCTGGTCAGGCTACAGGTTATGATAGAAGTAATGACCTGAGTTCCAGGCAAGCATTAGAGATAAATCACCCACCAGCAGATTGGCATACTTACAAATATGTTTCCACTCTACAAAATTCTCCTTTTTTTTTTCCCCAGGCATGGGGAATGCTGACAATTGTTTATATCCTATAAATGCCCCTAGCCAGATATACCCCACTATTGTAACTCTCCCTTGCGTTTACTGGGAAACATTTGACAAAATCTCCTCTCTGCCCCCTACTAGATCAGGTAATCTCCAGTGTTCCACCTCCCAGCTCCATCGTAGTCTCATATAATCTTATCTGTAGACCTTAGAGCACACCCTTTCTCCCTGAGCCTCTTTTCCTTGGGAGGTAGGCCTTTATTTCTCCTTCACATGAGCCCCATAGCTCAGGGCACACTGCAAATTCCCATTCTTATGCCCTGTCAGAATTCTAGATCAGAAGTTAACCTCACCCCTTTGAGGACAATAGTGCAGTCTTGTACAGAGCAGTTAGTAATGTTCTAAGTAACTGGCAAACTGCATGGGATTTGGGATGGAGAAAACTGTGAGAAATTATCCAGTCTCAGGAACCCTATGGCTCAGTGACAAAACATGAGGTTTCTGAGAAGATAAATAGAAAAGCAGATAGATACACTGACACTAAAGAGTGAGACAGAACTCGGTCTAGGAGAAAGAGCCCAGGGAGGTTGGCACCAGACTAGAGTAGTAACTCCCACAGAGAAACAGATCAATGTCCCATTTATTTGGTACTTGAAAGTCCAAAACAGAGTGCTTCCAGCAGAAACAATGAAATCTTGGTTTTTGTCCCATAGGGTATGATGTCTGGTTATGATACCAGAAAACATGATTTTAGAACTTAAAAAGCAACATGCTTTTAACATTTATAAACCAAGAATTGACCTTTGCCAACCCTATTAGAAAGAAAATGTTCTTTTTCCTTTATCTTGGACTGATTTGAGAATTGGAAATTGAAATTATTTAAACACTAATTGCTCTATTTTATAAACTGGAAAAGGGGAATTCTGGAATTCTGAGAAGCTATAATCTCTGTCCTCCATTGGATTAGTGACCAGAGTGCTTGATAAAATGTTGGCATCTTGCATCACACCCATCAATTTGCGTGTTCTTCTCTGTGTCACAGGGTTGAAAAGGTCAAAATTACATTTCCCTGATGCACAGAAACTGACCTGAAATTCCACGTTCTACTTTAGATTTTTCTCTCTCAAGTGTTTCCCAAGAAGGAAAATGAGAGCTGTGTTTTCTCTGACAGCCTAGGACAGGCTCACAGTTCTGGTGGGCACCTGACCAGCCTCACTGAGGACCGCGTGCCTGAGACTCTTAAGACCTCCTGCTCCTCAGCCAAACCTTTTTTTTTTTTTTTTTTTTTAAATCAGGTTTGTAAGTAAATTATTTCCAGTCTTAAATCCCTTTCCTTGCTTTTCCTTTCTAACTACAGGCAAGAGGAACTCTCTTAGGAAGGTCAGATTTGAGGAACAAGTCCTTCCTAATTTTCTTTGAAACATAGTTCTACACTGTATTTTTAATTTTTTAAACTAAAATTTCTAAATATTAGAACCACCAGTAATGACATAGATGTCTATATGTAGATCTGTCTCATAGAGATCTATCTCTATCTCAGTCTATCTACTTACCTATTTTGCTATTAGTGCTGAATAATATATGGAACATACTCATGTACTCTAAATATGTATACATACTTTCATTTTTTTAAAAATAAGGATTTCAGTGGCTACTTTATAACTACCAGTAATGCTCTTGGTGTCAAAAGAAGATCATGCTTATATGGCTTCATCTCTGTGAAAGATCATAATTTTGAAAAAATGCTTTTCTCAGTCTCTTCTCAGGCTTTATATTTTCATTGTAAACTTTCTAAACAGTATTTTTCCCTACTGATTTTTTTCCTGTTAATAACATTGAACAATTAGAACTTTGACAGACTTGTGAATTAGCAGTTTTATGATCTTTGATAATTTTATCACAACTCTTCAGACTTTAGCAATTCCAAGTTATAAACAATGATGAATTGATGAATTTTAATTTAGAATTTAATTAATAAGATGCTAAAAACCCTTCAAATTATATTATTTGTTCTATGGTACAATTGATTTCCTATGTAAAAAATAATGTAAAAGGCAAGAAATGGCATTTCGATAGGGATTTCATTGAATCTATAGATTGCTTTGGGTAGTATGGCATTTTAATAAAATATTCTTCCAATCCAAGAGCATGGAATATCTTTCCATTTATTTGTGTCATCTTTACTTACTTTCATCATTGCTTTATAATTTTAGAGTACAGGTCTTTTGCCTCCTTGGCTAAGGTTATTCCTAAGTATTTATTCTTTTTGGCATAATTGTAAATTGAGTTATTTTCTTAATTTCTATTTCATTTTTAGCCTATAGAAATATACCAGATTTCTGTATATTAATTTTGTATCCTACAATTTTACCGAATTCATTTATTACTTCTAATAGTTTTTTGGTGGAGTCTCCAGGGTTTTCTCTGTATAATATGTCTGCTGCAAATATTGATGAGGATGAAAAGTACAGCATAGGGAATATAATCAATGGCATTATAATAGTGTTGTATGGTGACAAATGGTAACTACACTTGTGGAGAGCATAGTGTAACAAACAGTTGTCAAATCACTATGTTTTGCACCTGAAACTAATGTAACATTGTGTGTCAACTATATTCAAATTAAAAAAAGGCAAGAAATGGGATAAAATAAAGAGGATATATAAAAGACATTAGAAGAGACGATGATGCCTTAATGTATTTATTGAGTGTATTATATGATAATATGAATCATTCATATTTTTGTCAAGTCAGAATTAAAGGAAAGGCAACTCTCAAGTGAAATGAAACAGATTCCTCAAGAAAGAGGAAAATATTTTTCACTACTAATGGTGAATGTAATTTTATCACATTAATCTTATAATGTGCAGATTGTCTAATACTGAGCAAGTATTTGAACAATAGTTTGACACAGGACTTACTGTTTTTGTACTGACCCTTAAGAAAGCTTGACACTACTCTGTGTTTCAGAGGCTCAGCTCAGTTGCTTGCTCACAATTAAGTGTTCTTTATAAGCTATTGACTTATTCTTAGAACCCTTACCTTTGACCTGGGTTTTTCAACCCCTTTATGTTGTCATTGGGGATAGATAATTCTTTGTTGTGGGGGCTATCCTGTACATTGTAGGATGTTTAACAACACCCCTGGCTTCTACTCACTTGATCTAGATGCCACTTGAATGCCTTCTTTCCTGTCCTGACAAGTAAACTGTCTCCAGACATTGTCAAATGTCCCTAAAGGTAAAATTTATTTGCAATTAAGAACCACTGCTTTTGACAGTTGTCTCGTATCATAGACTCAGCAACTCCAGCTATATGGATGCATTTAATACGAAACTACATATTCTTTGCATATTCATACCCACCATGGTCTGTGATAGTTCAGTCATGCTAAGATCATTTTTTGGGTGCCTGAGTGGCTCAGTTGGTTAAGCGTCAGCCTTCAGCTCAGGTCATTATCCCAGGGTCCTGAGTATGAGTCCCACTTCAGGCTCCCTGCTCGGTGGGGAGTCTGCTTCTCCCTCTCCTTCTGCCCCTTCCCCTGCTTATACTCTCTCATGCTCTCTCTCCCTCAAATAAATAAATAAATAAATAAATAAATAAATGAATGAATGAATGAATGAATAAATAAAATAATAAAAAATAATAAAAAAATCTTAAAAAAAAAAGACTATCTGATTTTTTTTTTAGAATGTCTAGATGCTAGTGCATTTTATCCAATTAGAACCAGAAGTGGGGAATCATTCGACAAAGAGTAATTAAATTAATTTTAAGAGATGGGTCTTTTTCAAACTCCCTTGGGTTTTCTTAGGCTACTGTGATAATTTAAAGGTGAATATTAACCCAAATACATTAAGCTGATCAACATCCAAATGTATTATAATCATCAGTGTCATGTAACACTGATGATGTGCATATAAATGAACTTTTCTTTTGAATCACTTTTCAGGGTCAGTCATTGAATTCATCTCTAAAAGTACATATTTTGTACACGTAGGTGGCTCATTTGGCTGAACATCTGACTCCTGTTTTTGGCGCAGGTCATGATCTCATGAGTGGTGGGATGTAGCCCTGAATGGGGTTCTGCTTAGTGGGGAGTTTGCTTGGAGATTTTCTCCTCTGCCCCTACCCTACTTTATTGGGCTCTCTCTCTCTCTCAAATAGGTAAATCTTTAAAAAATTTATCCTTCAGTCTCCAGATACGAAATATGGTGTCATTATTTGTTTCTCATCTGAGAGAAATAGTCTGAGGATTCTAAAAATGACTCAGAAATGCTTTGCAATGCTCAAGTGTGAGAGACTAGACTTTTAGAGTGGGTTATACCTTACCAGATATCAAATACTTAATTTTGAGAAAACCGTGAGCAAGGCAAAATTGCTGGTGGTGTGCAATCACTTTAGAGAGGTGTCAAGCCCTTAGCCTTTTGGCAAAGCATTCAGTACACTGAGTCTGTGCTCACATTTTTCTCAATTTATTCATGACACATTGTAGTGGTACCTGCTAGTTATATTATTTCCACTTCACTTGGCTGTGATTATTTTATTAAATTTAATTTCTGCTTTATCATCTCATCTTTGTATCACAGTTGGTAATATTTTGTATACAAAAGTCACTGCACCCTTCCAGTTTCTAGCACTGCTATTTTACACATACTTGAGTCACTAGAACTTGTTCTCTGGTTCAATCATTGAGCAAACTTTTATTATACTCTGCAGTAAGATCTTTGCAGTGAAAAAATATATTGACATAGTATCCAATTGAAATTAATCTGTTAGAATATGGAAAAATCCATATATTTATATGTTTCAACCACAGCAACGTATATTTTAAATAAGACCGTGGAAAAGATTGGACAGGTGGTACAGTTTATGGTGAAGGACCCCTGAGAACTCAGCTCTGCAACTTTCCTTCACTAATAAATAATATGCTATGCAGTCTATGAGAAATAACGAAATGCATATTCACAGTGCTATTTATAAGACACTGATTTCATTTATTATAAGGCAAGACATTTTTGCATGTATTTAAATCTTGCCTATTAACATTTCCTACATAAACCTTTAACATTGAAATTACCCTAGTGTTACTCAAACTACTGAAGTTAAAATGCTGTTAGATTTTATTTATGAAACTAAAGGAAATTCAATCTACTATAAAAGTGAATTTGAATAATTTTTATTAAGTGTATATTATTAAATAGCCAGTGTTAATTTGATAAAATTTATGTTCTCTAATACCTGTCTTTTATGAGCCCTCCTTCTGGAGTTTCATCACAATAAGTTTTCTTTTCCCTTAGAGAACTCCCTGAGTCCTTTAAATAACTTCCCCTCCAAACAACTGCCTGCATCCTTCCCTTCACCTGCACACTTCTGCTGTTAGAAAATATGTCACAAGGAATTGCTAATTTTGACATGATGTATAAAGCAGAGACAGGAGAGAGCCAGGACATAAATATAAGAAGTTGAGGTTCAGGGAAGGTCAGAGAGACTTAAAATTAGGGTGAACAGATAATTTATTATCCAAACTGGTTACTTTAGAAACTGAAAAAGGATGCTTTTAATAATTACACTAGTGTAACAGGCATAAATTCCAGTGTCGTACACTCTCCTCATTGCCATCGACTATGAGAG
Source organism: Procyon lotor (assembly GCA_028646535.1). Taxonomy (NCBI): domain Eukaryota; kingdom Metazoa; phylum Chordata; class Mammalia; order Carnivora; family Procyonidae; genus Procyon; species Procyon lotor. The sequence continues at coordinate 44,299,626 of CM053615.1, read as the reverse complement.
CTTAATGCAAGATATTTTTGGGTGTATGTGGGATTCGGTAGGGTTTTCATTTTTCACAGTATTCTGCAGATTTAAAGCTTGTTTTTTCATATTATTTTCTGTTCATCCTCTATTTGGCCTAATAGTAAATGTTTGTGATAAATGTGGAAGTGGCTTTCCAGTATGATATATCTTCCCACATTTGCTGATTCAGTCATCACTCTAATTAAAATATAATACCCAGACCTACACACACACATACACCCTATACATAATTCTAGGCTCATAGGTCAAATAAGGTGAAAGATACTATTTGTCTTAACTTTAGTCTTTTTTTTCTTACTAGCACAGTTGATAGCCCATTATAGAAACTTAACAACAGATTAGATTTAAAGCACAATTTTACCCATCAACTCAACTCTCTGTAGAGGTTGCAATATTCCCAAGAACAGCAAATTAGTTTTGAAAGTGACTGACATTCCACTTAAAGTTATGCAAACCCAGGAATTAGTGATTTGAGCAAAAATAT
>CM053615.1:44278386-44298618 GCA_028646535.1 Procyon lotor | reverse complement strand
TATCCAAACTATCTAGTTTAGCATGCCAAGGATCCCGTGTGTCTTGCCATCCCTCTGACATCTCTATTTTCCATCTCCCTTCCATGCCTTTGCTCATACCATTCCTTCCTAAATTCCCCTTTTCCCCTCCAACTGGACAACATTTGCTAATTTTGCAAAATTCAAGGTGATTTCTCTATACGATGCAGGTTTCTGAAAATCAGTGTGAATATTTTCATTTTTAATGTATAAGACCTAACGAAGCATGAGATAGAGAGTAAGAATTAAATAATCTGTTTCACACAAAAATAAATGAGTTACCATGGCCTTTACTTTCTAAAAATTAACTGTATGTTTAGATTGTGAGACCATTATTGATATGGCAGCTAAATTAACTACCTATTCAGATTTTACCCTCCCAACTCCACTCCCAGTGCACAATGGCCCAGCCTATGCAGGCCAGTTAAGGAAGTGAAATTCTAATTTGATCCTCTCTAGATCTTTTGAATAAGTCAGCACTATATAGCACACGGGAAGACGTTATCTACCTTTTACTCTAAAGCTGGATATCATATTTTTTCATGTACCAGATGACTGATGAAACTAAAAAACGTAGACCCTTAGAGTAAATCCATCAAAAGCAAAAAGACACATTGCTCTTTTTTACCTGATGATTTGAGTCATCTATCAAAATGTCCCAGGCCATGCTATAGGGTTTTACTATAAAACCTTGAATGTTACAGAATGTTATGCATCATATTTTAAAAAGAGGTTTTTGGATAAAAGAATATCTTTTTCATCTCTCTTGGAGAGTTGTTTCAGTCAGCTTTAAAATACAAGATGAATGAAAATGTTAAAGCCAATATTTCTAGATGTGTGCAAAGAATATATCTGAAACTGCTAATAGGAAGGCTGGCTTATTTTAAACATTTCCTTTTCTCTTTAGAATTGAAGTTAAATTTATACCAATTATGGATCAGATCATAGTTTAATGTGTATTTTCCCATCCCCATTGCCATGTCTAATTATCTTCTCCCATTTTTCTACCTCTTATTGTCCCTTATTTTCTTTCTCTTTTTTAATTTTTTTTTTTGTTTTCTCTTCCTTTTCTGCATTGTGTATGTCCCTTTACATTTTCTTCATTTTGGTTTTTATTGAATATTGCACTTTTTCCTTAAAGAATAGACTTCAAGAAATCTGATTATTTTATACATACTTTTTTTGGTAAAGATTGATTTATTTTTAGATGAAGAGAGTACAAGTGGGGGGTGAGGGGCAGAAGGAGGGAGAGAAACTCAAGCAGGCTCCCTGCTGAGCATGGTGCTCAACAGAGGACTCAATCTCAAGACCCTGAGATCATGACCTGAGATGAAATCAAAAGCTGGATGCTCAACTGTTTGAGCCACCCATGTGGCTTATTTACTTTATAAATAAATTGAAGGAGCATTTTGTTTTTAAGCCATTTATACTTAATATAATAACTAATGTACTTAAGTTTAAGTCTGCCATTTTGCTTTTGTTTTATGTATGTTCTATTTCACTGTATTATTTTCACTTCAGGTTATTTTGAAAATTCTTTTTTTCCCCTCCATTAACTTCCTTGTTATTTATTTTTCTAGAATTTTATACTAGTATCATGACAACATGCAACATTAAGTACTTAAATTCTATCATAATCCTATGATTTTCCTAACATTTTAAATTTATTCACTGCCTCTTGACATCTAAGTTATTATTGCTGTGTATTTTAATTATATTTTAAATTGCACATATCATTGTTGTTTGTGTGTATATTTGATATTCATTTAGATTTCTTCGAATTTTTACTCTTTGCTTCTCATTATATATCACCATGCTTCCATTTTTTTTTTTCTTAATTATGTTACGCCAGTCACCATAGTTTTTATGCCAGTTTTTATGCCAGTCATCATTAGTTTTTGATGTAGTGTTCCATGGTTCATTGTTCACGTATAACACCCAGTGCTCCATATAGTACATGCCCTCCTTAATACCCAATACAGGGCTAACCCATCCCCCCATTCCCCTCCCTTCTAAAACCCTCAATTTGTTTCTCAGAGTCCATAGTCTCTCATGGTTCATTTCCCTCTCTGATTTCCCCCCTTCATTTTTCCTTGCTTCTCCTAATGCCCTCTATGCTATTTCTTATGTTCCACAAGTAAGTGAAACCATATGATAATCATCTTTCTCTGCTAGACTTATTTCACTTAGCATAATTTCCTCTAGCCCTATCCATGTTGATGCAGAAGTTGGGTATTTACCCTTTCTGATGGCTGAGTAATATTCCATTATATATATATGGACCACATCTTCTTTATCCATTTGTCTGCTGAGGGCATCTTGGCTCTTTCTACAGTTTGGCTATTGTGGACTTTGTTGCTATGAACTTTGGGGGTACATATGGCCCTTCTTTTCACTATATCTGTATCTTTTGGGGTAAATAATCAGTAGTGCAATTACTGAGTCATAGCGTAACCATGCTTGCATCTTGGATCCTTTCTCTTTTGCCTGAAAAAATCACTCTTTAGCACTTCCTTTCATTTTAGCATATGGGTAACGAGTTTTCTGTTTTTATTTGTCTAAAAATATCTTTGTTGCCATTTTATTTATTTTTAAATAGTTATTTGAGAGAGAATGAGAGAGAGCGTGTATGAGGGAAGGGAAGGTCTAGAAGGAGAGGTAGGGGTAGAGAATCTTAAACAGATTCCCTGCTGAGTGCAGAGCTGGACTTGGGGCGGGGGTGGTGGTGCACAGTCTCATAACCCTGAGATCATGACCTGAACCAAAATCAAGAGTTGAACACTTAACTGACTGAGCCACCCAGGCACCCCCTCTTGCCATTTTTAAGGAATATTTTCACCTGACTTACACTTAGAGGTTGGTGGTCATTTTTCTAGCATTTTTTTGGGAGTTTATCTATTTTTAGTTTCTTTTAACCTTTTGGATTATAGTATTCTGGAGGTTTTAGCTAAAAGTCTGAGGTGCCTACCAGTAGCCCTCTTCCTCAAAGGACCCTGAAATCACAATATTTTCTCAGGTCTGTGAGATGATCTAAAGGTCTTTTTATGTTCTTAGTTTTTTTTTTTTTTTTTTTTTAAAGATTTTACTTATTTATTTGACAGACAGAGATCACAAGTAGGCAGAGAGGCAGGCAGAGAGAGAGGGGGAAGCAGGCTCCCCGCTGAGCAGAGAGCCCGATGCGGAGCTCCATCCCAGGACCCTGAGATCATGACCTGAGCTGAAGGCAGAGGCTTTAACCCACTGAGCCACCCATGCACCCCTAAACTTCATTTTTAGATAAAGATTTTATTTTTAAGTAATCTCTATACCCATATTGGGGCTCAGACTCACAACCCTGAGATCAAGAGTTGCATGCTCTCTGTACTGAGCCAGCCAGGTCCCCCAACAAACTTCATTTTTTAAAAGCAGTTTTAGGTTCATAGCAAAACTGAACATAAAGTTTTGCTTGTTTTTTATTTTTTTTTAAGATTTAATTAATTTATTTATTTGACAGAGAGAGAGAGATATCACAAGTAGGCAGAGTGGCAGGCATAGAGAGAGGGGGAAGCAGGCTCCTCGCTGAGCAGAGAGCCCGATGCGGGGCTCGATCCCAGGACCCTGAGATCATGACCTGAGCTGAAGGCAGAGGCTTTAAACCACTGAGTCCCCCAGGCACCCCATGTTCTTAGTTTTTAAGCTTCTGTTTTCTTTGCAACTTCTCAGTCTCTCAATTTCACAAGTATAAAAGCTACAGCAAATTAAATTGACTTTTCATTGGGCCTCCCTTATTTCTAGGTTCTTAGCTCTCAAAAATCCTGACTGATTGGAGTTTTCCAGAATCTTCAAGAAGTTGTTTTTCTCTTATTTAATTTTTTTTTTCCAAACTGCTTTGGTTGAACTTGATGGAAGATATGTTTTGAAACAATCTATTCCACTGTTGTCAGTCACTCTGGATGAAAGCAGAAAGCAAACAAACATGTCACTGTGTTTAGGTTTTACTTGTAAGACTCAAGATTTTTTCTTTTTCATTAATTGGTAGCAATAACTCTATTAACAATTATTGGCATATGAGATATAATACCTGTAAGACTTCACTGAATCCATTACCTAGTCTCCATATAAAGTTTTGTCAAAAATTATTCACATTTGGGGTGCTTGGGTGAGTTAGTCATTTGAGCATCCGACTCTTGATTTGGGCTCAGGTCGTGATCTCTGGGACATGAGACCCAGCCCCACATTGGGCTCCCTGCTCAGTGGGGAGTCTGCTTGGGATTCTTTCCCTCTCCCCTTGCTCTGCCTTTCTTCCTGCTCTTTGTCTCTCTCAAATAAATAAATAAATCTTTAAAAAGTTATTCATTTTTAAATAATAACATTGACATCTTATTTAATTTTATAAGCATTAAAAGTGAAGTTGGGTCACCCAGGATGTTATCGGAAGACACTTCTTTTTGTTGAAATGAAGATTACAGATAGAGCATTTTAAAATAACATCTGGAATGATTATTAGAAGATAAATATTACTAATATTATTTAATTTCTCATAAACTCTTCTACCTTTTTTTCTTTACATTGATTCATGTATAAATACTTACTGTGCCCCAACTAAGAAAATAATAATAAATCTGTGAAGTTATGATGTAATATATTATCTTGTTGCTAATTACATTTAATACTATTTTCTTGAATCTTGAAAGAGGAAACTATAAATCCATACATAGTTTTTAGCCTGACTCTTCTGTACTAGTTGGATATTGTGTGAAGCACAGGAGTTAAAAAGATGCACAGTGAATGTTCCTTGTTCCTATACAGTGTTATTTTCCATCTTTTATGTTAGGGTCTCTTTGGGAACATACTGCTGTTTTTAACTCAGGAAAGAATTTTTGAGTCCACCAAGCACTGAGCTATATACTGTAGCATAGTACTTAACATTGAAATATTTGAAATTCATAAAAGAATTTATGATAGACTTTAAGTAGTTGATAATGCATGTTGTGATTTCTGTGATACTAGTATATCAGTCTCCATATAAAATTCCAGTATAAAATTCTAAAGAAATAATCAGAGGAAAAAAAAAAGACAAAATCAGAGGCTTTACAGTATAACTAAATGAACTAGTCCTGAGTAGTCCCTAATTTGTAGTTGCCACAAAATCAGCAAAATTAAAAAAAAATTATATTTCAGAAGGCCTGACCATAGAATCTTAGCAGAGAAGAGCTATATAGTATAAAAGCAATAAAGATAATAATCATTACACTTGATCTCTTGAAACTTGTAATCAAGAATGGATGCGGGATGGGATACCTGGGTGGCTCAGTCAGTCAAGCATCTGCTTTCAGTTCAGGTTATGATCCTAGGGTCCTGGGATTGAGTCCTACATCGGGCTTCCTATTTAGTGGGGAGTCTGCTTGTCACTCTGCCACTCCCCCTGCTTGTAAAAATAAATAAATTAAAAATAAATAAATAATAAATAAATAAATCTTATTTAAAAAAGAATGGAAGGGTGATACCATCTATTTTGTATTTTGGTTTCTTGAGGGATAAAATCAAAATTAAATGCAGTTTAGTGGGATCATAACTTAATTTAACATTGAGTCAACATTATTGAATCAAAGGGATTTTCCAAATGACATTTAGAGATTACGTAGCCAGTCTTTTCATTTTAATAGATAGCTAACCTGAGGTAAGACTGGATATGCCACAGAGGATATAAAGATGTTAGCACAATTCTTTTATTAACCATCTGTTTTAAGGCATGAGCATCTCATCTCAGATCTTGCAAGTACTTTTTCATTTTTCACTATAACGTGTTATGCAAAACAAAACAAGAATCATCAGATTAGCTCTATAGCTACAAATGTATACTACATATACTAGCACATAAAAGCAAAATTATATACACACGATATAATTTCAGCTGTGTAATAGAAATCTACCTGAAAACAACTTAAATGTCTATCAGCATTAGTTAAAACAAAAATTACGTGAATCATTACTGCAACCGGAAATGGAATACTCTTCAGCTATCAAAAAGGATCAGGCAGAACTGAAAGCACATTTTTAGGAAACAAATGCAGTAATGCTTTAGTGGACAAAAGGCCAATTAAATAACACTATATGAGACATCCTCTCATTTATGCATATTTAAATAACACTAGTGAAATATCCTCTCATTTATGCATATGCACACACATGTGTATATACACATGTTTGTGAACATGTGTAAAACTTTTCATAATAATTTAGTGATACTGGTAATATCTGTTCACTGAGAAGCCTGGAATGGGTGGGAGAATTATTTTTCTTTATATATGCTTTTCCCAGTTTATATTTTGTATGTGCATTTTAAAAATAAACAAATTTAGTGAGTGAGTGTGGGGAAAGAGTTTATCTAAATAAAACAAAACCCCACTAAGACACATGGAATTTCTTAATTGCAACACATGGAGAAATAGAAGAAAAAAGATTAATGTTGCATTGGTATTCTAGACTTTGATTCACAGGACAAATTATTTAGGATGCTTAACATTAGGGAAAAAATACAAAGAAATACTCTATTTTAAGTTTATTAAGCCATTGAGTTTACTGCTATATTTTACAGTATTTAAATAAAATCATTTATGCTCATGGAGAGGTATTTTAAAATGGTAATTCAAGGTTAATGTGAAGGTTAATGTGAAAAATCTACAAATTAGAAGTGTGCTGTGTACTATGGTAGTGTGTTAATAAGGTCCTAGAATAACAGGTCCTAGAAACAGTTTTACAACCTTCAAAAATTTATGTTAGTAATGGTACCATTCTCTACCCTTTCTGATAGAAAGTTACATATAAATTGTCAGAAGTTGAGCTTATGCTCTAAATTGAATTTTGTTTTTTTTTTATTTTGAAACAAAACTACAATTTTCTCCACTATCTTTATGATCAATGGATCATATTTATTATTATTATTATTTAATATTATTATTATTATATATTTAGGTTTGGCAAGAGACATTTTATAGGTGAGAATATTGAAGACATCAGAGCTAAAGTGACAACAAAAGCTCAGTACCATGACTTTGATATCAATGGCCTTCTGGTATAACTGAATGAGCTAGTCCTAAGTAGTGCCTAATTTCCAATTGCCCCAGAAATTATAAAATTAAGATTATATGTTGGAGTACTTGTCTTTAGAATCTTAGCAGCGAAGATCTGCTGTCTTCCTTTCTTTTGAGAATAAATTACTTATGTGCATATGTGAAATCAATTCATAATATGGGTTATTTTTTTGAGAGAAGGTAATGATAACAAATTGAAGAACCGTTCCATCATCACCTGCCCTGAAACCAAAATTAATAATTTACCTTTTAATTTATTTTCATATATTACAGTTTTTATTTTTTCCTTTTTCTTCCTAGAAACATTCTCTCCAGACAGATTTCACTTTGGCTCTGCACTTCTGATATCATTTATATTTTTAAAAACAGGTCCTAGTCTATCAACAAGGTATTGATTAAAAGGTTAATGTGAAAAATCTACAAATTAGAAGTGTGCTGTGTACTATGGTAGTGTGTTAATACACAAATATATTACAGAGGCGGAGGGTCATTAAAATATATTTGCTAAAGAGAAAAGAATTGCAAGGATTAATCGTGATTTGCAATTGTCAATAAATCTTTCAGTGTGTAAATATTTTTGCTTCCATTCATTATTCATTCATTTCTTCATTCAACAGACAATGAGTGAGCCCCACTAGGGGTTGAGCACCGGGTCAGGCATTTGCTGTTTTAGTTCTTGTTGTTAGTTTTTATAGGATATTTTTTATCTATACATGAACCCTAAAATGTATTAATTTTAACAGAAGAAAAATCAGATAATCCTAGAAAATGTTCCTAGTATGTGGCCATTTAAGCTTTTGTTTGTTTTTAGTATATCGTATAGTTTTTTTTAAAATTTTTATTTAGTTTTTAATCTTTACATAGTTAACAAATAACTAAGAATTTCTGGATAGGATTGCTGTGATGCACAACATTGCGTTGAGGGTAAAATTGTTTTCTGGAAAAAGTTCAAGGGCATTGTCGTACAATGTATGACAATAGTGCATGTTTGGATACAATTTACTTCCATATTAATCTCCCCATTAGGAGTTATTTCCTTCAGAGACAAGTGAATTTGCAACTTCGGAAACAATATATTTACAGTTATTTTGTATTCATTCCATTTGGAACAGCCAGATAGCACTAGACAATAGAACAAATGACTTTTTAGTACTATAGCAGTTTTATTAAATATCTTGATTATTAATATTACATTATTATAAATTCTCTCCCATATAAAGACAGCTGTGTTTTGGTTTATAACTCTATTTCCTCATGATGAAAAGCTGTTTTTACTTCCTATCTGTATGATTCACTCTCATCTTCAGGTGTGTGCTCAAAAACCAGTGAGGCTTTTCTTGGCCATATGATCCAAAATGGCATTCATACCAAGACGGCACTGCTGGGACACCTGGGTGGCTCTGTCACCTAATTGTCCAACTCTTGATTTTGGCTCATGTTGCAACCAGGGTTGTGAGATTCAGCTCCATGTCAGGCTCTGCACTGGGCATGGAGTATGCTTTAGATTCTTTGTTTCCCTCTCTGAAAAAGAAATAAATAAAAAAGATGGCACTGCTTATTCTCCTTTTCTGCTTTATTATTCTCCATAATCTATTTTTCCATCTGACATTCTGTATTAATTGCTACTGTTTGCCGTGTATATCCATTGGAATATAAATTCAGTGAATTCAGAGATGTACCTTGCTTTTGTTCAAATCTCTGTGTGTATCAGGAGAATAGTACCTGACATTTAGTAGAACACTCTCTGTGTTCTGCAGGAACCTAAAGTTAATTCCATCTTTACAGTTACATGGAAGATGCATTGGATATACTTGTTCAAAATAGTGGAGTGTGAAATCCTCAATATTAAGAATTCTCTTTGTGGTCCATGCATCTTATATCAAGTTTAAAAAAGTAGAGGACATAGGAATTTTTTTTATAAGATGGAATGAAAAGTATTCCGTCTCTTCTTTTTTTTTTTTTTTAAAGATTTATTTATTTAACACAGAGAGATCACAAGTATGTAGAGAGACAGGTGGGGGTGGGGGAAGCAGGCTCCCCGCTGAGCAGAAAGCCCGATGTGGGGCTCGATCCCAGGACCCTGGGATCATGACCTGAGCCGACGGCAGAGGCTTTAACCTACTGAGCCACCCAGGTGCCCCCTTTTTTTTTAAGATTTTTTTTAATTTATTTGACAGAGAGAAACACAGGGAGAGAGGAAACACAAGCAGAGAGAATGGTGCAGGAGAAGCAGGCTTCCTGCCGAGCAGGGAGCCTGATGAGCTGCTCGATCCCAGGACCCTGGGATCATGACCTGAGCCGAAGGCAGACGCTTAACGACTGAGCCACCTAGGCACCCCTCCCTGTCTCTTCTTATTTAGTTATTTTAGGAACTTATTTGTGAGATTAGATGACAAAAATACTCTTATCATTCCTGTCCTGGTTAGTAGGGAATTGTTTTCCTCTTAGAGCTAAATATTGTTTTCCTACTTGTCGGTAGACATGCTTTATACGTAGACTGTATAAGTGGTTTCTCCATACTTCCCTACCTCCTTTCCCCCTGATTGCATTTTTTTTCTTCCTTTCTGAGGGAGACCTTTATAGGATCCCAAGGACCCAGGAGATTGAAAGACCACTAGAGAATACGGGGAGACTTAGGTAATAATGTAGAAACCTGACACTGGACCTGAAGCCAGATCCCTGGATTGAAGTCTTCAATTTACCACTATATTTGTACAAATATAATCAAAGTGCAAACCAACTCCTTGCCCATTTGTTTTGTTTGTTTGTTTGTTTTTTGTTTTACAAGGGTAGTGATAGTATTTACTACATGAGAATGTTGTGACAATCAAAAGATATCATACTATTTTTTCTTCTCTTCCTCTCGGGAAAATAGGCCACTCAGTCTTTACAATAGGGGAAACCATGAAAACTATAGAGTCCTGTCTAATTCTGCTTGCAGTTTGTAAAACAGATGAACTTCCTTATGGAAATCACTCAAAGAACATAAATCGAAAGAACTTTGATATGAATTAATCGCCCGTCAGGAGTGTTTTGCCCCAAGATAGTGGGGACAGTGATAAGCAAAATGCTTCTGACTTTGCATTCTTTTAGGATGTCACTCAATAGTGTATGTACCATAAGAAATAAATAGGATTGATTTAATATTAGAGAGTGGCTAGGATCAGCAGGTGAACATACTAAGAGAATGTGGAACAATACCCTGAAGGCTGAATGAGGAAATACTTTACGTTTATGGGATGTGAATGTAAATACTTATTTCAGTTCCATCATATCTCAGTGTACATTAGTACCCTGTCCATAGGCTAGTATTTTCAAAGTCTTGTTTACGGACTTTAAAGAGATACAATTGGTGAAATAAACATGTTTTCCCCAAACATGTTGCTTGGTGATGTGATGCTTCCCACCAGAATAAAAAGGCACAGTGAAGATAAGTTACTAAGGATGAGAGAGGTTGAGAATAACCCTAAACTCCAGGCCAGTTCAGGAAGAAATGGAAGAAGAAAGTGTGTCTTATTCATCTTTTCATTTCTAGTGCCTAGTACAATACCTGTAACATAGTAAAAATGCATTGGATATTTTTGATTTAATATATATATTAGAAATGGTGAATTTCTTCACAGTCATTTCTCAACATACGTGTATTACGGTGTAAGAAATTTATTTATGATGATATTCATATATTCAAATTGTCCACTGCAGATAAAACATTAATCATTATATTATTATATCAGAAATACTATTTTTGAATATTTTAAGCTGAAGTACTTACATTCATAGTAACTAATGCTTGTTCCTAGTTCCCCCTGTTCTGCATTTCAAACCTGAGGAAGGTAGACATGCAGTTTGGAAATAGGGTTGTCAAAGGGAGTATCTCCAACATGCATTTTAATCTGCAGAGAACAATTTTTGAGGGTACAAACAGTTAATTTTGAGAGCATCAAGCCTGGAAGATACAGAGCAAAGAAGTTTTCAATAAGCCATATAGTAGGAAGGTTGGCACTATTCTGACCCTCGGAAAAGAGATTAAATCCCCTTCTAAGATTGGAGGAAGGATCCTAGTGGGAATGGCAGAGGGAGACCGGAATGTGCTATAGAAGCTGCCCTGCTTCTTGCCAGCAGCCAGCACACCTTGTTGACCTCCTCCAAGTGCCCTGAATGAGGAGGGCTTTGTAGAAAGCCTCTGATAGGCTGGGTATAGTGTATACTGATGTTGATACTGATGTCCTTCCCTGTTTTGTATGTATAAACATGAATATATAAATTTGCTTATGATTTTCAATTTCTCTTGGCAACATTCAACATTTTGATTCCATTCCTTTTTTTTCTCTTTCTTTTTCCCTTCCTCAGGCTTCTTTTTTCTTAGACAACATAGTGTCTTTGAGTTAATCTCTTTCTGGTTTCATTTTAAACTAGTACTCCTCTTCAGAAGTACTGGGATTTTCCTGGACCAGCTGTTTCAGGGAGGTCCCATGGTGGCAGATTTCACTTCATGATCTTGTTATTGTGGGTATGTCTTTGTCAACTTCTTTTGTCTCCACAGCAAACTGAAAATGTCAAGGTTGTTAAAAATGCAGTGTTTTCTCTCTACACTAATACACAGAGAGTTTGCTTTCCATAAAAATGACTTATCTGGGTGCCTATGTTTTACCTGCCTCTTCAAACTTGCTAAATAGGGTCTATGGAATTCATTGCTACACAGCCCTGCCTTTGGGTTCTGTTGTTAAAAACAAGGAATTGATTTGGCCCACAGAATGTAGTTTTCATGATGAAATCCTAACTTCATGAGAATTATAATCTTGAGCATCCTTATCTGTCTTCACTAAATGTGTCATTCCTTCTTCATTTATTAAATTTGGTCTCATGGATATATCAGAATTTCTTTGAAGATGGTATTTTTTAGTCATTGATTCTCTTTGTTGATGTTGTATGAAATCCAGGAGGAAATGGGACATGTTTTGTTGTTGTTTTTTTTCTATAGTTTTCTTGTTCCTCTTTTTTTTCCCCTTGTTCCTCTTTAAAAGAGGCTGATCTTATGGTAGACCAGTCTTTTTGGGAGAGTGAGTAGGCTACCACATAGTATATGAGGCATCTCCATAGGTCTTTACATAGGAAATAAAATTATAGTTCACTGAAAACTTATCTGTTTTTTGTTCGTCATAATCATAGTAGACATGTGAGAAAGCAGGTTCTAGAGGGAGCATAATTCCTAAGAGGGCAAGGCCGACACCCTGCTCCAGTAAAGCTGAGTAACCCCAGATATGATGATGGCATCTCCCACAGAAAACCAGAAGCTTGAGTAAATGCACAGGTTGCTGGAAATCCAGCCAGTTCCTTGTTGTCTGAAGAGGTGACTGAGTGACTGCAGTTTCTTTTGATTTGGTGCCTCCGAGTGTCCTGATTTGCTAGTCCTTCCGTGCCATGACAGAGAATGGTATAATTATGTATTTGCTCCCTACTCCTGTCCCTCTGTATTTAATTTTCTACTTACTTATTGTCCTTTAAATAATTGGGTAATTATGCTCTTCATTTAACATTAATCGGACACCTATTCTAGACATAATATTGGAGTAGGAAAGAGTACATGTTCCTCAGTAGTTCATGGTTTGTGGGAAGAAACACCTATAAATAAGTAATTATAGACTTTCATTTTTAAGTGTTCTAATGGATACATATATGTGTGTTTCATCACAGAATAACTAGAATAGTATAATCACCGTGATATCTGGTGTTTTAGTTAATAATTTGAAGACCGGGGCGCCTGGGTGGCTCAGTGGGTTAAAGCCTCTGCCTTCGGCTCAGGTCATGATCTCAGGGCTGGGATTGAGCCTCACATCGGGCTCTCAGCTCAGTGGGGAGCCTGCTTCCCCTTCTTTCTCTGCCTGCCTCTCTGCCTACTTGTGATCTCTCTCTCTCTATGTCAAATAAATAAATAAAATCTTCAAAACAAACAAACAAAAAATTGAAGACCAGCTGGAGGTAGATTACAAAAAGAATGAGAGTAACGAAGTCAGCTTGTTGTTGCCTTGGAGGTGGGATGTTTTTCCTTTTGCAAGATCAAAATGGCAGCCTACCTATTGCTCAGGTAGCCACAAGTGTCTTTATATATGAAAAGGTCTGAACAACCTAAGGATCAGCTTTACAATGTGTGAATAGGAACATGTTAACAATTGTAAAAATGTCATTATTTTATGAACCCAAGAATGATAACCTTTCCCTCTTTTCCTACCCCCCCTTTTTTTTTTTTGGTTCTGATTTGGGAAGATTAGTAATGCAAAAGAGGAAGAAAATATTGTTAAACAAAATGAAAATTGAAACTGGACACTGAAAGTATATTTACCATAAAGATTGATAACTTTGAAACATGGAGTGCTTTATAAACTGGAAAGTAATTGGCAACTTAATTCCAATAAAGTGCAAGGAATAAAAGATAGTCAATAAGAAACAGAATGCAAATGACCAATTACCATGAGACATAATAGGTAATTTAATGAATAAATGAATTATGAAAATTTTAAAATGAGATATTATTTTCACATATCTAATTGTAAATTTTTTTAACCTGGATATGCCTGACATAGTGAGAGAAACTATACCATATTTGCGAATTAATTGGCACAATACTAAAGAATTAATTTGAATTTTACTGAAATGGAGAAAACCTAAAACCAACCTAAATAGTTGACAGTTTTAGAATGGCTACATAAGGTAGTACAATATAAAATAATGATTATAGCTCTTTGTAAGTTATAAAATAATACTCTTTGCTTTTATTTGAATATAGTTAGTGCACAATGTTACATTCGTTGCAGGTATACAACATAGTGATCTGACAGCTCTATCCATTTTGCTGTGCTCAATACAAGTGTAGCTACCGTCTATTAACCATGTAACCTATTAACAGAACCACAAACTATATTCTCTCTCTAAATCTTTTATCCCCATGATTTACCCATTCCATAACTAGAAGCCTTTATCTTCCACTCCTCTTCACCTGTTTTGCATAGAGTATTATTATTAATATCATGTAGAAACTTTATTAGAAACAAGACCGCCATGAATCTGGCAAATATAGAAAAATCTAAGCAACAACAGGCTATAAAAGCATGTATCAGTGACTATAAACATTAAAAATTCTTTCTCAAAAAGAAATATGATAAAACGTCCACAGTGGATTTTGGTGGCTAGCAGGTCTTTGGTTGATGTCTTTCGAACATGTAAATTTTGTAGTTTCCTGTGAAAAAGAAAACATAAAAATCAATCAACATATGTATGTTTAAAGCTTATTTCCTGAGTTTGGCAGTAGCCCGTTTATAGGAAATGAGGATTTCACTTAAGTAATATGGGACACTTCAGTGACTGCGGGTGTGATGTGGTGTTGCGATGAAAATGGCAGGAAGTTAAATGTAGAAAGACAGAGCATATGCTGTCAGCAGGGACGGTGGGGGCTTCTGGGCCAGAATTTGCCTGGTAGCCTCAGGCTTTCCACTCTATACTAAGAAAACAAGTCATTCCTTGCCTAATGGTGAAAAGGTCAGTTTTGAAATTAAGTTAGTTAAGTTCTTGATTTCAATATCTGATACAATTTCTGTTCCTTTTTAACCCAGTTATTTTGTTATATTCTCATTGAAGCCCTGGGGAACATGAAGTTTTTCCCTGATTTGAACTTTTCCCCTTTCTCGACAAGTGTTCTTTTCCTTTTTCATTTCTACTAATAGATTTCCCCCTCACAACTGGCATCGACCCTTTCTCCATTTTACTCTCCTCCTTTCTCTTTTTTATTGTAAGCTGTTTTAAAGGTCATTAGAACTTTGAAATGTGAACTAAAAATCAACTAAAGATTTGTCTGCAATATGATACCTGGGAAAATATATATGTATTTTACAGGATACTGATGGTACTGTTGTTCACTTACAGAATACTGATGATACTGTTGTTTACCACATGTGCCAAATTTCTTAGATGGTTGTTTTAAGGTGGAAGTTGAATAATTTATTTTCACAGAAGCTTAATTGAAGAGACAGCCATGTCCATTAATGGCTTACCAGCAGTGCCCACACTTTTCAGTTTTTTTGTGAAATTTATCTGAGTTGTCACTGTCCTTCTATCATTAAAACATATCTGACTTACAGGTATCAGCTATAATACCTGTACCGTATGTACCATTATAGCTCTATTAAAACAGCAGCAGAGCATTTCCCTTGGTCATACAGCTTATTTTTCCAAATGAAATTGATGTTTTAAGAGAGAGATGTCCTTGAAAAAATAAAATATTACACTTTTACCACATGGTCAAAATTTATCATTTGGATGAAATCATTTGTTCCTCTCTCACAGAAAGGGATAACAGACTCAAAACCTCTGACTAGCTTTTTTTGCTCTCAAAAATCAAATCAAATTCCTGTGCTGCCAAAGCTCTGGTAAATACCCTTGCCATGGAGCGTGTCCTGAGTTCATTACTTTCCTGTTCTTACCATGCCAGAGTGTAAAGAATGCTTTCCCATTTACATTTCCTTCTGGGGCTTGAGGGAAAAGGGTGCGAAGATTACAACAATCCCAACGAAAAAGATGATTTTAATATCTTGGCAACATCTTCCTGAAACATTGTTGAAATGCCGCTCTCATGGTTCTCTGAGTAGCATTTCCCAGCTTGGGTCGCATGCACATCATCTTGAGAGAAAGGGAGCCTCAAAAAGAAAACTGAGATAGCTCCCAGCCAGGGAGCTATAAGCATCTGCTTGAGAAGCTAAAAGAATGATAGATTTGGGCTTTGTTTCTGACCTCGCTTTCACAGCGTCTCTCTATTTACATAGTTGAAGTGAGCACAGGGAGAGAATGTGCTGTCAAAGAGCATTTCTTTTATCTAGTATGTCACCCGCGGAAAGAAAGAAAAGACAACTTTCATCTAATAGCTAGTCAGGACCCAGAGCAGAAGGTGCTTTCTCCGTTTGCTTCTCTTTTGCTTCCTGTGACTTGGGAGACACGGGATGAATCAGCACTTGTTTCTACATTTATCAGAGAGATTCAGTGAACCATTAATCACTGGTTTTGGTGTGATTTAAGGCGTTTAGAATAAGTTGTTGAATACAAGTTATAGGGACTGATCACATCATTGCAAAAACAGTTATTCATTCAAACTAGAAGATAGTACTGTAATAGAACATTTGTTTTTAAGTGAGGTATTCTCTGATTTGCTCTGGGCAGAAATACTCTAGTATGTAGTTTATTTTCTTCCATAACAATGAACCATCTCTTTCTCTAACTTAGGTGGCAACACATCCTTTAGAAAGAGAATGTTCGGCTGCTTCCTGAGTGTGAAAAGAGAAGGGAGAATAAACGTGATTGTTTGTATTATAGTAAAAGGTAGGCTAGTGTAAAGTATTAGATCTGGAAGGGTACTAAAAGGCCAATTCTTCCAACTCCTTATTATGAAGATGAATAAACAGAGGCATAGAATATCTAAGTGTTTTGCTCAAAGGCATTGAGATTGTTGGGCTGGGCTGACATTGTGTTCTCTACAATACCAAGAGTCTTACATTTATGGAATTCTAGGCTTCTGGTTGCATCCTTTTATTATCTAATAACAGCCTTCATTGCCATTAAATCTATACTGGAAAATCCATAAATAATATCTCCTGCATTGTAGGAAATTTCTCTGGGCCAATGTCATTTTCATCCTTGATTCAGTGTTTAGTTTGTACTGTAGAAGAACATTAGAAGAATCCATTAGAGAGCAAGGTCATTCCCTTGGACCTCTAGCTGTAGTAATAATGGCCAAAGGAGACTGTGGGCTGAGGTAAAAGATTTTTTTATGAACACAAATACCTTTATTACTTACAATGTATTCTATTTACTCGGAATAATTTGAATAAATGTAAGTAGTAACACGTATCTGAAACGTGTTTCTTTGGTTCCTAAATATCAGTCATAGAAATATGTGTACACCTAGATATTAAAACAGTATTGGGGTATAATACTGTATTTTTACTCTTATAAACTTAATTTCGAAGTGTGCTTTAAAAAACTAAAATGGCATCCTGGTTTCAATGTAGGTATTAGAATATGAAAAATAGAAAAATAACATTCAGTAACTAAGTACCTGATTATTTCTTAAATATTGCATTAGTATGTAATTGCTACCTATTTTTATATTAAAGTCTACATTACAAAGATTTGAATACTGGCAAAATAACGTTGTTTTTCACCAAGATAAAGAAGTTGTTTCCTTACTGTTTGTTGATGAGTGAAATGATGGGTATATCAGGAACTCCATGCTTGATATAGTGAAATAACATATATAATCTTTGATTTCCAAATTTAATCAAATTAATAAGATGTCATCATTTACAGATAAATTTCTTATACATGTTATTCAATTACCTCACAATCCTATGACTATAAAATTTTAGGATTTAGTGGGTATTACGATACTCCTTTTGAAGTCTGTCCCTGGATTCTTCTTATTTACAAGTTAGTCCCTGTTCTATTTATGAACTATAAGTCTGTGCTTTGCAATGTGAGCTCATGTGTTCTTAGTCTGCTAAAGACCGGTGTGTGGGGCAGAAAGTACACAAGGAATATCTGGTTCTGCAAAGAGCCTGTAGGTCAAAGTATGCTGAGCACTGTTCAACCTGCTGAGACTAAAGAGTCTTTGATTATCATAAAATGTTTGTAGAAATTATTGCTATTTGCTGTGATAATAAAAGCTATGTGTAGCAAATGACACAAGTTCTGCTCAGCAAACACAGATGTTTTTCATTTACATAAATAGAAAAATAAATTCCTTATTGCTTAACCAGTGCTGATTAGTGGCATAATCTTTCATGATATAGAACTCAGCGAAGAGATATTAAACGGTGGCTGTTGGTGAATCAGTTAGGAATTACTGCTTTAAACCCTTTTTCTTTTCTAATATCCAAAGAGCTCCCATATCTGTCCCAACTGTCAAATCATAAAATGGGTAAATGTATAATCAGGTTCCATTTTATACTTGGCTCTGAAAGGCCATATAAAATAATACGCCTAAGTTACACATATTATTTGTATATGTAAAATCTCAAACCAAAATCTAATGTATAATTGAAGGTCTTAGATGCAAAAGAGTCAATTAATCATCATTAGTTTATATTCTTTTACAACCAGAGTGCTATATGAATTTTAGTTTCAGATTTGATCACTGACTTACTTCTTCTCATCATGTGCATTTTCTCCACAGCTAGTTCAGTATTTACTTAAACATGTTTAAAAGATGAATTTCTTAATCCAAGATTCATATAGGAACCGCTTCCTCAATGTTGGTTGATTTACCCATTCACTAAATACAAGACGTGAACTCAATGCTGAGTAAAAAAGTCAGAGTGTGTTTCTTAAGGTGCTCACAGTATAAAAAAATTGAGTGACTAAGGAATATGATTGAACTAATTATGTGATTACATATCATAACAAGTAAATAATAAATAAGTAATTAATAAATAAGTTGAGGCCCAATTACAGTAGTTCTGAGGCTAACATCAGGCGCTGACAAGGCAGCAATCCTCATAGCCATGAATGCTTCATTTTCAAACATGTGTAATACCTTTCAGCATCTTTATGGTTATAATTTTTAAGTATTACCCAATATATAGTAATCCTTACATTTTCATTCCAGTTAGTTTGAAGGTTTTTTTTTAGTTCTAAATTATGATTAATGTTACCAAAAACAGTAAATGACTTCAATTAAGTATTTCAAGTTGCCATCTGATAATATTTTGGGATTAAGTTTCTAGGCTATGTGTAGAGCATTAAAGACTGTTTTCTTTTCTTAGAAACAATATTACTTGAATATTGCCAGAGATAGAAATGAACCAAAGATCTCATGTTAAGTAACATTTCCCGTATTCTCCATCTCCCTTCCAAAAGCCTATGCTAAAAGCAGGGTTCAGGAAGTAATGTCTTAAAACGGTGCCAAACATTAAAGGATGACCTCATCTGTTTGGGCTAATGAAGGTCTGAGATAAATGTTTTTCTTTTCTTCTTGAATGAGGTACCATTTTCTCTGATGAAGTCCACTTAGTTCTTTTAGAAGAATTCTATTCTACATTTAATATTCATTGACATCAAGTTAAATGTCCTCATTGATAGAATTATGGGCCAGACAGCTTCTTTAATTTTTTTCCAATACAGTATTTTTAACTATAGTCACCATGCTGTGCTTTAGTTACAAATACAACTGTGTAACTTACTGTACAAATAAGAAATACTTTGTACAAAACCACACAATAAATGACTCAGTCTATTTTCTTTCTAATATAGGATATTTTTAACCCTTGAAAAACCTCCCAGTAAAATAACTCCCATGACCTGTGATTCTTAAGTGATTTTTTTATGATTGGGGAACTTGATTGGAAGGAAATGAAATATTTTTTTCTAAATAATTTTCATTATCTTCCTTAAACACCACTTCATTGTCTTAGTCTCTTATTCAATAATTGCTAAGTAGTAACAGTTACTAGCAGGTGAGCACCTCATAATGATCCTGATTGCAATTATTATTATCTTCATGTTACAGCTGATAACACCAGGACTTGGAATGTTAAGTGATCTTTGCAGGGTCAAAGACATACAGTTTCTTCGAATAAAAATATAATACATTGTTTCACTTCAAAAGATTCCAAGATCTTGAGGACTTTGAATAACTTCTTCCAGTTTATACTTTATTTTATTTTTTTACCACTTCATATTTTACTGGTTTTCATTGGGGCTCATCTATTCATCCAGTTATGATTCAGGGCGACCAGCTGATCTTATACCCATCTCACAGAAATTGCTTATACGTGTTGTGTGGCATTATCTCTGCTGGCTCTGCCCTCATCTTTTTCTTCCCGAACCTACCACTTCCTTTTCCTTCAAGTCTACACTCCCTTAGAAAGCCTACCTTGATTGGTGCTCCTGATTTCTCACATCCTCTTCTTTTATGTTTGTCTCTTTTCCTTTCCCATGTGAGTCTGCTTCATGATGTTCTACTTTTGTGGATGTACTTAATGGCTGAACCTACTTTGTGGCTGAATCTCTCTGTGAAGAAAACATTAAATGACATAATTCTAAGCCGAATTCATGTTCAGAACTCCATGAAAACAGTGCAATTACTGTAAGGTGGTACCTG
>CM053615.1:44249730-44277886 GCA_028646535.1 Procyon lotor | reverse complement strand
CATCCTGTTCTGCTCAGATGAAGCTGGTAACAAATACTACATGTGTGTATGTGTTTTCATCTCGATCTGTTGGTGTTGAGTATTAGCTCTAGATCTATTTTAGCTTATCCACATGTTTGTGCTGATGGAAAATCAAAGTTGTAGCTCAGACATGAAAGGAAAATTGTGACTTAAGCCATTTTAGAAAAGGCAAAAAATGATGGGGTTAGACATTTGTTATAAAACACTGAAATTGCACAAAGGCTCGTGAAAGCACTTAGAGCTAATTCAACCTCTCAAGGCCACTGGAGGGTCAGTTGGCAAAACAAAAAAAGACTTTATGTAAAATTTGATCAAATTACTCATTGGGAGCATTCTACATCTATATACTAATGTTTTAATGATACCCTGTTTTGTAAGAGTAGTAAAAATTGCTAAAACTGCTTTAAAATTTTTTCTAGGTTAGAAATATCCTATTTATCTTACAAAATCATCAAAATAAGGGTAGCTACAGAAGAGGGAGGAAAACATGCTCTTTATCTCACATGGAATGTTTAAGGATGTTTAAACATTTGTCTGCCCAAATTTCTTGCATAAGATCCATATTTCCAACGGTGAACAACAGGAATCCCATTCAGCTATAACACACCTGACATTTTGAGCTGTGTATTTTATCTCAGGGGTGGTGTGCTGGAAGGCAGTGTGTAGAGAGAGGTGAAGGAGAATGCAGGCATCATGGTGAAAAATGGTGCTGGCAGGGTTAATAGATCCACAGTATCTCTGAGAGTGGTGAGTGAGCTGTGGTCGCTGGTACCATATAACATTGCATTTGAGTACCTCCTAATATGATGTCATACCAACTATCACCTCTTTTTAAATTACTGCTTATTACAAGGAGGAGGGGACTATGAGTTAAAAAAAAAAAAAAAAGGCTATTGGTAAGGACCTCAGGACATTGGCTGCAGCACTCTTCTTCCCCCGAGTTAAAATCTAGAAAGGAGAGGTATTTGTCTGTAGGAGAAGAAAGAAATGAGTTACAAAGCATCAGGAGGATCAAGAAGAATAAAGCACCAACCAGGAAAACAGAAGAGTTACAGGAAAGCAATGGGAATCTCACCTCACTGGTGGTTGAGTTATGAGCACTGCTGACATTTTCAAAACTTAAGAGACATGAAGGCAAGCAACAAAGAGAACAAACACACATGATCACAGAACAATGGTGGTCCTTGTGATTAGCTGGTTTGTGAGACAACTCATCACCCCACCTTGAAGACTGCTAGAGAATTACCTAAATGGGGAAAAAGTAATGTCTACCTCTTGTCAGATAGGAATTATTAATGCATGGGATGCATGTCCAGCCTACTAAAGTGATCTTTCAGACAGACCCTCAGACCAGGGGGTCCTTGAACCTTCCAGATGGTGCTTTGCCTTTGCAGACGTATGATTTCTTGATGGTTCATTGCAATAACAAAATCTCCCAGATGCCTGCCCTCATCTTGAAAGAACATAACCTGACAAATTTAGAAGCCCACCCACATGGATCTTTCCACACACAGAATAATTTACTTTTAGTGTACAACCTGGAAAATCATATTTTTTACCATAATCCCTAAACTCTTCAATTTCAGCTTCCTCTCTGGGTGTTTCTTTTATCTCTTTGCTTGAATAAAAGTTTTTACCTGAGGAATTGATTCTCATCATGTCCTCTCTAAAAGAAGTAAGTATGAATTCATAGCCCTTAAATCTCAGGGTTGGAATATGGAGCTGGTGTCCATCACCTTACCATACTGCACTTTCCCAGTCATTATTTTCTGTCTTTTAAAATGCTTAGTGTTTGGTTTATTGACTGTCCTCTGTTCTTCATTATCCTACCGTTTGGCAATCATCCTGTCATTCATCTTGACTCAGCCAAGATTTTAGTACCCGGCTTACCATATTTTACTTTACTAAACCTGGCTCATGCTGGATGATTTTAGTATCAATTTTAATATCCAAGTATACTAGCCATTTTTAACTTCTTGATCTCCAAACACTTTTTGACCCTCTGTCTTAGTTACCCACTTACCTGCCCACATTCTGTACATTGTAATTATACATTTCTAATTCATCGGCAAAAATCTCTTTGTCAAGCTTTGCATCCTGCTATTAAAACTTTTTATTTTTCTGGTTTACTTGTCCAGTTACTCCCACCTCTGGGAAGCTGTCTTTTACAGCTTCATTGAGACTTTCAGTCTAACATCCTTCATTCTTTTCAAAATATATCACTCAAGTCTTCATTTTATCTCCCATATTATCCATCTTACCTATAATCTTATTATGCCCTTTTCCATTTCAGAAAATCTCACAGCAAGTTGTTAAGAGCATGGACTCTGTCTGTAGCTACAAAATCTGTGTTCAAATCCTGTCACTGTCTAGATGGTTAATTTTGTGCTTAGATTTCTTTTCCTTAGTCTTCTCAATAATTGGACCTCTTTCATAGGATTGTTGTGAGGATGAAATGATTCATATCTGTAAAATACTTAAATCTTGATTGGTAGAAATTAGCATTAGAATACATGTAATTTGTATTTAAGCATTTATTATCACAAAATACACAGTTTGTCAAATTGGTATATAAGTATAAATACTTATTTGTATATATTTAATTATAAATGATATTCTTACTAACTGTTTAATTTTATATTAATTTATTTAAAATTAGACTTTTTTTTTTTTTTAAAGATTTTATTTATTTGACAGTGAGAAACACAGCGAGAGAGGGAACACAAGCAGAGGGAATGGTAGCGGGGGAAGCAGGCTTCCTGCAGAGCAAGGAGCCCGATGCAGGGCTCGATCCCAGGACCCTGGGATCATGACCTGAGCCGAAGGCAGATGCTTAATGACTGAGCCACCCAGGCGCCCCTAAAATTAGACATTTTTGACAAAACTATAGGCTCCCTTGTTCATTCGTTTTACCCACACACTCTGGCAAATCTCAAGCTAGATTCATTCTAACCATACCTCTTTCTAGGTAGCTGACTCCTGCTGGAAAGAGTTAGGTATTTGATACTATTACAACTTTATAGTCAAAAAAGGCAAGGCCTTAATAGTCTCTGGCCATTCTATTGTTTCTTTCTTTTTCAACCCTCCCCCACTCCCTTCTATAACTAGATATTCTTCACTTTCTCCACATTCCTAAAATGCCTAAAATTTCCCTCCACATCTTAGTCAGGGGATATCATCTTCTACAAAGAAAATAGGGCAATGGGCCAGTAAGTGAAAGAGCAGAGCAAAGCTAACTCCGTTTTGTGCTACATGCGCCATCTTGTGTATAACCCCCATGTCAGAATATTGCCCAGCCCACCCTTGAGTTAGAGTTAGCCAATAGGAATGCGGAACCCCTAGCCGCCAAAAAATGTAAACCCCGCCTTTTGCCCGCCAAATTTGCGAGCCAGTTCTGACCAGAGTGATAGGCTAGCTCAAACAGCTACCATAGGGTAAATTGTAATTCAATTGGCCACCTGTGTGTGGCCTCATAGGACAGTGCAACTTTCTGTGTGTGTTACAATCTCATTGGCCACTGGCCCTTATAAAACTGAGGCGCTCTTCGAAACTTACTCTCTTTCTCTACATCACAGGGCTGCGTCGATGAGTGTGGGAGACTGAGCTCGAGCTAGCTCAAATAAAGGCTCTTTTGCTTTTGCATCGGACTCGGCTCCCTGGTGGTCTTGGGGGATTTCAAAATCTGGGCATAACATAAGCATGAGTTCTGTTAATGTCCCTCCACCAAACGTACTAACCTATTTCTAATTGTACCTTTCCACAATTCTTACTTTTCCTAATAGAAGTGATGCCTTACCATCTAAAATTAATCCTGCTTGCCACCTATGTTTTGATTGATCCCTCTTACCACCTTAGGAAAGTATACAATTTTTTTTCTATTTGTGTGTTTATTAACCATTACTTCTCTGTTGGATTGTATACATGGCTTGTAAATGTTTTCATGTTCCTTTTTGCATAAGAAAACAACACAAGCACAGACCCCAAGGTCCCAAATGCTAATCCCTATCTCTTTATCTTTTCTTAAGAAAACTTCTGATAAGAATTGCCTTTACTTCTTAGCTCATAATTTCTCACTTACTATTCAGTTAACTTCAGTTTGGTTTCTGACAAATTATGATCTCAATAAGGTCATCAGTATACATTTTTAAAATTTTTATTCTTTCTTGACTCATGGATAGCACTCACTGATTTCTTTCTCCTTCCCAGAATAATGTATTTACTTAACTTTAGTAACACTATATCCCCCTGGCATCCTCACATTTTATGTCTTACAGGCTCATTCTTACCTTTACCTCTTACAAGTAGGAGTTCTTTAAGATTTGGTCCTAGGTTCTCTTCTCAATACATAATCTCCTTCTCCAAAAATCAACTCTCCTTTACTCTTTAATTAATACTTAAAATTCAAATGACTCACTGTTTCATATCTTTAGCCTTTGCCGCCTCTGAGATTTATACACCTATATCCATGTGAAATGTATTCTTTGGTGTCACTTAAACAACATATGTGAAAAGAAGCATGATCATTCACTCTGCACTGATATTTCTTTCTGGATCCTTTTTCTAAGTGAATAGCAAAGCTGTCTCTCTAGTTGTGCAAGTCAAAATTGAAGAAACTATTTGGACGTCTTCTTTCCTCTCATTTCCCATGTTGAGTTCGTCTCTCATTTTTCTAAGTCATTCTATGATAAATCTTGATTTCATTTCCTTTTCTACATTTTACTTATTACCTTTTCCAAGGCCCAATCATGTCTTACCTGTATTATTTACCTAATAATACATAATTATTACATAATAATGATCCAGATAATGAAACCCTCCAGCATTATTTCACATGTCTCAGCTTTTTCTCTGGGCTCTTATTTTTGGGAAGTGGGCAGAAGGACTTGCTATTATTTATTTAAAACTGCTTTATTGAAGTTTTAATTACAAATGTACATATTTAATGTGTATAGCCTAAATGGTTTGGATATATGCAAATGCCTGTGGTACCATTACCATAATCAAGGTAATATACATATCTGACACCTCCCAGAGTTTTCCTTATGTCTCTTTTTTGGTGTGTACATGTGGTAAGAGCACTTAATATGAAATTTTTTGCAGTGCACTGTCCTGTCTTCTTAACTACAGGCACATGTACAGCAGGTCTCTAGAAATTACTCATTTTGTATGATTGAAATTTTGTATCCGTTGAACAGCAAGCAACCCCCCTTTACTCCTCCCCACAGTCTCCTGGCAAATACCATTCTACTTTCTGTTTCTATGAGTTTGACTATTTTATATGCTTCATTTAAGTGGAATTATGTAGTATTTTTTTTCTGTGACTGACTTATTTCACCTAGTGTAATGTCATTCTTCAGAGTTCATTATGTTGTCACATATTGCAGGATTTCCTCATTAACAATGAATAATATTTTATCACATATATATGACATTTTCTTTATCCACTCATGCCACGATGGACATTTAAGTTTATCCTTCCCATTGGAAATTGTTCTTCAGTGAACATGGGAGTGCAAATATCTCTTTGAGTTACTGATTTCAGTTATTTTTGATTGATACCCAGAAGTAGGATTGGCAGGTTATATGGTGGTTCTATGTTTAATTTTGTGAGGAACTTCTATATTATTTTCCATAAATGCTATACCATTTTAGATTCCTACTAATGGTGTACAAGAGTTATAATTTCTCCACATTCTTGCCAACTCTTACTTTTTTTTCCTTGTGGTTATAACCATCCTAACAAGTGTGAGGTGACCTCTCATTGTGGTTTTGATTTTTTTGTGGTTTTTATTTCCTTGATGGTTAGTGGTTTTTAGCATCTTTTCATTTACCAAATAATTTTGTTAGAAGAAAGCCACAGAATTAAAGAGGTGTTTTTTGTTTTTTGTTTTTGCATTAAGTACTGTGACTCACTTATCATCTTGAGTTTTGGAATGTCAGCACATAATCTATAATATGAAAATATTTAGACTTGGCATTAAATTAGTATCTAATTAGGAGAAATGACATTCCATTGACTTCAACTTGATGAAAGTCCAATTAGAATTTTAAATGTAATCCATATTTTAGAACGCATATAATGGAATTTATTTTTCTTTATTTCTGGTATAAATATTTTGTCACACTTTAGAAGTGTCATACAACATAACTTCAATGTAAAGGAACATACGGATAATTAGTATTATTGAAAATCTTTCTGTTTATGTAAAAATCATTTGTTTCAATTTCATTAAATATAACAGAATATATATATTAAGTGAAAAAATATATTGTAGGGTTACAAAAGGGCTGTTGTTAGAAATAGTAGTTTGTTTGTGAATATGATTTGGCTCCCCAAATGCTTTCATGTATTAGAGTGTTTCAGAATTAGACACATCATTTCAAACAGCAGTCCTGCTACTGACTCCTCAAAGGAGGAGACAACGTACATCAAACTAGGTAAACTCGTTCCCTTATCTATAAAGAAGGAATAGTAATACCTGCCTCACTGAGGTGTTAAAAGGATTATAGTTAATATACTTAATAATGACTTTAAGCATTAAGCACAGCCTTGGCCCACTAAGTCCTAGATTGGATAATTATTATTCAACCCCACATGATCTCTGCTTTGCTCGGTTTGCACATGAGCACAATAATTTTAATAAACACAATGCCATGCTTGGCTGCTCTATAAACATTTTTTATAATTCAGTGGCTAATCAGGAGAATATTTCTTTTAACCCCTTTTTTTTTTAACATACGATATTTAGATTTATCAAGCAAAGAGCAGTAGAGCACCTGTCTGATGAGAACCTTATAAGTTTTTAAGAGATAGGCAATCACTGTCTTATATGACCTGAAGCCTTCTTGATACCCCATATTGTTTGTGGATTTTTGGATGGGGAATTATAAACTCTAATTATGTTAAACCAAACTTGAAACTGTGACTCTCCCAGTTCCCATAAGTCTTTAATTAATTAGCTGCTCACATTGGATTTGTCTGTGTGGCAGATAGATGGCAGTATATAAGATTATTCAAGTCCATGTCCAAGATCCTTACAGAGAAGGACTAGGCTGACTGGTGACTTTGTAAAATTGTGGTCAGCATTCTAAGCAAGAATCTTTCACTTGTATATGCATATGCATTTTAGTTTTTTAATCTATATATTTGTTTGGCTTTGTTTTCTAACTCACTTCTTCCTCTGTTATTTGTAGTTGAATGACTGTTCATGATTTTATACTTGTATTCAATTTTAATTTTTTTTCCCAAAGATTTTATTTATTTATTTGCAAGAGAGAGTGAGAGACAGCATGAGGGGAGAAGGTCAGAGGGAGAAGCAGACTCCCCGTGGAGCTGGGAGTCCGATGCGGGACTCGATCCCAGGACTCAGGGATCATGACCTGAGCCGAATGCAGTCGCTCAACCAACTGAGCCACCCAGGTGTCCAAATTTTAATTTTTATCATGCACATTTATGTATATGATTTATTTGAATCACATAATAGCTCCATTACTACCAGAATTTTAGAACTACAGCAAGTAAGATTTGATACGTTTCTGAAAAATGGTTCTTGAGATCCTGCTAGGAAGTTCTAGCTAATTCTTTACCTTAATCAATTTTTGGCTGAAGAACTGATCTCAATCGGGGTAGACTGGCTTCTTTGTCAGAGAATGCGTATTAGTAATTGAGGGATGAGGATGAAAGCACTTAGCTATCAGTGTGAGAGGTGGCAGAACATCCTCAGCCTCATAGTCAATCGTAAAAATTAGAAATTTTTTTCTCAATGTAACATAACTGGTAAGCTGGAAATCAGCTTGACAATTAAAATAGTCTGTACCCTGGTTTGCTCTAAAATAATACCCATTGCATAGAATTGTGGGAAGTGCTAAGTGTATATATGGAACAAGCTTTATATGATGCCTCTTGCACGGTAGAGGGGCTATAAATATAGTTTCCCTTAATGTTGAGGCAACTCCAACTGAGAAGTTCTATTTGTTTATACAATGTGCCCCCAGAAGTTCATAACTGTGTCACAGCCTGAAAAATATTGGGCAGTGCTGCCCTGGGGCAAAGAGAAGAATCTAAGACATTATGCTGCAGCATGTCACACAGCAGGCAATTTAAGATTTTAGGTTCTGAAATCCATCTCTTGAAATAGTTCCTAGAATAGATATAGGACATTTATTTCAAGAAATTCAAAACCAATCTTTTACCTTATCTCATTCATCCTCACCGCACACCATGAGAAATGGGGAGGTCAAATAACACCAACCCCCGATTTTTGATATGTAGATCTGGTAAGTGATTTATTTAGAAACATAACATTTAATGGATCTCAGGCTTCTAGTTCCCAAGGCTTTGCAGTGTTTCTTGACTTAATGAATTAACTTTCTTTTTTTTTCTTTTCTTTTCTTTTTTTGGTGAAGAGGGCAATGATCAGTTCCTATTTTTCTGACCTTTATGGATGCAGCAGTTTGAAATCTTGGTTGTTTATCTGGAATGTGTTCACAACCTTGTTGTGAGCCCAGGGTCTTTTTGGGATGGCTCAAATAAACTACATAGATTCCTGAAGTAAGCATTGCATTGTGAGGTTTAAATCATTTTGTTCCAGTTAGTTTCATAGGACATGTGGACTGAAAATTCCAACACTATCATGGCAGTGGAGATTTGTAAGGACTCCTTTCTTCATACAGTCTGGAGTAGCAGGAGCCTAACAGCGATTGCCCGGAATCCTCACTCAAATGAATTTTGAATGAAAACTTACTTAAAAATAAGATTTTAAATAAGAAAGGACTGCATTGTGTAGAAAGAGCAGTTTTACTCACCCTCATTAGAATGACATTTATTATCCCTAGGAATATCAGCAATTCTTGCTGACCTGTGTTAAACCATCACTAATAAACTCCTTCAGGTGACTGGTTGGTTAAACAGGTTGAAATGGAATGCAATGCGGAAGTTAACATTTGGATGTGGAGAGAGACATTGCTGTCCTTACAAGGAAGTTAAACACCTAATCAGGTTCCTAAGTAGAAATAGAACATGCAAAAACTAGCAGATCACAAAGCTTAACAGTAATAAAGTTTGGAAATATGTCTAAACACCCAAAGTAAATAGTAAAAAACAAAATCCTTCTGAGGTAGAGAACTGTCAAGTTTAGGAACAATTACTCTTTTAACATTTTAAGGTAGAGCACTAATCAAGTGATGGGCTAGGGAGAGATCCAAAGGGATAGCCAATGCAATTTCCATTATAAATAAATAGGAATTTAGGAGACGAAAAGAAGGAGCAAATAAAGGAGAAGGAGGACCTAGAGAGTGTTTGTTATTGGAAATAATCTGAAATCTGGGGTGCCTGGGTGGCATCTGCCTGTGGCTCAGGTCATAACTCCAGGGTCCTGGGATGGAGCCCTGCTTCGGGCTACCTGCTCAGTGGGGAGTCTACTTCTTCCATCTGCTCCCCCCTCCCTACTCCCTGCTTGTGCTCACTTTCTCTCTCCCTCTCTCTTGAAGAATAAATACATAAAATCTTTAGGGGCACCTGAGGGGCTCAGTGGGTTGAGACCTCTGCCTTTAGCTCAGGTCATGGTCCCAGGGTCCTGGGATTGAGCCCCGCATCGAGCTCTCTGCTCTGCGGGAAGCCAGCTTCTCCCTCTCTCTCTGCCTGCCTCTGCCTACTTGTGGTCTCTCTCTCTGTCAAATAAATAAATAAAATCTTAAAAAAAAAAACAACCTTAAAAAAAAAATGAAACCTTTGGAAAAGGTGGAGTTAGGAATTTCTTGGGTCAGTGATATAACCAAAGAAATTGTAAGAAAAGTTGCTTAATACACACTCTGTTAAACCATCGATATAAATTATTGATAAAAAATTTCTCTCTTCACAGTATATGTTTGTATGAGTGTGTATATAAAAGGGACAGTCAATTGAGTAAGACTTAAACAGAATCATGGATACATGAGGCTTAACTGGGTTGGAAAGTTACAAGGAATCAGAATCATGATGTTAGAAGCTATAAAACATGAAAATCATGAAAATACAAGTCCTAAAGTCCTATCAGTCATAAAATATTTAGGAACCTTGGGAACAGTGTAAAACAGACATCTTTAATTATCTCTGGACAAAACTAGTATCAATTGAAATCTGCCTTTTGGCACTTAGGAGTTGCCAGTTCTATGTGAGACTTTTTTTTCCCATTTTCAAATCAAGTTTAGTTGGAATTTCATTTCTGTAGTTTGAGCCACTTGAAAAACTGATTTCTGTTGCATATTGCTATCTTTTTATAACATGTTGCTGAATTTCATTTTGCTGATCAATGTAAGACAAAACTGTAAACTGCAAAATAAAGTATGTGTGTTTATTTGGGATGTTAGGGATTAAAATCCAGGGGACGCGGACTTGACAAAAGCAGAAGCAGGCTCGGAGAGACAAAGAGGTTAGAGTTTTTAAAGAAGAAAGAGGCATTTTACATGAACTATTTTGAACAAAATTTTTTTGGTGCTGATAATGGTACAGTTGCACTAGTCTATGCATGGGTGGTGCTAGGTTAAGCAGAAAGTACTGTCCACTCTAACATGTAGCATTGTCTTGACTTTCAGCTGAGTTCTGCAATGATTGCAAGAATTTGAGACAGAAGACATGCAAAGCCCCACTTCCTCAATGTCCATCTGCTTCCATTTTAAATAACTATCTTAGTAATACTTACTCTTTGTTACCAGTTTTCTGTTTTTTGTTTGTTTGTTTGCTTGCTTGCTTGTTTTTCATACTCCTTTCACTCCCTGGTCTGACTCTGCTTCTTAGGATAATTCAGAATAATTGCTTTTAGCTGCCATCACACTCTTATTTATTACTTTTGTGTTTTTAGTTTCCTTTTACTCCATGCCTTTCCCCATAATGTCACCAACGATCCTTCTTAAAATCTTAAATAATATTTCCCTTTTTAAGCAACTGCGATGGCATCACTTTGTGACAAAATATTTTGACCTTTTCATTTTTACACCAAGGGTATTTGACATCATTGCTTGACTCTGTTTCATCTTTGTCCTGCTACTGGTAGGAAGAATTATAGCAGCATGTACAAAGCAGTAAGAAGACTGGTGAAGAACGGAGTGCGTGGCAGAACACAGGCAGTCTGGTCAAAACAGCCAAAGGTAGTTTGCCATTGGTTAAATAGGGAAGAAGTACTCACTACCTCACTCATATGAAGGTTATGACTGGCACCCCTGTTTAATATAAAGTAAAAAGAATAATGACCCAAACTTCTCATTGTAAAAATGCACTTGGCAGTATTTTTACCCTCAGCCATCAGATATGGTACATAAACACACATGTACACAAACTAATAGTAGCAGAGGCTATAAAGAGTAAAATTTTAACGTGAAAAAAAATCAAAATGGTGCGAAAAATAAAAAGCTTAAAATATTTACAGAAAATAACATTTCAGTAACATTAACTAGAATAAATGAAAATGTAATAGATGGAAATGGCCTAATTATTTTCAATAGAGATTAATTAGTGTCAGTATAGTTTTAAGTATTAAACTTGGTCTTTAAAAAAATGCTGTCAAGGTCAAAATGGTATGTATAAATAACTGATCATTCTCCTTATTGCTTAAAGAATTGCTTAAAATATAGAATTCAAATTACTTTCCCAACTAGCCTCAGCCAACTTCCCAAGCTATATTTCCTAATTACTTTCCACTTCCTTAAAATAGTCCTAAGAACACACTGCTCTGAGCATACTGAGATTCTTAGTTGTGTTTTTACAATCTCATACTTTACAGTCCTGAAACGTTTTCTCACAACCTCTTCTTCATCTTCCCCATCTTTCTGCCTGGCAAATAGTTATCCCTGAGGTCTCAGTTTACCTCCTTGGCTACAGACAGAATTGATTACTTTCACTTTAAGAGCATACTACTGACATGGTATTATTCACATTGAATAGATGTCTGTTGCTCAACATATTCCATCCGCCACTAATTTTGAATTCAAGAAAATCCAAGAATCAATAACTAAGTTTTATACTTTTGTATATTTCCTTCGGTATTTTGTGAGTACTTTCTGCACATTCCAAAACATTTGCCAAATAGCTGTAAATTAACACAGTATTTAATTTACAATGCTTTAGAGTGTTTTAAGAGGTTCATAAGGAATTACCATGTGCCCTTTTAGAATTATCTTAATCTTCGTTTGTGCTTAGGATTTTGTTTTGTTTTGCTGCTCTCATCGTTAAATGATGATGGTCATAGCAACCTCATTGAATTAATAAATGCATGAATGGGTGCAGAGGACTTAGAGCTGCGGTTGATGTAAAATAAGCACTCCATAAATTTTATCTATAATATTTTTAAAGTAATTTTATGTCTTGAATATTTATATGAATCTTAATTAGAAATAAGAATTCACAGAAAGTTCTTGAACTTCCTACCAGCTCTGAGATTTCCTATGGCTACTTAGTAAAAAAACAGGCATATAAAATTTGTTCTGCTGTTGTTTACACATTGTGGTGTATTGTGCAATGTAAGTGGGATTTTAAAGTCCATGTAAACTATGATTGTAACTTCTATATGATGGACCATAGCATTAAAAATTATAGAATTCACTTTAAAGGAATTATATATGTTGGTTTTTCTCAATGAACTAGTTTAAAAGTTAATTACTTTTTTTCCTTTTTTTTTAAATAATTTTTTTAAAGTTTTTATTTATTCGTCAGAGAGAGAGAGAGAGCACAAGCAGGCAGAGAGTGGAAGGCAGAGGCAGAGGGAGAAGCATGCTCCCAGCTGAGCAAAGAGCCCAATGTGGGACTCGATCCGAGGACCCTGGGACCATGACCTGAGCCGAAGGCAGCTGCTTAACCAACTGAGCCACCCAGGCATCCCAAAATTTAATTACTTTTTCACTTAATAGTTTTACCTGGGAAGTAGCTCTTTAGGAAGGTTGAAAAGCATCATTTCTTTGACTATGCTTCGTCAAAGTCCTTTTACTCTTCAGTCACTGTCTGACCTATTAAAAATAAGTATTGAATCATTTGATGAATACAGGACTTTGAGTAATTACCCAGGGGGATTCTAAACAAACAAATAAGTAAATAACTTCAGAGACAGTCATTAGGCTTGATTTCTACAATGTAATGGCTCTAGCATTTAACAGATTTTTTTTTTAATGTTTTATTTATTTGAGAGAGAGAGAGAGAGAGGGAGAGAGAGAACACAAGCAATGGAAACAGCAGGCAGGGGGAGAGGGAGATGCAGGCTCCCCAGTGAGCAGGGAGCCCGATGAGGGACTTGATTCCAGGACTCCAGGATCATGACCTGAGCTGAAAGCAGACGCTTAACCGACTGAGCCACCCAGGCGCCCTTGACAGTTTGTTTCTTAACATCAAACTGAAAGCAGACATTTTTAGGGATTGCTTAGTGTGTTAAGAAAGAACTTCCCCTTCTAAATTCTAACCTTTAAAAACTATACACCTTCATGGATCTCAGCTGTTGGTAAGGAAAACCACCATGGCAGGTTTTGAAGTTGCTCTCCATACCTGGTTAGTCATTGTTCTGGAAAAGGAAGAAGGAATATATCTTCTGTGAGTAAAAGAGATTTTTATAGGCTTTTGCTTTTAATGAGAGACAAAGATGTTTGGATTCCCTTAGGTTTTTGTTTTTGTTTTTAATATGACCTGTAACAGTACTAATTCAGAAAGGGACATTTCCAGGCAACACAAGCACATTCATATCTGGTAAGGAGAGTAGCACAGGTATCCTTAGGGAGTAACCGTGGTGGTGTCATTTATGGTATAAAAAGATGTATACATGGTTGTATTATTTCCGAAATAGTATACCTCAGCTATTTTTTTTTTCTTTTTTTGAGGTTAACAATGTTAGTTTATGACATAGCTTGTAAACCTGTGCTGACACAAGTAGTTTTGTAAAGCCATTTATTTGAACATTCATTCATTCAGCAATCTGTTCTATAAAGAGGTTGTAACAGATAGAAATCTTAGGAAATGCAATAATGTCAAAACTGTACAGGGGTCGTGTGTAGCTAATTTTAAAATTCGCCATGGACTATAAAAACAACAGATTTGAAATTTTATTACTGTTTTGGAAAGTGATCATGCATCTTGGCATTTTCTGAAGTCCTCATAGGCATGGGGAATTTCATGAGTCCTGTCTTCCCAGGCAGAGATATAACTTGCTTCCTATCCTTTTTTGAGGCTAGGGTAGCAGGAATATGGCTTGTCTGCCACTCAGATAGATTCACATAAGATATCAGTTCAGAAGGGATCAATATGCAGGCCGCACCAGGACATTCATTTATGGTGTCATGGTGCACAGAAGTCTGGTTTTCAGAAGTAATAGGAGCATTCAGGATTTTCCTGTACAGTGCTCAAGATGAGCATTGTCATCTGCAGGGTACAGGGTGCATATCCAACAAAGGGCAAGATAATCGGATCCCATCAGTGAATTTGAGAACCTTTAAATATCTTCTAATTTTCCTTCTCAAACTAGTTAGTGATTATCTGCAGTCAAAATCCATGATATACTAAGATATCAATGAAACTTAGTTTGACTAGTTTCTAGAATATATAAATAATAGTGACCACTAACTTGAATTATATAAAAATTTGAATATAGACTTCAGAATTGCATTATTTTAAGGTCCTGGTTAATAAGTAGGTTTTTTTTTTTTTTTTTTTTTGGACAAATTAAACACTGGCATGGCTCTTTGAAGGTCAGGATTTTTATTTTAAAGTATCAATATTGATAACTTCTTAAATAGGATTAAAGAACATGGTTTTTACAAAATGAGTCAAAGATACCTAGAATATACATAATAGTCACCAAACTGTGGCTGCTGCTACTGATTTTTGGTGCTGGTGGCGGTAGCATGACCTGAGACAAGTTCTTTATTAGCTCACCTATCTTTGCAGAAACTCTAGTATTATAATTTTGTTTTGCTGGTGAAGAATGTGATGTTGAAGTTGGAAATAACTCATCCACAATCACACATTCTGACCCTTATTCCAAGTCATTGATCCATTTTTCTGCCTCATCTAGTCTGAAGTTGAACCCCTCTAGCGTATTTTTCAATTCAGTTATTTTACTTTTCAGCTCTGACTTATGTTTGCACTCATATTTTCTCTCTTACAGTTCTCCTTATGTTCATCCATTCTTCTTCTCAGTTTGGTGAGCATCTTCATGACCAGGACTTCCAGCTCTTCACTGGGTAGGTTATTCATCTCTGTTTCATTAAGATCTTTCTCTGAGGTTTTGTATTCTTTTTTCATTTGTGAAGTGGAAATCAGTATGGAGGTTTCTCAAAAAATTAAAAATACAACTATCATGTAACCTAGCTATTTGCCTTCTGGGTATTTGAAGAAAACAAAAACACTAATTTAGAAAGATACATGCACCTTTTTACTCATGGCAACATTATTTACAATAGCTGAGATAATGGATATAATCAAAGTGTCCATTGATGGATAAATAAAAAGTTGTGGGATGCACACAGACACACACACACAGATACACAAACACACTGGAATGCTACTCAGTCTTGAAGAAAAAAAAAAAGAAGGGAACACCATGGATGGACCTTGAGAATATTATGCCAAGTGAAATAAATCATGCTGAAAAAGGCAAAGTCTATATTACTTCATTTATATTTGGAATTTAAAAAAAAACAAATAAATCTCATAGCGACAGAGAACAGATTGGTGGTTATCAGAAGAGAAAGGGGTTGTGGGGTGGGCAAAATGGGTGAATGGGGTCAGTTGTATGTTGATGGATGGCAACTAGACTTACTGTGATCACTTTATAGCGTATACAAATACCTAATTATTATGTTGTACACCTGAAACTGATATAATGTTATATGCCAATTTTATCTCAGTTAAGAAAAATGAAAAGAGCAGAGTCGAAATTTCTCCAAAACCTGTGCTCCTCATACCATCCAATATTGTCTACCAAAAACACAAGGTAGCAGGTAATCTGTGTCAGTTGTTGAAGTCTGCATGAATGAGAATTGATGAAGAGAAGCAGTCATTGCAGGTGTGTATTGTTCCTAGAACAAAAAACTTAACATTTTTAGAGGACTGACTATGCTCCAGGTCCTACTGCAAACTTTTGACATGTATCATTTATTTAATTATCACAACAAACCAAGAAAGACACATTCTCTCCAAAAAGTGATTATAAGCCATTGTGAGAAAACGAGCACATGGTAAAGCTGGGAACTGGAGCTAACCAATCTACTTCTGAATCTGTATTATTTAAGTAAATGTTACACAATCTCAAATTTGCTCTGGTGAAGAACTCTGACTCTGGAGTCAGTCTAACCCAGATTGCTATATGTGATCATTAAGACATGATGATATGTGAACATTTGCATTATGTAAGGGGTTTACATTTTTGGAGGGGATCTTTTATGTTTGTTAAGTAGACACTAAATCTGTTTCCTGCTTTTCAGTGGCAATTTTTACGTTTTTTTTTAATTGAAGTATAGTTGACATGAGATGTTTCAGGCATACATCGTAGTGATTGGACAAGTGTGTATGTTACACTTTGCTCTCCTCAAGTGTAGCTACCATCTGCCACCGTACGATGCTATTACAATACCTTTGACTAAATTCCAAACAAAATGTTGATGGGACAGGGAAAGGCTGTAGGGAGGATGTGTATATTCCATGCAGTAATGGAAGAGAGAACAGTCTATGGAGGACTGAAGCAGTAGAGACTGTTTTCCTGATTCTTGGGAGTGCCCAAAGCAGACGGTTAAACTTGGATAAGATGGCTGTGTGGGGAAACAAGAAGAAGAAAATCCTCAGCCTCGAGGTGCCTGAATGGCTCAGACAGTTAAGCATAGGACTCCTGATTTCAGTTCAGATCCTGATCTCAGGGTGCTCTCTTATTCTCTCTGAAATAAATAAATATTAAAAAAAAAATCCTCAACCTCACAAAAAGTCCCCAAATTTCATAGTTCAGGCTTGGCAAGAAAGTAGTGGAAAGTCACGTATGTGAATTATAATTTTGAATATAATTATAATTAATATATGAATTATAATAAGAATACTCTTTCATGGGTGTGTGTGTGTGTGTGTGTGTGTGTGTGTGTGAGAGAGAGAGAGAGAAATGATATGAAGTCTATGGTAGGGAAAACACAGTGACGGACAATTTCAAATGTTTAATAAATTTTAATGATTTTTATTGGTATTTGAATCATGGGTTATTGTTTCTGTTTTTTAATGAGTTGGTCATTAAAATGTAAAATCTTTTAATTTAAAATCTTAAGATTACAAATGTCTGTACTCCTTACATTTCTGTATATCTTATATTTTCCATTAAATTTCCCCTTAATTTTCTTTCTTGATTTGTCTTCCTCTCTGTGTTTTCCCTGGACTGTAATTATCACTGTCAGTGCAATCTAACTTTTGGGGAAAAAAAAGTAGCATCTAGGTTAATACGTAGAAGAACTTTTTGGAATATCGTTAAAAAGTAATTTTTAAGTTATTGATGCTTAACACTAAGTTGATGTATGAATATATGGTGGCAATAAACTTACTTTTGTAGTAGTACAGTCTCTGTCCAATTAAAATATGTTTATTAGCATGTGTTTGAGTTATATATGGATAAATGGATACAAATCTTCCATTTGTGTACTTATAGCAGGTGAAACTAATAAGGGTACCTAAGATAGATGAGAAATAGTCTGGCTGCAGTTGAGCTACAGAGCACATAAGTCTTTTCTTGTGTTAAAGCCTTCATGCCATTAAACTGTTATTTATTGATCCTGCTGACAAGGGCAGCAAAGCAGAGTAATTTTACATCTCAAAATGAAAAAAAAATAAATTAAAAAATCCCTTTTCTGATAGATTGTGCATATCCAGTGCTAAGCATTCCATATTTATATTTTTCCAGTCCTTGATTTCCTTATATGCCCAGAAGTAATATAACCATAAATGAGATAAATATATAGAAGTATCCTCTCTGCTTTTTAAATTGATAGTATCTTGTGTTTAATTCATTTATCAAAAATATTACTATCAGGAAAGGAGAAAATCTAATCAGCCAAATGCCACATTATAAGATAAATTCTTAATTTTATTGTTTAGTATCAATTTGTTAAGTATACTAAGTTTTTCAAAAAATAGAAAATTACTAGTAGGAAGTATAATGATTATGGTAATGATTAAAATTCATCTTCTGTTTTTATTTTTGTTTTGTCTTCTTCCTCTATTATTTATTTTTTACTTGTGGGATCTACAAAAAAGCAGCAGTGAACAACCATGTGAACTGATGCCTTATCAATTTGGAAATAGATTGATTTGGAAATTTCAAAATTGAGCAATTATGACCTATGACTTGGAATATGGCAGTTACAAGTGAGCTCTTTTATTGGTTTTTATTTTACTGGCTTTTATTTATAATTTTTTTTAGTAATCCTTACTATAATTTTCTGTGCAAATTTTAAACAGGATTTTTATTTAGGATACTGATTTTCTACTAACTTACAATGCAGTTGATACACTGCATGGTTATCTTTTTCCTTCTGTATTCATTTATGTATTGAGAATGCTGAAAATTTGATGTATTAGTTCAACATTTTATTATTGAATTTGCTTCAGCTGTGGACTGTTCATTTTTTTACTGTGCAATAATGCTAAGGTTTCTGTGCTTTTGTTGGCTTGATCAGTCTCTTAGTGATGGTCTGGAAGAAGCAAGTCCAGATGAAAGAATCTCTGCCCCAGGGAAGGACCTAAATGTTTTCTTCTAGTATTCTTTCTGTACCTTGGTACAGCTTGGTAACGATGGGGATACAGACTTTGTTCAAAACTTTCTGCTGATACACAAATGTCTCATTTTTTGCAATGTGATTCTTACTGAGCCAGTTGATGATTTCATTGTCCTTGTCAAATATCTTCTTTTTCTCCTATTCATTGATAATATTTTGATATTTTTAACCTTCAACCATGGCTTTCATGTTGAAGTGTAAGTTTTAAAAAGAATATTTAGGCTATGGTAAGTGCTGTGAAATGTGTAAACCTGATGATTCACAGACATGTACCCTGGGGCAAATAATACATTATATGTTAATTAAAATAGAAAAGAATATTTAGAAGGGACCTTTTCTCTCTGCTTTTCATTTCAACTTTGTGGTTCTCAGTGTCCTGAATTGCACCTTCAGTGTCTTCTTTGCTCAAAGGAAGATGCCTTTTATGATGGAAATCTTGTTCTTTTTTTTCCATTTTGTTATCACAGACTATAATCTAATTACAGAAAACAGGTGTATGCCTATGAATTAAAATTTGCTAAGCAGGTGCCATGGCACATTCACCTTTATGAATTAGAGGAAGCTCGCTGAGCTGGTTATTTAAGTAGTAAAGGTCTATTTCTGTTTTGGGGCATGTTGCTGTTGTGTTTGATCATGGCAACTGTGACCCCACCAGGAGTTTTAATACCAGTGGAAAATGTAGTGATATGCAAGAGCAACAAATGCTGAACTTTGTCAGATATATCCCTGGACAGGTGATTTATTTTTAATAAATAAATTCTTTTGTTTTGTTCTTGTCATTTGTTTTCCATTGAAGATAATGGAGGTATAGGAGTCAACACTTGCTTGGAGATACCTTTCTTAGAGATGTGAATGCTAGCCTGTTCTGTGGTGTTTTGAACTCTGCACAAATACCCTTTCAGGATCAGGACATGTGTTTGTGGCTTGTCTAACTTGGCATTGTGAAGGGCTTTCTCTACAGAGTCCAAAACCCCACAGAACAAGCTAGCATTCAATTTTTCAAACTGGTGCAGGTAATGGAGTGTGGAAGTCAACCCTTTCTTGAAGAGAATCGATATCAATTTTGCCCTTTTTTAAAAGAAAGTATGTTGAGCATGTTCAGAGTAGTACACAGTATAATCCATTCTGACTGAGGCTTTAGTCAAAATGGATTATAAAATATCTTCTTCCTCATAATACCTCCAACACTATATTTTAGTTACAGGTTTTTAAATCCGATCAGTCTGATAGTTGAAAAATTATACCAAATAATTTTAATTTGCTTTTATTTTAATACTGAAGATTTTGAATTGCTTTCTATGTTATTTAGGTCATTTGAATGCTTCCTTCTATGAAACACATGTTTATGTACTGTGAATATTTTTCTACTTGGAAGATGAACTTTTTCTAATTAATCTGTAGTTGATTGACTACTGAAGTATAACCTAGCTTAAGCTGATAGATATACAATTATTTTAAAATATATTTGACACTTAAGAGTAATGAGTCACTCTGTTGATATGATTGGGTTTTGATTCTATACAGCATTTGTTTCCAACAAACTTGATTACCAATGTGGAATTAAAATACTCATTGAATGTAAACTTCCAATATTTCAGTTTTTAATTTTAGATTAACACAAAGTCTAACTTTTTGCATTAATAAGCATATGCTATTTAGATTTTTAAAAATCCATAGATGAGTTATGGGTGTTCTGTCTGACAGTGTTGTGTGTATATACAGTCATGTTTCTCTTTAAAAACTGCAGATAAGCTGACTAAAGGAAAGATAGAAAACTCCACATTATTTATATCATTGCAAAATTATTTTTTGTAGAAAAAGGAAATATTTTTGCTTTCCTTTCCTCTCCAACTACCACCTTTGCATCTCCTTTGATATTTTTTTTTAAAGATTTTATTTATTTGTCAGAGAGAGAGAGAGAACACAAGCAGGCATAGAGGCAGACAGAGGCAGAGGGTAAAGCAGGCTCCCTGCTGAGCAAGGAGCCCGATGTGGGACTCGATCCCAGGACCCTGGGATCATGACCTGAGCTAAAGGCAACTGCTTAACCAACTGAGCCACCCAGGCTTCCCTCAATATTTTTTTTTAATGCTTGTGACCTGGTAATCTAAATTATCCTCATCTGAGGGCCCAGTTTAAGCTTTATTTTCTCATTAGAACATTTTTTTCCTTTGTATTCTCAAAAAATATTAGCTAAAATATTTTAAATATTTTAAAATATTTAAAATTTTATGACAAACTATTAGTTGATGATAAATTGGTTTATATTCTTAGTGTTTATCCAAGAAAGTAATA
The DNA here is from genome assembly GCA_028646535.1 of Procyon lotor. Taxonomy (NCBI): domain Eukaryota; kingdom Metazoa; phylum Chordata; class Mammalia; order Carnivora; family Procyonidae; genus Procyon; species Procyon lotor. The sequence goes on along the minus strand of CM053615.1, from coordinate 44,256,814 downwards.
TTACTAGTGTTGGAGATGATTTTAACCTTAGGTATTCAAAATATAGGTCATAATAATAGCCAGAGAAGAGATGGTCAATAAATTTAAGATTTGAAACAAAAATTTTAATTCTTCATAGATGGAAACTCATCACAAGAAAACATTGTGAACTTAAAATCACATATATGCCAGAAATGTGGAAGTTTAATGTCTGAGTATAAGGAAAGAGCAATGGGTAATGTTGGGGTAACATCTTTTTTTTTTTTAAAGATTTTTTTAAAAGATTTTGTTTATTTGACAGAGAGCAGGAGAGCACAGGCAGGGGGAACAGCAGAGGGAGAGGGAGAAGCAGGCCCCCTGCTGAGCAGGGACCCCCCCCCCACACACACACACATATGGGGCTTGATCCCAGGACCCCGGGATCATGACCCAAGTTGAAGGCAGACACTTAACTGATCGAGCCACCCAGGTGCCCCAGGGTAACATCTTAAATTTGTACATCAGTTTAAATAGATATGTCACTTTTTTTATTACCACCTTAGAAACTTAATCTTATTAAAACTAAGTTGAAAATGGAAAAGAATTACAAATATTCCTTACAAAGAATCTGGAATATTAATGTATCTTAATTTCAATAGAAATTTCAGATACTTCCAGTTGAATATCAGACAAATGTCAAAATATTGGCTTAGAGGGAAAATATCTGAAAAGATATTTGGGGCATTAATTTCTTTTCATTTTAATTGACTCATGGAGTGAAATTCAAAATATTTGTGTTTAGGAAAAGAAAGTAACTACAGTTTTCATTCCAACTTAGTTAATTTAAATGGAAGCCTCCTACTTATGAGTGGGTTGTATTCTAAATAATGAGGTGTCAATCAGTTATTTGTAAACTGAATATATTTTCCATTGCTATAATATAATTAATAGTGATTATGTTACTTATAAGAACAACTCCTCAAAAGATGGCAGAGGTATAGGGGACCCTAACTCTATTTCAACCATTCCCCTGAATTGAGGTGGATATCTACCAGACCACTCAGAATACCCACAAAATCAGCCTGAGATGTAAGAAGATATATCTGGATCTCTACAAACAGAATATCTCTGGCAGATAGTCTCGAGGTATGAAGCAGGGAGCCCTAATTCTGAGGGCAGATATTGGAGGATAAATGGAAGTGGGAGAGAGTCTCTGGGATCCTGCACCGCTGGAGGGTAAAAACCTCCTGTGCTGGGACCGGGCACAGACTCTCAGATTCATAGACCAGTAGCAGCAGTGAAAGGACTTTACAGCAGCTCCCCCCCACCCCCTGAAACCTGGAGCTACCAGGGTGTATTATGTGAATTGAGGCCAGCTGGTGGTTTTAGAAGTACAGAGGACAGAGACATGTCCAGCCCTGGCAGTGAGGGCTGGGAGGGCTGCTGTGAGGTGCACAACTCAGGACACTGTGTTTTTTAATAGCACAGACAGAAATGGAGACAAAGTGGCCTGGAAAGCTCAGTGAAGAGCAGACTGTATTCTCTCTATTTTGAGACAGAGGTTTTCTTTCTTTCTTTCTTTCTTTCTTTCTTTCTTTCTTTCTTTCTTTCTTTCTTTCTTTCTTTCTTTCTCTCTTTCTCTCTTTCTCTCTTTCTCTCTTTCTCTCTTTCTCTCTTTCTCTCTTTCTCTCTTTCTTTCTTTCTTGTATATTTTTTTGAGACAGAGATTTAGATACAGTCATATCTGCTCTGACTCTCTGAAGAGATGTGGAAAGCTGCCAGGGAACAAAAGCCCCCCAAAAACGGTTTCCACTGAGCCTGTCCCCCCCACACAGGGGGCATTGCAACTCTGCCCAAACAGGGTTGCCTGAGAAATAGCACGGCAGGCCCTGCCCCCAAAAGAAAGACTGGAAGAAAAAGAGGCCAACAGTCCTAAGTCTCTATAAAACAGGTGCATCCTGCTTGGGTTGTGGTCAATAATTTGGACTCTACACATTCCCTCAACCACCCCACAACAGAATGGCCAAGAGGAGGACCCCCAACAAAGGAAAGAACCAGAAAATGTGCCCTTTGCCCTAGAACTAACGGATATGTATATAACCAAGATGTCAGAAATTGACTTAAGAGTAACAATTATCGAGGTGATATCTAAGCTTGGGAAAAATATAAATGACAATATAGAATCTCAAAGGGCAGAAATAAGATATGATCAGGCTGAACTTAAATCTGCTATGAATGAAATGTAGTCTATGCTAGATACTCTGACTGCCAGGGTAAATGAGGCAGAAGAACAAATTAGTGAGCTAGAGGATAAGATGATAGAAAAGAAGGAAACTGAAACAGCATGGGAAAAACAAATTAAAACCCAAGGAATCAAACTAAGAGAGATTAGTGACTCAATGAAATCTTCTGATATCAGAATTATGGGGATCCCTGAGAGGGTGGAGAGAGCAAGAGGTCTAGAAGATATATTTGAGCAAATTGTAGCTAAGAACTTCCCTAATCTGGGGAAGGAAGCAAGCATTCCTATCCAATGGGCAGAGAGGACCCCTCCCAAGATTAATGAGAACAGACCAATGCCATTACATATAATAATAGAATTCACAAATGTCAGATTCAAGGAAATAATCTTAAAGCGGTGAGGGGGAAAAGATTCGTACCTACAGAAGGAGGAACATCAGAATAACATCAGGCCTATCCATGGAGACCTGACAAACCAGAAGGTCTAGAAAGACATATTCAGGGTACTAAAAAGAGAAACGTGTAGGCAAGGATACTTTATCCAGCAAGGCTGTCATTCAGAATGGATGGAGAGACAAGAAGCTTCCGAGACCAGCAGAAACTGAAAGAATATGTGATAACTAAGCTGTCACTGCAAGAAATATTAAGGGAGGTTATAAAAAAGGAGAAAGACCCCAAGAATGATACAGAATAGAAATGTATAATCTATAGAAACAAAGACTTAACAGGCAACATGATGACAATAAAATCATATCTTTAGATAATCTCTCTCAGTGTGAATGGCCTAAATGCTCCCATGAAATGGCACGGGGTTGCAGATTGGATAAAAAGACAGGACCCATCCATATGCTGTCTACAAGGGACTCATTTTGAACCTAAAGATACATCCTGACTGAAAGTGAAGGGATGGAGAGCCATCTTTCATGGCAGCAGACCTCAAAAGAAAGCTGGGGTAGCGATTCTCATATCAGACAAATTAGATTTTAAGCTAAAGACTGTTGTTAGAGATACAGAAGGACACTATATCAATTTTAAAAGGTCAATCCAACAAGAGGATCTAATAAATGTAAATATCTATGCCCCCAACACGGGAGCAGCCAACTACATAAGCCAACTGTTAACCACAATAAAGAGACATATTGAAAATAATATGTTAATAGTAGGAGACATCCTCAGCAATAGACAGATCATCTAAGCTAAATGATCTAAAATCAACAAAGAAACAAGAGCTTTGAATGACACATTGGACCAGATGGACCTCATAGGTATATACAGAATTCTACCCTAAAACAACAGACTACTCATTCTTCTCGAGTGCACATGGAACTTTCTCCAGAATAGACCACATACTGTGTCACAAATCAGGTCTCAACTGATACAAAAAGATTGAGATTATTTCCTGCATATTCTCAGACCACAGTATTTTAAAACTGGAACTCAATCACAAGAAAAAATTTGGAAGAAATTAAAACACTTGGAAGCTATAGACCACCCTTCCTAAGAATGTTTGGGTCAGCCAGGAAATCAAAGAACTTGAACAATTCATGGAAACCAATGAGAATGAAAGCACATTGGTTCAAAACCTATGGGATGTTGCAAAGGTGGTCCTAAGGGGGAAATACATAGCCATCCAAGCCACATGATCTCTCTGATATGAAGAATTTGAGAGGCAAGGTGGGGGTTTGTGGGGGTGGGGTGGGGGAGAGAAATGAAACAGGAGGGAATGGGGAGGGAGACAAACCATAAGAGACTCCTAGACTCATGAAACGAACTAAGGGTGGCTGGGAGGTGGGGGGGTAGGGATAGGGTGGCTGGGTTGTGGACACTGGGGAGGGTGTGTGCTATGATAAGTGCTGTGAAATGTGTAAGCCTGAGGATTCACAGACATGTACCCTGAGGCAAATAATACATTATATGTTAATAAAAAAATAGAAAAATCCCCAACACAGAAATTAACTTTACACCTTAAAGAACTGGAGAAAGAATGAAAAATAAAGCCTAAGCCATGTACAAGAAGAGAAATAATTAAAATTTGAGCAGAGATCAATGAATTAGAAAACAGAAATATGGTAGAGCAGATCAATGAAACTAGAAACTGGTTTTTGAAAAATAAGATCAATGAACCACTGGCCAGATTTATCCCAAAGAAAAGGGAAAGGACTCAATAAAATTATGAATGAAAGGGGAGAGATCACAACTAACACCAAGGAAATAGAAACAATTATTAGAGATTATTATCAACAACTATATGCCAATAAATTAAGCAACTTGGAAGAAATGGATGCCTTCCTGGAAACCTATAAACTACCAATACTGAAACAGGAAGAAATTGACAACTTGACTAGAGCAATAACCAGTAATGAGATTGAAGCAGTGATTAAAAACCTCCCCAAAAAAACAAGAGGCCAGGGCCTGATGGATTCCCTGGGGAACTCTACCAAACATTCAAAGATGAAATAACACCTATTCTCCTGAAGCTGTTTCATAAAAAATAAAAATGGAAAACCTACAAACTCATTCTTTGAGGCCAGCATTATCTTGATCTCCAAACCAGGCAAAGACCCCATCAAAAAGAATTCCAGACCAATATTCCTGATGAATATGGATGCCAAAATTCTCAACAAGATCCTAGCTAGTAGGATCCAACATTATATTAAAAGGATTATTCATCACAACCAGGTGGATTTTATCCCTGGGATGCAAGGGTGGGTCAACATTTGCAAATCAGTCAGTGTGATAGAATACAGTACTAAGAGAGGAGACAAGAGCCATATGGTCCTCTCAATTGATGCAGAAAAAGCATTTGACAAAATGCAGCATCCTTTCCTGATTAAAAGGATGTATTTAGATAGAGGGAACATTTCTCCATTCATTAAAGCCAGCAGCAAATATCATTCTCAGTGGTGGAAAGCTAAGAGCCTTCCCCTTAAGATCAGGAACACGACAAGAAAGCCCATTCTTGCCTTTATTGTTCAACATAGTACCAAAAGTCCTAGCAATAGCAATCAGCCAACAAAAAGAAATAAAAGGTATTCAAATTGGTAAAGAAGAAGTCAAACTCTCTCTCTTCGCAGATGACATGATACTTTATGTGGAAAACCCAAAAGACTTCATGCCCAAATTACTAGAACTCATACAGCAATTCAGTAATGTGGCAAGATACCAAAAAATGCATAGAAATCAGTTGCTTTCCTATACACTAACAATGTAACTGTAGATAGAGAAATTAGGGAATTGATTCCATTTACAATAGCTTCAAAACCCATAAGATACCTTGGAATAAACCTAGCCAAAGAGGTGAATGATCTATACTCTAGAAACTAAAGAACACTTATGAAAGAAATTGAAGAAGAAACATAAAGATGGAAAAACATTCTATGATCATGGATCAGAAGACTAAACATTGTTAATATGTCTGTGCTGCCCAGAGCAATCTATACTTTCAATGCCATCTCAATCAAAATACCAATGTCATTTTTCAAAGTGCTGGAAGAAGCAATCATAAAATTTGTATGAAACCAGAAAAGACCCTGAATTGCCATGGAAATGTTGAAAAAGAAAAAGTGTGGGGTTTCATGTTACCTGATGATTTCAAATTATATTAGAAAGCTGTGATCACCAAGACAGCATGGCACTGGCACAAAAATGGACACATGTTTGTGGAATAGACTAGAACAGACTAGAGAGTCTAGGTATGGACTCAACTCTATGGTCAACTAATCTTTGACAAAGCAGGAAAAAATATCCAATGGAAAAAAGACAGTCTCTTCAATAAATAGTGCTAGGAAAATTGGACAGCTATACACAGAAGAATGAAACCCGACCATTGTCTTACACCATACACAAAGATAAACTCTAAATGGATGAGAGACCTCAATGTGAGGTCAGGAATCCGTCAAAATTCTAAAGGAGAACATAGGCAGTAACCTCTTTGACATTGACCACAGCAAATAATTGACTACATTTACTTCACTTTTATTTTTCTTTAGTAACCATCTATTTCTGTTTATTTAGTCCATGGGTCGGGGAAATAATTTTTTTGTTTTTAGTAGCTCCCTATTTTATGATTTTGTTTAGCTACTTGAGATGAAATGGAATTTATCTTTTCATGAGATCAGGTATCTTACTATAAATCCATCAACCATGGACAAAAGGTCAGGGTCTAGATAATAGTAGGTAATAAGCCTAATAGCTGGGTCAAATATCTGACTAGTCTGGGTCACGGTTGGTGAATGATCTTTCAATCTTGACCATAGACAGTTAAAAATGTTTTACCTGGCAGTGCTTCATGGGAAAAAGCTAAATCACAGCACACTTGGTGTATACCTGTTATTACAGTCTATGAGTTAAGGACTCAGGCACCTGTGGCTGTTTATGCTTTTATGCACATCTTTACTCCTAGCCAAGGCACCTCCTTTGGGAAGTGTCTTAACTGGAAGGGAAGCTTGAAGATAATTTTCTCCACTCAAACTCAGTACCAAGTACCATTTCCTTTCTAGCCCTTCCCCTCCCCATCCTCCCTGGTCCCCATCCATAAAAGGGCAGGAACATCTTATTTAAAGGTTCTCACCTTCTGCAGTAAGAAAGAACGCCTGTTCTAGTCCACCTCACCCCTGCCCAGTGCAGTTCCTTGGGGAAAAACAAAACAGGGGAGGAACAGAAGAGGTGTTCTTTTTTTTTTTCTAATTTAGTCTTTTATGCTGTAGAAGTAAGTGATTAAAGGCTTGGCTGTTACTTTAATTTTGGCTTATTTTTTTTAATTAATTTTTATTAACATATAATGTATTATTTTCCCCAGGGTACATGTCTGTGAATCGTCAGACTTACACATTTCATAGCACTTAATAGCACATACCCTCCCCAATGTCCACAACCCAGCCACCCC
>CM053615.1:44153039-44249230 GCA_028646535.1 Procyon lotor | reverse complement strand
CTTGGCTGGATATTCTCGCTGATCTTCTGGGGGAGGGGCCCGTAGTCTTGGTTCTCAAATGTCTTAGCCTGAGGCGGAATTGCACCGCCATGCCAGGGGATGGGCCAAGCACTTTGCTCAGGTCTGCTCTCAGGAGTCTTTGTTCCCCGAGCGCTTTCTGTACCACCCTGGAGGCCGGGAATGAAAATGGCGGCCTCCCAGTCTCCGGCCGAGGAGCCGAGTGCTGGGCACCGCGATCCTCCACACACCGTCAGAGGAAAGCTGTTATCACTCCCGGCTCCCTTGTCCGAGGTCCACGCTCTGTGCTCAGCTGGCCCGTGGCGGAGCGCCTCTATCTGTGGCGCCCGCAGCCCTGTCTGGAGTCCCCAAACCAGCAGATTCCTGCTGCGAGCTCCCGCACCGCTCCTCCTGGAGGAGGAAGGAGGGGGTGTCTCCGGAGCTGAGGGGTCCCCACTTGAGGTATGGCAGCCCTATATGGACTATATGTCTCAATTCCTATAGTCCAAGGTAGGCCTATGCAGCGTTGCGCGGCTCCTTCTCTGCTGCCGGCTTCTCCGCCCCAATACCTGGGAGCTCTGCCGCACTCGGGCTCCCCTGGTCCCTCGGTGACCCCACGGGTCCCGAAACCACACTGTTCCCGCTAGGGCTGAACCCCTGGTTAGCCTCCGGAGCGATGTCCCTCAGCGGAGCGGACTAGAAGTTCCAGATTTTGTGCTCAGCGGCTCTGTGGCTGCTGGGAGCCGGCCCCTCCCCCTGGGGTCTCTCTTCCCATCGCTTTAAATTCACTTTTTCCACACTTCCTACCTTCTGAAAGTGGTCGATTTTCTGCTCCTAGGATTGTTGTTCTTATTCTCTTCTCTCTCCTGTTGTGTTTGCCGGCTTTTAGAGTGATTTCCTCCTCTTTAGCTGGACTTCTGGTTCCCAGGGCTCCCTGTGCCTCCTACACCTCCACCATCTTGCTTCCTTCAGCCTTGGTTTATTGTTTTAATCAACTCTTCCAACACATGGCAACTCATCTCTCTCCAGCTCAGTTCTGTTCTTGACAATATGTACTCCTATTAAAGAAATATACTTGGGGCAAGCTGGTTGTCTAAATATGACTGTTCATAGTACAGTATATTTGTATGTATATGACTGTGCATAGTACATATATAACTCAACTGTGGAAAGATTAACCCATGAAAAATATATCACCAAGTTCTGGTATTCTACAAGTTGTGTTGCCTTTGGAAGACAAAAAAATCTTTCAAAATGCCTAAATATAGTTATCACTTAGAAGATGTGAAATACATATCCAATAGGAGGAAACAGAAAAGATGAATAGTAATGAACATTTTCTAAGCCTACTCAGAAGGGTATGCAAGATATTTATTACAACAATATCTACCCTACTGGAAGATTAATAATATTCAATAAATAACACAGGTCATTAAATTTAAAAGAATAGTTTTGAGGACTATAATATCCTACACACTGCATGTATGAAGAAGATATATGACCTGAGGTCAACTTGACATAGTCAATTTAAATAAAGTTGGTTTGAATTCCCATCTATATCCTGTGAAAAATCTAATACCCAATATAAGATGTCTACTAGCGGCTTACATTCTCATTTCCCAAGTTCTGTCTTATCAATATCTTGTTTCCATTTTAAAAATAATTACATTTACAATAATGCCTAAAGCCTCTGCGCTGTAAGCTTAGTCAAATGTGAAACCCATCCCCAGTTCCAAAACTTGTTAAAAATACTAAGCCCATTTTTAGTATAATTGTAGATTTGAGAGAAAACATAAACCATAGCCTATCAGTAAAAATATGCAGAATATTCTCCATTCTTAAAAAAAATCTTTAGTCCTATATTCCTACAGAGAATTTCTGTAGACTTGCTTTTCTCCTTTATTGTCTTTCTCCATCCATACTTACTTTTCATTCCAGCTTATTCAGACCAACCCTGAAGGATGTTATTTCTGTACCCATCCATGTTCATTGGACATTTTTCTAAACACAGGTAGTTCTATTAGAAAGGTACTTCTCTCTCTACAGTGACCTCTTGATTATTTATTTCCTGTAATACTATTAGGGCATTCTCGAGCAAGAGCCATAATTAACTAATGTAATCCATTTAATAAAGGTTACATTTGAGGTACAGTAACTCCTGGAGCTGGGTGCCTGGGTGGCTCAGTGGGTTAAAGCCTCTGCCTTCGGCTCAGGTCATGATCTCAGGGTCCTGGGATCGAGCCTCGCCTCGGGCTCTCTGCTCGGGGGGGGAGCCAGCTTCCCCCCTCTTTCTGCCTGCCTCTCTGCCTACTTGTGATTTCTCTCTCTGTCAATAAAAACAAACAAACAAAAAAACAATAACTCCCGGAGTAACAAATGCTTCAATATGTGAAGTAGTGGGAAAGTACACAAGGAAATGTGTATTTATACATCCTGAAATATATCCGAGACCAGCAGGAATCTACTGATAAACAGAAAGCTAATATTTATTATTCATCATTTTTGGTGTGCCAGACAGTGTGAGAACATCATCTATTTTATTTCTTTTAATACTTAGGACCACAGTCTTTGTAAATATTGTTATTTCTATGAACAGATTTCTGAGAAATGATACCCAGGGTGGTTAAATACTTTGCTGTGATCCTAAGTCAAATAACAGACTCAAGAGTCAAAAAAGTGTGTATTCTCATGACAGAGCCCACACTTATATATAAAGATCAGGATTTGGGGCCTGTGTGTGTGTGTGTGTGTGTGTGTGTGTAAAAATACTTCATGAAGATAGGGATGCTTCTGGGGTGCCTGGGTGGCTCAGTCAGTTAAGACTGATTTAACTCAGTCAAATCCAGCTCTTGATTTCAGCTCAGGTCATGATGTCAGAGTCAGGAGATTAAGCCTCATTGGGGCTCTGCACTGGGCATGGAGCTGCTTAAGATTCTCTCTCTCTTGTACCCTATCCCACCTAACCCCCCTAAAAAGATGGAAATGCTTTTAACAGTGTATTTCATTGGAATCAAAATAATTACTGAAGGTACAATTTAGCCAGAGAAAATTTATATTTTTAAAGTGATAGTAATTATTCATATGACATTATCTGTCCTAGCCTATAAAGTCAGTAAACAACCTTCAAATTCTTTTATATACTATTAAGTAATTGTTTTGCTTTCTCCACAGTGAAATATGCAATGTCTTAAGTAAAACATTTAAAGGCTAAATGGAGAAATGAATGTATAGTTACAAGAAACATGACAATACACAGAATATCTTTATCTTACACAATTTTGTTCCTTGTCTTTGCTCTCACATATTTTATTGTGAATCCTCTGGCTTTTAAATAAGATTGATTAGTGAGTCGATTACAGGGGTGCCTGAGCACAGATGTGGGAAGTCTCAGTGTGACTCAGTATGCCATAAATCAAACAGCAGGTGAGTATTTGGGAAACACAGTTCCCTGACTCATAAAATATAATGATTAAAAAAAATAAGTAAACTAGATTCATTTATTTAAAATAACCAATACCATTAATAACTTTGGTAATATATGAAATGTAGTTATCCACACATACCTAGTCCTTTTATTTACAAATTTTAAAAATTTATAGTATTTGTGCTATTACACGAAGAGCTAGGAGATTTAAGTATGAAAACAAAGTACTTATAGTACATCGCCATTAAATAGTGAAAACCACATATATCACTATAGCATAGAGTAGAAATTAATAGCAAATGTTTATTATCATTTGGAAGAGAAGAAATTTACATTCCCTGGGGTAATGATTTGAGGAACAGAGAAAGATTCTTAAAAGGTGTTTTATGCGTACATCCTATGGTGAAAAAAAAAAAGACATTCAAAGTGGAAATAGCAATGTGAGCATGGCTCCTTCTATTTTCACAGCAGAGGCACTCCAAGAAAATCTTCATTTTCTTACTCTCACATAATATCTACATAATTTAGACATCTATTGCTATAAATTCCCTTTTCATTAATTCCCTCTTTTCTTCTTTTAAATTGAAGTATAGTTAATATGACATGTTACAATTGTTTCGGATATACCATTTTTGTTTGCTCATTTGTTTTGTTTTCATTTTTTGATCCTTTAGTATATGCCAGGCTTAATAAGCATTGGGAATGGAAAAGAGTGAGTAAAATCTCCAGTCTGTTTTCCGTGTCAGAAATGCCCAAGATTTTTCCCTTCTTTCCGTTTTGTGGTCATTACTTTAATATATGTTATCATCACTTGTTTATAGAATTATTTTGACTGACAATATTTTAGGCTTTCCCAACTTTAAATCAAAGTACACATTGTTGAGAATCCTTTTTTGGCTCACTCTATTGGCAAGAGTATAAATTAAGCAAGATTATTAAGATCAGGATATCACTGAAGCAAAGGACATGAACCAAAATGTAGACAGCAGTTGTGTGCATAAATGAATAGTGGAGTATGTCCCAAAATATCCATGTTATAATCTTCATCTCAGAGCTATTTATAATAGTGAAATAAAAGACATAACTTCAACCTCGAACAGTATCATGATAATATAATAAATAGTATATATTATTCAAAATGATGCATCTTTAATTTCTGACCTAAAAAATATGTCCGTGATATATATATTTTTAAAGATTTTATTTATTTATTTGACAGCGAGAGAGATCACAAGCAGGCAGAGAGAGGGGGAAGCAGGCTCCCTGCTGAGCAGAGAGTCCAATGCGGGGCTCGATCCCAGGACCCTGAGATCATGACCTGAGCCTAAAGCCTCTGAGCTGAAGGCAGAGACTTTAACCCACTTAGCCACTCAGGCGCCCCTCCATGATATATTTTTAATTGTGTATGTGTGTGTGAGTGACAGAGGGAACCCTGGAGGATTATATATCAAACTGCTAAAATTGATTATTTCTGTGTCCAAGAACTATAGTTAGCAATTAAAATTTTTTCTCAAGATCATTATTATAAAATTTACCAAAATCTTAATATAAGTACATTTATTATTACAACTTAGGTACAAATGAATATATTCATATTTTTAAAATTGGATTGTCACATAAACATTATAATGCTATTGGATACAGTATGCGATGTAAAATTTGGAGTTATGTGTACTTAGAAAAATACACTTAGCAGTTTTCCCATTTACTTATCTACATTATAAAATAAGATTTTTTTCTGCCACTGTTTTTGGTTAGATTATCATGATTTCATGTTAAAAGATGGCATAAAGTGCCCAGAAGATTGAGGGCATTATTATTTTAGTCAGGAACTCCACTAGGTATAGAAAAATATGTTTGTTGACAAGTTTATAATTTTATGCAAGTGAATTTACCTTCTATTTTTCCTTCAACTAAAAGATCCCTGAGTTTTATAGTTTTAAGCTCTTAACTGTGAAGATCTCTTTATTTTTTCTAAGTATCTTATAAATACTTAGAGGAAAAGAGCCTCTTTGACATTAATGGATGTGTAGGTATAATATTTGAGAAAAAAATTACATGATAAGATTTTTCTGACAATGATTAGTAATACTAGGTTATATAACTAGGGTGAAAAATTCATGAAGTTTAGGCAATAATATGGGATCACAATCTGAATATCCCTTTGGCTCATTTTTCTCAAATTGTGCCGTATTTTATCCTGGTCGTTTTATCACAGAGCTCAGAAGTCTCATTTGCAAAGAAATCATCTTGAAATATTGGGAAGCTAAAGGAATCCAAGCCTGAGTATAGGCAAGAAACAAACAAGATCTATATGAATTTCTATCAGTCCTCCCATCCTCTTGTAAATTGTTGGATGCTTTACTATTTTTCCCTTATTTGATTCAGTGTGATTCTGGAGGAGTATATTTGGGATTATGATTCTACTACTGGTTAGGTTCTCTTTTTATTTTAATATTTTACATATTTTTTTTGACTGGTTAGGTTCTAATTCAACAGAATTGAGGTGTTCTTCCACATCTTCTTTCTCCTTATAATCCATCAATTTCCAAGTTCATTTGTCTTCCATGGTAACCTTCCTTTCTTTTGTGGCTTTTCCTCTGTCATAGCAAAACCCCTATCTTTTCTTTCCTTTAGGTACTCCAGTTGTCCATGTTGAGTAACTTGAAGTTGTCTTATAGTTACTACAGTTTTTTTCCTTTCTGTGTGTCATTTTAGTTCATTTTTACTGTATCCTCAACTTTAGTAATCTTTTTTCCTGCATTGTCTAATTAAATTTTTTAACGTATGAAATACAGTTACTATAATTGTTTTAATGTTCTTGTCTACTAATCTAATTCCTGTGTTCTAGACTGATTTCAGTTGATTGCTATTGTCTTCATAATAGGTGTAATTGTGGGTGAAAAAGGGAATATATTCTTCCAAATGAAATTGAACCATGGAGAAATGAAGAAATAAGTTGGATTGGTAGAGTATTAAAGAATAATATTCAACGAAAGACAAGTGAAGAGTTTTTTGTAGTCTTGGAGTGGTTTGGGAAGACCTTTTTGTTGAAGGAAGACTCATTGGTTCTTGAGGTTCAAAGTACGTATTTACCTTGATGATAGGGCATATAATATTTGCAGAAAAGAGAAGAAGGAAATGTTGCTTACTTCTCTGTTAAATTTTTAGGACCATAAAGACTTGGAAGAGGTAGAACAGTGTTCACTTAAAACAATAAAAGCAATAAAAAGTTAATTTCTAGCTAAAATAGAGCACAATTATGTTCATAAAGATGATTGGAATATTGTGATTCTTTGGCAAGTGAGAAAAGGAAAGGACTTCATAGATTCTGAAGAAGTGTTCATCATTTGTTGTTGCACATTTATTTCTTACCTATATGATTCTGACAGATTGCATCAAGGATATAACCACCTTTCTGGTGTTTACTTTGATGTTAACCTTACGAACAGAAATGATGCTGTATGTTTCTGTATGAAACAGGTCAAAGATAGCCTAGAAATGAGTTTATATTCTGCTTTATGATAAGATTCTTAAAATAGCGAAGGTATCAGCATTGGTGTGGACTCCTTCTGCTCATTTTATGATTGTTGGATATAAAGTTTAGAAAGGTTAAGTGCTTAGAGTCATAAAATAGATCTCTGAAGTATTCATGTAAAACCCCACAATTTCTGTTTTCAAAACCAGTATTCTGCCCTCTGCCTCAGATGCTTTTAAGGTTGTAAGTTAGAGGCAGTAGAAATTCTGTTTTAGATAGCATTAATGAAATATCATAATTGTACACTTGATTATGTTTAAGGTACAAAGAAACTTTATATTCATGTTTTTTAACTAAAAGCTTTAGTGTGAATAATAATTGCATTTAAAGAATATTCATAGAATTTTGGAGAAAATTAAATTCTTTACTTGCAAAATACAATCTGCATTTGCTTTGACAACTAATTACTTTACATATGTAAAATAAGTACCTTTCTGTATAGTATATAATTAAGATGCAGTGCTAGGATAGCATTGACTGCTTAATTAAAGCAATTAGGTTATTAGTGGATCATGGCACAGCTTACCTTAAGAGATGTGAGCAGAATACATCATAGATTATGATACAATAAATAGTCATTGAGTTCAAAATACTTTCCATGCAATAAAACATAAAGAATATTTGAGTGCTTTAGTTAACATTTCATTCATTCTTAACATTGTAGATGCATTAAAGGGGAAAAAAAATTCCTTACAGCTTACCGGCTTTTTAAGACTTGGTGCATATCTTGTCAGTGAACTTCCCCACACTGTGACCTATTATTCAAAGCAACCTAACAGAAAACACTTGTTTGCCTGTAGTGTCCCCTAATGTATCTGTATTAGGAATCTTTACCAATGAGTGATAGGTAGCTGGCTAAGTGTTAAGAGAGATAAACCCTGCCTGTGCCTCTGTCTTTCCATCAGAGAGCTATTATCTACCTCACCATATTTGAGAGAAGTGGTGGCATTATCATGGGCTTTGAAATGACTTAATCCTGGATTCAAATTGTAGTTTCAATAATTATTTCCTGGTTATTAGGGTTGGATGCTTAGTTTTTCTGTCTCAGTAATGATAAAATTATGTCTGCTTAATAGACAGGGACAGATTGGATTTTGTGGGACCTAAAGCTACACTTTTGGAAGTGCTTTTTAAGGAGAAGAATACAAAACAAATGATTGTGAACATTTATTTAGAATTAACAAAGAGATCACAATGAAATTTTAATTTGAGGAAGCTGACAAATTCCACATAAATAAGAAAGTCTAAACTCTATTAATTAATAAATGCCTGATACATCCTTTATTATACTTTTTCTTTGGTTGTATGTTGTCTGATAACTTCTTTATAGTGTAACAATTTTGAATTCTTTAGTGAGAATAGAAATATAATTCCATTTTGTACTAGCATGGTTAATTATTTTTAAATTAATGACAATTTAAAAGGGTTCTGTCATTTCACAAATAAGTATTGATTATATCATGTGGATTTCAAAGGTTATTTTCAAACTTGGGAAACTTCTATCGAGTTTTGTTTGTATACAAAAGAAATACTTTCAAATGTACTTTGTATACTGTTATTACAAGTCTGTGTCCTATGAACACAGCAATTTTAATAAATACTATTTCATAGAATTCTCATTTTTTAAAAATGCATGGTGCCTTTGTATCGTATACATTGAGCATATGCTTGACAGTGAAATTCTTTGTGATTCAGTGCTGACAAGAACTGAATACTCCTCTTCCAGCTTTATACTTAGGACTACAAGAATATTCCAAAAACAACAACAACAAAAACTTTTGAGTTTTGTATTTTTCATACCTCCGTTATTTACATACATCTGTTGTTGAGTATTCTGGGATACATTTTTATACTATTGATCTATGTATGGCCTTAAGCCTTTGGGACATGATGATGGGTGACTGACTCAACACAGTGGCCCTTGGGAGTAACCATCATTCTTATACAGTGTATCCAAAGTGCCTTAACCATACATGAAAGGGATTTCATCTGCTAAATACAAATTTTATGTATCCCCAATTCAGTTTCTGCTAGCCAGGTAACAAAAGTGCCTATGGCTGCTCCAATGCACCCTGATACAAGAAGAGATAGGACACAGAAAAAGTTGTTTAAAGAGATCATCAGTTTTAACTAATTATGGTTAAAATACATAAATTGTATAGACTTAACATAATTGTAGGGCCGTGTGAAACAATTGCTAGGGTCATACCTTTGAAAGAGGTTGTGTAAGCAAATGTCCCTAAAGTTTAAGATTCATTAGGTATATGGCAAATTTGCTTCTGGTTTAATGTTTACTTAATGTCTAAATAAAACAGTATTTTCAACTGTAAATATTTTAATATTATCCCCACAAAACCTATTGATATATAATACCTTAGAAAGAATACGATCTATTATTTTTCTATTTCAAATTCAGAAAGTCTTATGCAAATTGAAACAAGTTCTAGATAAGATCTCAATAAGGTGCTTCTTGGTCCTCATTAACAAAGAATTCATAAAGTATTTCCAGTTTAATTATTTTTAAGATGTTATTTATTTATTTGACACAGAGAGAGAGAGCACAGGCAGGGGGAATGGCATGAGAGGGAGAAACAACCTCCCACTGAGCAGAGAGATATATGTGGGGCTGGATCCCGGGACTCTGGGATCATGACCCGAGCTGAAGGCAGAGGCTTAACCTTAACCGACTGAGACACCCAGGTACCTCCCAGTTTAATTTTTTTAAGTAAGCGAGTAACACTTTATTAAAATACCACAATATATATTTTAATTACAAACCTCCAACTAGGGATTAAAATATACAAATATTTCAGTAAAATTAAGCACTTTCCTATTGAAATTTTTTTGGACAATTTTATCATGAGAAAATTATTTTACATGATATAAAGAAAGTGATTTAATAAAAGTATTAGGGCATTATTAAATATTTTATTGTCCTTTTATAATCCCCTAATAATGAAAACATTCTCTTGAGAGGACTCTATTATTATTCTCATTTATAAAGGCTTCCTTCTGCTGGGTAGTGGTTTCGCATGTAATTCCAGAAGTTCTCCCACATTTTTATCAGCTTCATGAAATCTTGTATGTTACATAGAACTTTCCATTTTACTTGATAATCAATTTTCATTTATTTTCCATTTTATTTTGTGATATTTAACATTTGTAAAAAATTAGACTGGCCAACCAGGCAGGGATAGACATTGTAAAATAGAGATGGTTTATTTGAGGAAGATTGTATTAGTTTGCTTAAGGCTGCAATGATAAAATACCACAGACCAGGTGGCTTAAACAACAGACATTTACTTTGTCACAATTTGGAAGGCTGATGAAGTGCCACTGGAGTTGGTTTCTGGTGAGACTTTTCTTCTTGACTTGGAGATGACTGCCTTCTCATTGGGTCCTCAACATGGCCTTCTCTCTGTGCGTGCATGGAGAAAAGAGATCTTTGGTGTCCTTTCCTCTTACAAGGACACCAGTCCTAAGGTATTAGGGTCCCCCTTTTATGACCTCATTTAACCTTAATTACTTATTTCAAGGTCTTATCTCCAAATACAGTCACATTGAGAGGTAAGGCTTCAACATATGGATTTGAAGGGAGCACAGTTCAGTCCACAACAAGGACTAACATTACGAATACTCAGATAATTAATCAACATATTCATGCTTTGACTATTTTTGCTTCTCAGTTCTGCATAATGTACACTTAGATAATAAATGCCCATTATATTTTAATGTTTATGTCAACACTTAATTTCACTCCACATTCTTTTTGTCTTCATGTGTTGTGAAGAGAAGTCAAATACAATTCTTATCTTTGTTCCTTTATAACCACAGTTCTCTTTTTGTTTTTTCCTCTGCCTTCAAGATTTTTCCCTTTGTTTTAGATTTTTGCAATTTGAATATGATATGCTCAGGTACATGGTTTTGTTTTTTGGTTTTTGGTTTTTGTGGGTTTTTTTTGGTATTTATCCTGCTTGGTCTTCTCTGAGCTTTCTGGTCCTGTGGTTTTGGAAAGTTCTCTGTCATTCTTAAAATATTTCATCATCTTCTCTCTTTCTTCTTCTAGTATTTCCATTATGTGTATGCTATACTTCTTGAAATTGTCTTACAGTTCTTGTAAATTCTGTTTTTTTTTTATTTTTGTTCTTTTCTCTTTGCATTTTAAATCAGTTTCTAGCAGGATACTTCAAGCGCACTGATCCTTTTTCAGCTGTATTCAATCCACTACTTAACCCCTCAAAGTCCTTCCTCATTTCTGTTGCAGTTTCTTTTTTAAATTTCTAGCATTTCTTTTTGATTCTTAGAGTTTCCATCTCCCTGCGTATAGCACCATCTATTCTTGTATGCCGTCTACTTTTTCCATTAGAACCCTGAACTTATTACTCATAGTTATTTTAAATTCCTTCTCTGATAATTTCAGATTTTCTGTCTTATTTGAATCTGCTTCTCATTCTTGCTTTGTCTTTTTAGACTCTCTTATTTTTTCTTCCCTTTTGGCATGTCTTGTCATTAATTGTTGAAAACTGGGTAATAGCAATTGGTGTAAATAGGCCTTTAGTGGGAGGTTTATATTAAAGTGACTAAAACGTGTACTGTGTTTTTTGATGTCTTGTGGCTTTTTCGGATCTCAGCCACTATTAATACAGTGCAACTCTGCTGGTGCAGTGGGTAAGGTGTGAAGGATGGGAAGCATTGCTAATCCTGTGATTAAATCTCAAATTTTTAGCAGGCAGGTATGTGTGCAGAGGCTGTGGCCTTCACAGGTGTTTCTTAGCTCCCCACGCCTTAGGTGAAATGGGAAGGTGAGAGGGAGCTGACTGGAGTTGGAGAAATACCTTTCTTACAAGGAGAAAAGGTTCTTAAGGGCTTTCTGCCTGGAGAGAACACTCAGGGCATATTTCAGGGGTTATTTTTCCTCCGCCAGCATCCTTTGGGGATCTTTCTTGGCTGTTTACCTGGAGAATCTGGTGGAGTCCCAGAATATAAAAAACCCAGAAAAATGTGGGCGCCTCCTTAAAGCCCCAGGAGTTCACTCTCAAATCAGTGCTCAGTAGGCTCTAGCAGTTCCTCAACATTACTCTTTATTCCTACCAGTTTATGGCTCCAGGGACGTCTCCTCTGGTAAACAGATCTCTGATGTGGCTCTGTGGATTTGCTTGTCTCTCCAGATTTCGGGGCAGCAGTTTGCCCCGTGACCTTGACCCTCTAATGAGTCTGGGAAAAGCACTGATTTTCAGTGACTATTTCTTTTTCATCCTTTCTTACTGTAAAGGAGGACTGATGACTTTTAAGCTCTTTAGACGAATGTTGGAGCTGAAATGAGCAGTTATATGGCAATTTTGCTTCCCGAGAGTTATACCAAATTAAAAATTACAGTGTATTAATTTTTCATCATAATAATGGATATCACTTAAGAGTTTTTTTCTGCATGAGTCATTGTGCTAAGCACTTTTATGGTCAATTTGATAGAAATCATAGTTGAAGATACATAATCTGGAGCTGGACTGCCTGGGTTCACATCGGGCTTTGCCACTTATGGGGCTGTGGGAAGGTTATTTTACATTCTCTGTCTCAATTTTATCATCTGTTCATGGGAACAATAATAAAACCTAACTTAGGGAGTTGCTATGAGGTTTTAATGAGGTAACACAGGAACAGTGCCTGAGATATTATGAGTGCTATGTGTTTGCTTTTATTATGTCATTGAAGCCTATAATAATCCCCCAAAATAGATATTCTTTTTACAGAGAGGGAACAAAGTCATAGATAGTTTAAGTAATTTGACTAAATGTTACTGAATGGTCAATCCAGATTCCTAAACTATACCTGTGACTGGAGATAATATAGAAGAAAAATCTCCCATTCTAATTCCCATAATTGGCCACACAATTTTTATCACCCAATATAATGCTCCTAGCCTGTAGTAATGAAGTAATGCTATGTAGAAATTAACTTTTATGTGTGTATAACCTGGATATTATGGGTTAATTACATGCATATCTCATGGCCTGGCTTTACTCTGCACAAGTTTTGATTTGTAAAAATAGGCTTTTATGTAAAAAAAAAAAAATCTGAAGGATTCTTGCAGAGTCTCCATAATTTTTATTACCTGGTTAAGTATTCAGTTTTCACAGGGCCACTCATCAGATATCAATATGATATTTTGAAATAACAAGATCATGCAAGCATATAGAGAGGGCCAGGCATTCTCTAGTCCCTCCATGAGCTCCCAGTCCGTTTCCTGGAGAATCAAAATACTTGTTCTTACCTGAATCACCTCTTTTTCATCGTGCTTTTCTTCCCCACTTTTTTCTCTTTCTGTTTGGATAAAAGCAGTGCCTGTGCTTTAAAACAGTCATGTGTCTTTTTAATAAGCTCTGCTCATACTGGTAATGGGGGTAACAGACAGTCATCAATAAGATTTATACTGCATGTATAAACAATATTTATACCATAAAAAACTTCCAGCTTTCAAATGTCGTTGTCATTATTGACATTCAAGATAGCTCTTTACCAACTTTTGTGCTTACTGGAGGATATTGGAGGTTGTTCTGCTTTCCCTCATATAGCAGACACTGAAAAGTATGGTTTTCACTCTTAGGCAAACCATAAAACCCTCTCTAAGAGGAAATAAAAGTGCCAGACTCTTCTGAGAGGGATTCCCATTTGGTGAATCTTTAAAAGCCCATAAATCCAGAATTATATTGCCTTTGATGCAGCTCTTTTCCAGGGGATTCACCACCTTCCTCAGTCTGTTAAGTATTGTATTAACCTTCTCAGATATACTGCACTGTAGTAGGATTTCACGGAACTTTTGTGAAATCGCTAGATACTAATAGCTCGTTCCAACAGATATTCAGACCTCCTTCCTGACCATTCACTTCATCAGAATTTGGCCCCCAATCTATTAGTGCCTCAAAATATGTTTCATAGTAAATTGAAGGAGATAAAGCACTTAAACAGTTTTGTATTTTTTCTTTTCTTCCAGAAAGCATCGCTATCATTCAAAAAACAAGAAAAAACTAATTCAAATAAAAAATGAGATACTTAGGGCACCTGGGTGGCTCAGTTGGTTGAGTGTCGGACTTTTGATTTCTGCTCAGATCATGATCTCAGGGCTGTGAGATGGAGCCCCGCCTGAGGTTCCATGCTGGGCATGGAGTCTACTTAAGATTCTCTCTTTTCCTCTCACTCCCCCTAACCCACATGTGCTTGCTCTCTCTTAAAAAAAAAAAAAAAAAAAGGATAATATAGTATGTGTGGAAGATGGGATGCTCATATGAAGCACACACATACATATGTGTGTGCACCTAACAGGGTTTGCTGAGCAGAGGAATGAGGTTTTATTTTGTTGGTGTGTTGAGTTAGGTATCATCCTTCTTCCAATTTACCAGTTTGGGTCAGAGATTTTGTTAAAGCTAATGTATTTCATGAGGCAACACATTTTCCCAACATATATATTTGAATATAAAGGGTCTTAAATCTCTGTGTAATTAATGTTAAAACATGTGAAAAGCAATAAAAACATTTGCTATGGACAAAGGAAGGTGGGCACTATGGGTAGAATCAGTGGTGTGTCTCCTCAAAGAAAATGACAGTGGGATTTCCTGAGAGTGAACCAGCGTATTATAAAGAAGGGTGACTCCTAGGAGTAAACTGCTTTAAGCATTGGGATTTCAATATCAAAGGGTAACCAGACTCAAGGGGTCTGCTACTTGGGATGCCTGAAATTGAACATAATCCAAGGGAATTTTGAAAGCAAATAATTTTTTCTGTCTTGTTATAAGAAAGGAGACAGGGAGGTAGCTCTCAATGTACTGTCTCCTTGTGGGGTTAGTACAAGAAGCTTTTATTCAGTGTACTAGGGGGTTGGAGGCAGGGAGCTTATACAGGCACTTGTGGTTCAGTTCATTCCTTTTCTGCTTTTGTCTCCTCCCCTTCTCTCTTCTGCTGGTAGTAGCTTTTACTGCATCCTAGCTAGTAAGAGGTTCATTTTTGTTGATGTTGTTTTTTGCTACCAAAAAGAGACCATAACTATTTCTTGCCTGACCTGGTTACTGTGGAGAGGGGTGTGTGTGTGTGAAAGTGTATTAATTAAAGAGCAGAATGGAGCATTTGTAGAGTTTCAGCTGGTATCTTAAGTGATGGTCATGATGGCTACAAATTTT
Source organism: Procyon lotor (assembly GCA_028646535.1). Taxonomy (NCBI): domain Eukaryota; kingdom Metazoa; phylum Chordata; class Mammalia; order Carnivora; family Procyonidae; genus Procyon; species Procyon lotor. The sequence goes on along the minus strand of CM053615.1, from coordinate 44,234,103 downwards.
CCTCAGTATTGAATGGTATTTATTTTGACTTATGGATTCATTGCCAGTGAATTTGTTGGGCAATTGAAAGTACCCTTAGGAATTGTTTCAAAATATGTGAAGATGGATATTTCAAAAAAATATATAGAGTGTGGGACAATCAATTAGAGAAGCCTGGAGCAATTGGAAATTGAGGACTTAATAAAGAGGTAATCTAGAGTTTATTCCTGGAGTTATGAAGCCATTTCACAGCAGTTGTACACTGGTAATATTTGTAACTATCATCAAAAGTGCCATTACAAGAAAGAAATGGGTTAAGCATTATAGATGTCACATTTATATTTGCTCTAGGTGACTTCTAGCAAAATAGAAAGTCCACTGGGTGTGTTTTCATGTATAAATTCGCTGACATCACTGTCATGCAAGCAGTAACAACTGGACGGTTCATTCTTTCATCATTGTTGCTTGAAAATAATTCCTTTATCTACAAGAGATTATAATTCAGAAAGGTATCTCTCTCATCCACTGCATGGGGTTGTATTGTCAAAGTATCAGTTTTCTTGTCAACCAGATTTGAATTTAAATCTATGTTACTAGTTCAGCAACATTGGATATGTTGCTTAACACTTCTGGTCTGCCTGTTTCATTATATATAAAGAATATAGTGGAATAAAATTTTCTAAAATGCAAGGGTATCATTGAAGAATGAGTTTAGTAAATTGTGATGCAATGATTGGAATACGATGCTATTTAAGTTACTTGCCTCTATCTTCCTGTAGACATCATTCCTAAGGATTATGAAGTGGCATCGTCTAGTGATACTCTGAGTCTTAATAAAACAAAGTTGTCTTGGCTACATATTAGTTCCTCACAAGGTTGTTGGAATTTTATGCATTGAAATGGGGCACCAGGAAGATTTTTTGTTTATGAAAATAGTTAAATCTTTTTACTTTAGAGTTTTTCTGGGATGTTAGAACATTATTAGCATTAACTCTACATACTCTGGTAACTTGTACATCCTTTAAGTCCTACTTATTTTCCTGCTGTATCATTTAGAAAACACTGAACCTGGCTTCATTCAGCCTCAGGTGAGCAGGCCAGAACTGCCACAAATCTGACGTTGGGGAGCATATAATGCAAATAGAACAAAAAGCCATACAATTTGTTTAGGTGATGAGGGTTAAAAAATAGAATCAGTCAGTTAAGATGTTTCATGTCATAATCAGGATATGAAACACTGTATCAGTTGATGAATTACTTTGAGCTATCATTTAAGGAGAGTAATTTCTTGGGTGCCTGGGTGGCTCAGTGGGTTAAAGCCTCTACCTTCAGCTCAGGTCATAATCTCAGGGTCCTGGGATTTAGCCCTGCATTGGACTCTCTGCTCAGCAGGGAGCCTATTTCCCCCTCTCTCTCTGCCTACCTCTCTGCCTACTTATGATCTCTCTCTCTCTCTCAAATAAATAAATAAAATCTTTTAAAAAATATTTTTAAAAAAGGAGAGTAATTTCTCACAAGGATTGAGTTATGAAGAAAATTACTTAAATAGGTTTTCAAATAATGAACTTTTTGGATGTTTCATTGTATTATTTTACTAATTGAACTTCCTTTTTCTTTCTTCACTGAGATTGATGCCTTAGATGTAGAGCCTTTAGTGATACATTTTTGTACATGAAATCTTTATTTGCTCCCCTGGTACTTATTAAATACTAGTAAGTATTTGAATACGAAGCAAATCTAGATATTGGTTGATGATATAAAGATAGTAAGTTAGATTTTAATTAGTTATATGAAAGGGACTATGAACTTGGAAGTGGCCAAATTTGGGCTGTAGATGGACTGTGGCGTTATAAATCTTAAACTTGCAAAATCAGGAGTGCCTGGGTTGGTTAAGTGACTGCCTTCGGCTCAGGTCATGGTCCAGGAGTCCCAGGATTGAGTCCCACATCAGAGGCTCCCTGCTCAGTGGGGAGTCTGTTTCTTCCTCTGATCCCCCCCCCCTCAGGCTCTTGCTCTCATTCTGTTTCAAATAAATAAAATTTTAAAATAAATAAACTTACAAAATCATATTATGGAATCTTGATATGTGAATATAATTAGAATTAGGTTTGGCTATGTATGTTTTAAAAATAATAGAGGCTTATATGAGAGCAGTTTATTCCTGTCATACCTAAAACATTGTTAGTCAAGTGTTGCTACAGTAACTCCAATATCATCAGAGACTGAGATTTTCTTTCTTTCTGTTCCCTGATCATAAATTACACACGGCTTCAGTTCTCCAAAGTTACTGTCTAAAAAGTGGTCAGTAAATCTAGATCCATAAGCCAAATCTACTACTTAACCAAATTTTTGTATATAGAATTGTTTCGGAACATAACCACTCCCATTTATGTGTTGTCTAAGGCTCCTTTCATTGTACAGTGGCAGCCTTGCATAGTTATGACAGACTATAGGGCTGGTAAAATTAAGTATGTTTGCTATGTGGTCTGTTATTAAAAACAGTTTGCTGACTCATCATCTAAGACAGTGCTATTAGAAATGTAACGTTAATCTCACATGTAATGAAATTTTCTAGGAGCCACATTAAAAAAAAGTTAAAAAAACTACATTTCATTTTAATAATGAAATTCATTTAAGTCTTTAAAAATTAATGTGTAATAAATTAAGAAAATGAGATACTTTAATTTTTTCTAAGTTTTTGATATTTGAAATATATTTTGACTTGTATCTCTCTCACTTCAATATTTCAGTTGTCACATGTGGCAAGTGGCTACCATACTGAACAAGAGAGGGCTAGTATGTCAAAATGAGTACTACCCATATCCATATCCTTTGCTTTGTTGATAGTAAGAGGGAGAAAGGGTAGAAATTTGGAGAGGAACACATAGGATGAATATAAAGCAAATAGCAATATTATATATTTAATAACACAGTCATTAATATTCACATTAAAGGTACATGATTTAAAGATATCAATTAAAAGACAGTGATTGTCCAGTCATACAAAGCAAGAACAAACTATATGCTGCCAAAAGGAAAGCACCTTTAAATATAAATGCACAAATAGGTTAAAAGTAAAAGAATAGAAAAAGTTACACTATGCTAACAGTCTTCAAAGAAGGTGAGGTGATTATCTTAGTATCAAATAAAATAAATTTCAGGAGAAAAATATTACCAAGTATAAGGGGGTTCCTTTAATAGTGGTGAGGCATCAGTTTTTATCACAAGAACATAATAATTATAAATATTTTGTTACCTAATCCCAAATAATAAATATGGTTAAATGTATAAATGTGCTATATGTCCTTATTGCTATTCATTCATATTTTGCATCCTCACTTCTAAATCTAGATTATGTGGGGCACCTGGGTGTCTCAGTGGGTTAAAGCGTCTGCCTTCGGCTCAGGTCATGATCTTAGGATCCTGGGATTCAGCCCCACACTGGGCTCTCTGCTCAGCAGGGAGCTTACTTCCCACCCCCTCTCTCCCTGCTTCTCTGTCTGCTTGTGATCTCTCTCTCTCTCAAATAGTATTTCCCAGCTCTTTCTATGAAGTCAGCATTACTCTAATAACATAAGACAAACTTTTCCATAATGGTTCTGGACCAATTTTTGGTAGATAGATAAAGAAATTGATATATGTATCCATATGTATGGGTACACGTATGGATACAAAGATAAATAAACTTTGATCCATACTATGTACCATATTAAAAAAATTAACATAGGGCCAAGTGTAAAACCTAAAACTTCAAAACTTCTAGAAGATAATAAAGGGGAATATTTTTGTGATATTCATAAGGCAAAAATTCCTTTGATAAAAATATCATAGGCATGGTCCCTCAAAACTTGATAAATTGGATTTCATTAAAATTAATTACATCTGCTCTTCCAAAGACATATTAAAAGGCACACACTGGGAGAAATTACTTGTGAATTAGATGTCAGACAAGTGGCTTATAATAATAATATATACTTCTCAAAACAATATAAAAATCACTAAAAAGAAAGGGAGAAAAGATTGAAGATTTAAGATCTAAAAGACTTAAGATCTAAAAACGATTTAAGAAGATTTGGGGCACCTGGGTGGCTCAGTGGGTTAAAGCCTCTGCCTTCGGCTCAGGTCATGATCTCAGGGTCCTGGGATCAAGCCCCGCATCGGGCTCTCTGCTCAGCGAGGGGCCTGCTTCTCCCTCTCTCTCTGCCTGTCTCTCTGCCTACTTGTGATATCTCTCTTTCAAATAAATGAATGAAATATTAAAAAAAAATTTAAGAAGATTTAACACTTTATTAAAGAAGATGTACGGATAATAAAGCAGATGATAATATCTACATCAGTACTAGTCCTTTGGGAAATGCAAATTAAAACTACAAAAAGATACCACAACACACCTAATGGATTGTCTAAAATTGAAAAAGCCTAACTATATGGAGTGTTCAGGAAGATGTGGAATAACTAGAATCCTCTTGCACTGATGGTAGAAGTTACATGGTACAAGTATTTGGAAATCTTAAAAAAAAATATATACACACACACATACATACATACATATAGAAGGAAGCATATACTTCCTTCCATACTTCCTTATTACTTTCTTCCATACTACTTAACAGTTCCACTCCTAAATATTCAACCAAGGGGCATGAGGGCATATAGTCACATAAATACTTATATATAAAAGTTCATGGCATCTGTATTTGCTGAAAAATGGATACAACAAATGTCTGCCAGTAGGTGAATTGATTAAATAAATTGTGATGTGGCTGTAAATGAAATGCTATTGAAGAATAAAAGGAATAAACTATTAATGTGCACTAAAAACAATGGATGAAGTTCTAAGTAATTTTATTTATTGAAAAGAGGCCAGACCAAAAGAAGTGTAACCTGTGTGATTGTTTATTTGTATAATATTCTTATAAAATGTATCTGTACTGACAGAAGGCAGATTAGTAGTTGCCTTGGGATGAGGAAGGATAGGAGTGATATTAGAGTCCTGAGAAAGAAGTTAAGGATGGTAGGTATATTATCTTGATTGTGATGATGGTTTCTCAGGCATATATATAAGATATATTAAATCTTATTAAATTGCCCAGTAAAACTCCTGAGAAAATAATAATATCTTTGACTCCACCATTCTAAGTGAAATGCATTTGATTTAAAAGTCATACAGAGTAAGTTAATGCTAGACATCCAAATGTACTTGTTCATGGACTGGCAGAAGAAAAGTTGTGTTTCCCCCCGCCCCCACAAATTCATGGAAAATAGCTAACTGGCTGTATAATTGCCATGGACAGAATAGTGTTCTCCCCAAATCAAGTGTTGGAGCCCTGACCCCAAATGTAACTGTATCTGGTGATAGGGGTCTTTAAGAGGTAATAAAAGTTAAATGAAGTCATAAGAGTGAGGCATTAATCCAATAGAATTGTGGCTTTATAAGAAGGAGAAGAAATCTCATTTTTCCCATTCTCTCTCTCTTGGTTTCTTTCCAGGTGGTCGCACAGTTAGAAGGTGGTCATCTGTAAGCCAGGAAAAGAGCTCTCATGAGAACCCAACCATGCTGGCCCCCTGATCTCGGACTTACAGCCTCCCCAACTGTAAGTAAATACATTTCTGTTGTTTGAGCCACCTAGTCCGTGATATTTTGTTATGACAGTTCAAGCTGACTAATAAAATAGTTACAAATGAATGCATAGGCATGATCTCTAAAGTCTGAAACTTAAGTTTTAAGTTTTATAGCGATTGTCAAAATTTGAGTAAACATCAAATCTGAGTGAATGTTTTGTTAGAACAAAAAATGATACTTAAAATTTATTTTGAGCCCAATTTTACATCAGAGAATAGTAATAATTAGTTGCCTTTTATTAATTTAGCATATGCATTGTTTATATTACCTTAAGATTACTAACCACTGAATATTTCAATAGCTTATTAAAATATACTTTTGAACATCTGGTTAAGTAACTGGTTGACTCACTAAGTTATTAAGGATTTCAAATGCCCTTTCTTCCTTCTTATTTCTATACAGAAGACAGAAAAACTATATTCTTGCTGCTCTAGGCTCCTTTGAACCTATAGATTTGTGTGAAACAATTCTAACTCAACATAAATGGCAGTTTGGGGGAGCTTCTGGGAAGTGTTTTGCTTTTCCTCATAAAAAGAAAAGATAACACTGGTTTCTCGATCTCCCAGTCCATTTCACTTTCCGTGCGGTTAGGATATGGGCTGCAAGGGAAAGGAAAAATCATCACAGATATACAACTTCCAGTACTTGAGCAAGTGAATGAACTCCACTGCACACTTAACCTCTATCCATCTTGTTGTATGAAAACAAATATTTAAGTTACTGAATGTTAAGTATTTTGCTTAATGCAGCAAAATCCAATCTTCATTAGTAAGCTTAGTGTGTCTCAAAAATATTGTTTGGTGTTAAGGTTACAGAAATGGAAAATGCTGATTTTAATTCCGAACACTAGAGTATCATGAGGGTAGCACCTAAAGAAATGGTTGGAAAGAGTTGCCCTTGTGAGGTGAAGACACAACGCCAAGGAATTGTTCTGATGACCGTTACTCAGCCTGTTGGGTACCGACACTCCCTGGGAGTGAAGGCTTGGAAGGAAGAGTATTACTTAGCTAGACAAAGAGATGGAAGGGTATTCCAGCCTCCGGGAAGAATCGCCCATGTAAAATGTCTTGATCCTTCTTTCAAAATATATCTTTAAGCCTTCCACTTTTCTCCCTCCCTGCCCCTTCAGTCCTACTTCAGATCACAGCCAAGTCTCCTCCACCTTTTCCCTCTTCTGCGCTCACCTCCACCTGGAATCCTTTTCCTACTAGTAGCTAGCAAGATCTGTTGAAAGATCTGGAAAGATTCCTTTCCTGAAAGGAAAAGAGATCGTGTCACTCTACTGCTTTCAGTCTTGCAGTAGACACTACCGTGAGGAAAATGTAAGTTAGTTTATATAATAAGTGTCTGGAAAGTATGAAGATGAGATAGAAAAATGAAGCATATCAGGCAACCCAATAATAACCCCTTAGGATTAAACCTGGATTTAATGATGTGACAAATATATCAACTACAATACACAAATAAAACACCTCTCTTTTAATGCTCTTTGGACAGCTAATATTTTGATTGTGAGACCTATTCATTTTTATTTTTATGTGAAATACTTTCAAGAAAAAAAGGGGGAGAGTAGAAAAAGAAAACATTGCTGAAGCAGTTGCCGTGAATGGCGTTAAGCTCTCGTTGTGTGTGGTATGTGCAAAAGAATCTGACATAGTTGATTACAAAATCACTGCAGTCACTTCATGCAGGTGAGCAGAAAAACCTGGCTTGTGTGCCAACATCGCTGGAAGCATTTATATGAAGGAAAAGCCAAGCACTCCCTGGTGTAATACACCCCACGATCTATTGTGGGAATGAGGAAGCTCAGCTGCAAACAATTGGGAATATAGCAAAATCTTTTACCCATGACTTTATGCAGAGGCTTTGTTTTTGCAAAACTTTTTTCACTTTGCCTCTCGAAATATACTGAGATTTCCACACAGTGTACAGTGAGTAAAACAGTAAAAAGTGGAACTTAGAGAGGGCTGTGTTTTTGGAATGGGTCAAATCGGGTTGGTTCAGCACAGGGAGGACTCAAGATGTTTTACTGGCTTGTCCTGCATTCAGGGGTCTGGGACCAAGAATCAAATTACAAAGTTGTGTTCTTTGCTTTTTAACTGATGGGGCTGGAGGGTAGTAGAAGGGAATGGACAATTAGGAGAAAAGGAAGAGACCATGAGGTTATTAGCTAGAGACCTTAGTGTGGCAGGTCATATAAGATCAGAGAAACTTAACCAAACTCCCTTAATGTTATGTTACCAAGAATGTTGTAGTTGTAGTGTGCATTGATGTATTATATCTCTTCATCTTTGCTTTTCTGATTTGCAATTAATGTATGATTTAGGTATTAAATCCATATAATCAAATGTCTTTCATTAAGTTAATAGAAAAAAGCAACTTTAAGAAATTAACATGCAGTTTACTTTGCAGTTTAGTTTAATAATTTGTGCATATTTGTGCACAATATAGCAATTTCTAATTTTCATATTTACTATCTCTGCTCTCACATTGCTTACTGGACTGTTTGTATTTTGTTATTGGTCTCTTTTCTCTTTCCTTTGCTATAAACACATGAACAAATGAGTTTGTTGCTTATGATACATGTATATCAATAAATCAAGGGAGGAAAACTACACATATATTTGTAGAAATGAAATCATTACCACAAACCCTGTATTACTTAGGATTCTAGTCAGATGTGCTCAGTCACAGCACTGCCTGACACCTTTTCTGCTTGCGCAGAGTAAGGTCTGTGACCAGTGATGTAGAACCCATAAGGAAAGCAGGCAGAATTGATGTGAATGGAAATTCGGAATGGCCACATTTTGATTCAGGCTCCTAAAATTAGACAGCCGTGCTGATCAGTTCTTAATATTACCAGTGAGGTTACAGAAATAGCCAATGTTGTTAAATTCATAAGATATAAATTTAATGTAACCACAGTCCTGCAATCACCACTGAGCACTTTGTTCCTGCCGGACACAGAAAATAAGCAATCTCTGAGACCCAACCTTTCAATTAAGGAGATAGGAGGAAGTCGGTTGTATGGAGCAATTCAAAATGAATAAAGAGAGTGTGTTTTAAAGTGAAATAAAGTGGCTGAAAGGCATGGCCACATGTGTCAAATTCAGTCTCTTAACTGCAAATTTGATTGGTGTGATGTGGGACAGTAGTTCTAGGTGGGGGACAGGGTCTTCAGAGTCACTACATAACTGAGTGAACTGAGACAGGCTTCTTCATCTAAGAGGAATTACAAATCTTATTTTTAGGTAAGATTTGAAGCTTAAAATGAGAAAATCTGTATGAAAGATCTGAAACACAGTAGAGCACTAAATAAAAAAAACGCAGTTTCCTTTCTTTTCTTTTTAGCTCAAGATTACCTCCTAGCAATTGGGAACAAATTATTTTTAAGAACTCCAGAACAATTCACTAACATTTGGTCATTTAGCTAAGTAACTATGTAATTTACAGAAACTAAACACACCATAAGATTTAGGGGAAAAGATGTGATAGAATTTCCTTTGTTCAAAGAAATTTTGCATTGACAATAACCAAAATGGAGTCCATCACTTCTACAGTGAAACGTAGGCATATTTTGTTATGAAGTCTCTAAAGAGGTGAATGAATGAATGAAAATTATTGTCTAGATAGTGATGATTGTTGATGTAAAAATATGCATTTTCATAAGTGGGGAAACAAATAGTATGTAGAGAATTAAAAAAAAGCTTCTATTAGAAGATTAGATGAAATTAGAGAAATTGTTATGAGCCAAGGTAATTTTCTTAAAGAAATAGCACCAAACATAAGTGGCAAAGTGAAACACTCTTCCAAAATTATCTAAACACTCAATAAGGTTAATAGGATAAAAAAGTCCTAAGATTTTTTTGGGACCTTTAAGCAAGAGAAGCAGAAAGTTTAGTTCAGTATAATTCAAAAAACCTGTATTATTTATCAAATGGCATATACGGCACTGAACACAATACAGGGTTTTTTTTTTAATATTTTATTTATTTATTTGACAGAGAGAGATCACAAGTAGGCAGAGAGGCAGGCAGGCAGAGAGGGGGAAGCAGGCTCCCTGCTGAGCAGAGAGCCTGATGCAGGGCTTGATCCCAGGACCCTGGGATCATGACCTGAGCCGAAGGCAGAGGCTTTAACCCACTGAGCCACCTGTGCCCCAAACACAGTATAGTTTTAAGATGTTTTCAGCCCCTGGCCCACAGAATCTAATATCTCAGTGGGGACGAAAGGCAAGTCAGCAGATACTTCCAATGCCATCTCATTTTAAGAGTTTTCTATGTAAAGTTCCAGAGTGTACCTCTGAGAAGACAGAGGTTTTTGACATTTTAATTGTGTTTTGTTTGCCTTGTTTTATCTTAACTGATAAACCTACAATACCTCAGTCTATATAATTGGTACATAGTAGATATTAAATAAATATTTATTGAATGATTGTGTAATCAAATGAAAAAGGAAACAACATTCTACTTAAAGGGAAATAATTTTAACTTTTCATAGATATGTGTCCCAAACTTACAGCATCCTCCCTATTAGTAAAAATATGTACATGAACATCCCCAACCGAAGTATATGAATGTTGATATACATGTACTACTGTGCTAATAATCTGTTAGCAACATTAGAAAGTGTAAACAAATAGAGATAAAAATATACAAATCAGTGGGAATAGAAAATCTGGTATTTTTCTTGGCGTTCACTTGTAAATATTTTTGTGTGTTTCCTGGGATGTGTGGAATGAGGTTGTTTTATTTGGTTTTGTTTTGAAGGAACAAATATGGGAGTAAAAATGTTATCTGATGTTTCTGTGACACAAGGTAAATTTAGAGTGATCTATAATTCTTCAGTATATATAATCTTAAAAGTCAGAACCAAAGGAATACATGCTTTTTAGTTGGTAAAATTGAGTAAATGATCTGGTACATTTCACGTGGGCAAAGTCAGTCAAGAAAATAACATATGAAATGGCAGTTATAATGCTATTGATTGCATCCTTGAGTGAGTTAATTTACAGTTTGTAGGTAAAGGAAAACTCTGCCTTATGAAGATAATAGAAAAAAATTTCCTGGTAAAATAGATTGTTTAATCTTTGAACATAGTTAAACAGTTTTCTCTTCTACTGCAGATTTGTCACATCCCAATTAAGTAACTAGTACTTAGACAATACAGGAAACAAAAAGAAATGCATTACAATTAGTGGAACTTTATTAGCAAACATAAATTATGCTTGATTAGACTTCAACTTTCACTGAAATTTTCTTTTAAAAAAATTTGGTTATCTCATTTCATGATTTTTTCCAAGGTGGTATGATGGATAGAATGTGGCCAGCATAACCCAGGCAAACGGATATGACTTACTTGATCGTAGATAAAAGATGCAGTGAAAGATACAATGACTAAACACCAATCAGCAGGCTTGAAGATGCTGTCCGAAAAGTTCTTCTTACTATTTTATGGGCATTGTATGAACCCACTGATCTCTGTCATCTGTTGTGGAGATTCTATTTACCTTTAGCTATGTGTAGTGGTTATCAATACCTTTAGGAATTATTTTCAGCCAGATCTGAACACAGGCTGGCTGGAATCACGGTAGACCTGGGAAATTGACATTGGATTCTTCCAAACAGAGCATTCAGAGCGTCCAGGGCAAGTTTCAGGAATCAAGCCCAGCCTGTTTTGAGTGTACCCTGCATGGAGGAGTCCAACATCAGTTTCCCAGGTGTGCATCACTCCAGCCAGCCTACTCTTAACCTGGCTGAAATTTATTCCCAGGGTGTTACACTAGCTCACATTAGTAAATTTGATCTTGGGCATCTGTGGCAATGGAATAGGTGGAATTTCCCAGCTGGAGCCAAAGACACAAAAGATGTTCATCCATAGGATCCTGTTTTATCAGGGATGTGGCTTTGTTTTTATCAACATTATCATAAGATACCCTGGTAGCCCCTGCACGGTTGATATTCCACCACCTTTATCATGAATAAGCTCAGGATATAGTCTCATTGAAAATAATTTCATGAAATTACCATTATTGGGGTACAGAAGATTATATTAGGTCATATGTACATCTCTGAGTATCCACTGTGGCCAAGGAGATAACAGTGCTCTGATTAGCAAGATGCTATTTCCAACATTGAATGTGTGGAGTATTTATGTATACCAAACCAGATGTACTCTGTGAGCCATGGAGGGCTATTCCCCATTGAAGAATCATTGTTATCTGAAGTCAAAATGGATGACAGGCAATTAAGATGATCAGATTTCCTCTATAAAGTAATATCCTCAGACACTTCTCTTTTCAGGGAACTGTCATCTGAATGGCACTCACTTTTATTAAAAATGTTACTCTTCATGGGGAAAAAATTTTGATGTAGCCTGGTCTGAGTCAGGTTACATCCTTTCCAGCAGAAGATTTCTTTTTTTCTAAATATCCCCTTACAATATTTGTCATATATCTACCAACTATCTTAAAATACATCTGTTTTTCAAAGGCAGTGGATATTTTATTTTTATAGAATTACTGTTTTCATCATTACATAAAGTCTGATAATTGATATAATTAAGAAATTGAATTGAGGCTATCCCATTAGCAGAAAAACTTAGAAACATCTAATAGAGATTTTTTTCCTACTCAAGTCATTTTTCCTCAAAGGCCATCCTTTTGAACTGGGAATTAGCAAGTCATTCAAACTTTATGGCATTGTATTCTTCTGAAATTCAGAGATCACAGAAGTTAAAGAAGAAAAGACCTTTAAAATGGCCACTAAGTCAAGCTTATGACTTCCTGTCACAGCAGGAGAGAAAAAAGAGTTACTGATCTTTATTGTAAAAAAACACAAATCTATTCTATTAAAGTTATAATACAGTATACTGTAGAAATACATAATCACTTTCAGATCATTAAAGACAAAATTTTCAAAGATTTTTAATTGAAAAATATTTGTATTCTTACTTTGGTGTTTTAATATGTATTTTCTTTCAATTTAATTTATTTTAAAAGTGCAGTTTGAATTACCAAGGACACTTTACTTAATAGCAGAAATAGAAAATACCTAATGGATTTCAAGCAGTTTTACACACATATGCTATATATAATTGTATATATGTAAGTATAGATGAACTTGTACGTTTGTACATATTGAGAGCATATGCGTAGAACTGCTAGAGGAAAGATAACTAGATAGTGTCTTCCATTGATTTAATTGATGATAAACTATTTTGAATTTTCTAAATTTGTAAGCTATTGATACTTAATAGGATATTTTTTCTTTGATTATCTTCCAGGGACAAATAATCTTAACTTTATTTACCTTTATATGATAAGCTATATTAAATCAAACCTTAGAAGCCTAGTAAACTAGGCTATCACTAAATATTATTTTTTGGTTCCAAAATATTATATTTAATTTTATGTTTGATGTAATTCTCTAAGTTATGAAAGTACTGGTCAACCAGCATGTTGATCACTTGGACAGGACAATGTTATTTCAGAAAGCGTAATGGTATTCTCAAGACAATTTTTTTCCCTTTCATATTTACCCTCCATTGCACATTATCATAAAGTTGACCTCAACATGAATGCATTAAAACTCACTTATTTAAAATTTGTTAATTTTGAAACTCTAGGAATCTGGCAATTAGTTAATAAATCTTTAGGAATTGTATTATAAATTAAGTTTTTAGAAAACGCTTTAAGTTTATTTGAGGCCATTTACGAATGTTTTATATTTTTTAACAAGTTTATCTATTTTCAATGCACAACTTTACTGAAACATTTATATATATTATATATAACATGTAAATCATATTCTAGTTTGCTAGGGCTGTAATTCCACTGTGCCACAAACTAGATTGCTTAAAATACCAGAAGTGTATTGTCTTAGCATTCTGGAGTCAAGAAGCCCAAAATCCAGGCATCAGAAGGCCATGCTGCCTCTAAGACTTTGGGTAGAATTATTCCTTGCCTCTTCTTAATTCCAGGAATCATTGGAGTTCCCTGGCTTGCACCTGTGTCAATGCAGTCTCTGTCTCCATCATCACATGGTCATCTTTACATCATGTTCCCTTTGTCCGTGTCATTTTTTGTGTACAAATTTCTTCTTTTTGTCAAGACACCAGTTTAAGGAATATCTTAATGATCTCACTTTAATTTGATTACCTCTGTTAAAATCCTCTTTCCATATAAGATCACACTGTGGGATTTTGGAACTTGGACTTCAACATTCATTTTTTAGGGGAGGTAATTTCATGTGTAACATGGAATCACAGAGGAACGGGTAGTGATATCAAAAAGAAGGAAATAGAAATAACCTGGTAACATATAAATCCAGAGTCTGAGAACAATGAAACTACTCCCAGCATGGCTGGGGGGGGGCGGGAATGGAAGGAGAAAAGAAGAGACTAGAACAGGAAAGGAAAACAAAACAAAATGAAACTTGAAGCATAAATGAAGAGAAGAAATACCTTACAAATCTCAATGAGATATAATAAAATAACTGATTTCATAAGGGAATTAATATTTGATGTCCATAGTGATTCTAAGTTATCAATAAAGAAACTTACTTTTATTGCAGTTTATTTAGAGAAATAGTAAAGTTTATGATATATATTTTGAGGGGAAAAAACCTCTATTTTTTAAATATATTCAGCATCTTGATTGTTTTTAGGTTAAAAGGAAAGTTTAACAAACACCATATTTCCCATTGGTCCCAAATACAAAAAATTAAAAATAAAATGGAATCATAATAGTGCTTCATTAAAAAGCACTATTATGATTCCATTTTATTTTTAATTTTTGTTTTTTCAGCAAAAACTCTATCATCTAACTTTAAACAAAAGAAAGAAAAATTTAGCACATGTTGATACAAATATTATAAAAATACAAAATATGTAAAGGAAATAATTAGAATGCATTTAAATAATTTGAAGAGTTTCTCAAAGTAACATTATAAAAGGGAGCCCTGAGCGTAATGTAATGTTCTTTTGTGTCTTAAAATATATCTTCTTATGAAAAATGAGGCAGTTAAAAAACAAAACACTAGTTTTTCTAATTAGTCACCAATGATCAAGAAAGGGTTAAAAAAGTATTTTAATGATAAAATCTAGGTGCCCCTGGGTGGCTCAGTCAGTTAAGCATGAGACTTTAATTTTGGATCAGGTCATGATCTCAGAGTTCCGAAATGGAGCTCTGGGCTCTGTGCTCGGTATGGAGTCTGCTTGTCCCTCTCCCTCCCAGCCGGCTTGTGCTCTTTCTTTCTTTCTTTCAAATAAATAAATTTTTTAAGAAAATCTTAAAAAAAAAATAGAACCATTTTTTAAATCATCAGTGGAGTCACAAGTGCCATTTCCCATTTAGTACTGATTATCTTATCTAAGATTTTTTAGGTAAACTGGATATAAGGGGAAGCTTTCTAATTTTTTCTTTTCTTTTTTTTAAGATTTTATTTATTTATTTGACAGAGAGAGAGAGAGATCACAATTAGGCAGAGAGGCAGACAGAGGGAGAGAGGGAAGCAGGTTCTCCGCTGAGCAGAGAGCCTGATGTGGGGCTCGATCTCAGGACCCTGAGATCATGACCTGAGCCGAAGGCAGACACTTAACCATCTGAGCCACCCAGGCACCCCTCTAATGTTTTTTCAAATAGGATTATTTTCTACCTTGTTTAAAACCTTTTAATGACTCCTTTTTGTTCAATTGTACCTTTCAAAGACCTTGGATATTTCACTCAGTTTTCTCTTTTTTTTCCTCTAGCCTAGTATCTCAATCAGCCCTTGACCCACGGGTGTTACTGAAGTTCCCAGAATGTATCTTACTTTGTTTAAACTTGGCACCTTTGCAAAACTGTTCCATTTGACTTAGCTTGGCTCAATTCTGCCCCTAATTTTCACAGAAATCCTGTTCAGTTTTCATATTTCTTCTTAGATATCACTCAGTCCAGGAACCTTAGCAGATGACTTAATATTGTATTACCATCGACCTATATACCTTTCCAGAGTACTTTGGATATAGCAATTACCACTCACTATTAAACCCAGTCGTGATCATGTATTCTTCCTTATACTATCTCACTGAGGACAGGACTATGTCTTGTTTATTATCTTATTCCCAGAATCTAAACACTGCCTGGCACATAGTATGGGCTCAATAAATAAATTTTTCCATACATTTTTACTTCTATATGACTTCATATACTGTTTCTAACACTTTTGTAGAATAGGAGTGAGTTATTTTTTTTTTTTAAGATTTTATTTATTTATTTGACAGAGAGAGAGAGAGAGATCACAAGTAGGCAGAGAGGCAGGCAGAGAGAGAGGGGGAAGCAGGCTCCCCGCTGAGCAGAGAGCCCGATGTGGGGCTCAATTCCAGGACCCCGAGATCACGACCTGAGCTGAAGGCAGAGGCTTTAACCCACTGAGCCACCCAGGCACCCCAGGAGTGAGTTATTTGAAGACAGTGTCGATTCTTCCAAAGGATCTCAAAATAAATTGCAACCATGATTTTTTCATCTCTTGTCATGGTCTAGATTTGTTTTTAATCTACAAGTGCGTGTGATTTTAATCTTTTAAATTAATTATTAGCTATATAAAGTATTTTCTCAATAACTAGAGACATATATGAAAAGCATGTAAAAAAAATCTGAACCTCCATCCAGCTCTCTGGAATTCTTTCACTAAGCACTCTAAAAGATTTATTCAAAATAATGATTATATTTTATCATAGTGTTTATTTAGAGTGGTATGCATTCTCTATTTCTCAGAATGCTATAACTTTAAGTGTTATTTCACAAAGACTCAGATGGGTTCAATAGGTTATACTTAAAAAAAAAGTTTTAAAAACCCAAACTTTGTAGGACCTATTATCACTTTTTCTCTCAAATTTTGGCATGTGACTCACATACAAAAGTTGACATAATAAATTCTATAATAATTTCTACTTCTGTAGAGTGAGTATCTCAGTAGAAGTCACTTGTACAATATGTCATGTTATCCTTATGGTGCCATCTGCATTTTATATATATTGGCAATAATGTTTATGATCATTATGTTCAATAATTTAGGTAATACGTTTGTGATGTATCAGTACTATTATACCAAATATTCCTCATCTACTACCTGTTAGGTCATTTTCTATAAGAGGATTATGTTATTCCTTATTCTTTGATGGCACTCTTGTCTATATGAGTTAGTTAATTATTAATTAATTAATTGTAAGCATGAGTAATGGTATGTCTTTTCTGAGCAGAAGTTTTCAAAATTAGCTTAGAGCTTGTCACGTTACTTTTTCCTCTATACCAAGACAAGTGACGTTCCAGATGGGGGCTCCTATGACACTGTATATAAAGCAGAGATGCAATTGACCACTTGAGATTCCTCCTTCATGTAGCTGTGCAAACTTTAACTCATTACTTAACCTCTCTGACCTCAATTTTATTATTTGGAGACATGAGTAATGGTATCTTTTCATGTCATTTTTATGATTAGTTAATAAGCAAATGTAAGTAAATCAGCTAGGTACCTGGAAATTAGTATAGAAATAATAAATGGTAGAAATCTCCATTAATAATCTTTGAAACTTAGCGAGAAGAAAGTTACTCTGGGTTTCCCTTTGGTATTAACATATTGAATTTTCAACATTCAAAAAACAATGGAAAATAATGCAAATAACTTATATACCCATTCAATTGTCAGTACTTACTACTGATAAAAATAATTATGGTTATTATAACTTTATTATAATAATAAGTATTTATTAATTATTAATATATTGCATTCTTCTCCATATCTAAAAACAGAAAATCATATCACTTCATCCATAAATACTGGAATATGTATTTCTGAAATTACGGGTTTCCTCAAAACAGTGCAATTATTACAGTCACCAAATTAAGGACTCCTGAAGTCACTTAATATCTCATGGATTTTTAAAATTATACTAATTGTTCATAAAATAGTTGTAAATTTGGTTTGTTAGGACTAGTATTTAAACAAAGCTTTTATGTTTCCCTAGTCTAGTTTTGTGTGTGTGTGTGTGTGTGTGTGTGTGTGTGTGTGTGTGTGTGAGAGAGAGAGAGAGAGAGAGAGAGAGAGAGAGAGAGAGAGAAACTTTTTGGGAAAATTTTTATATATAAAAAAGTAGAGACAAGTAGAATAATGAACACCTATTTACCTGGCAACTAGATTCAATTACTAACATTTTGCTATATTTAATAAATCTATCTAATTGTCTAACTTTATTGCTAAACTGTTTTAAAGTAAATTGCAAAGGTCCTAACATCCCCTAAATACTCATAAAGACATCATGAAAAAAACATTCTCCAACATATTTTATACCACAAACAGCTAAACTAATTATTACTTACATCTAATACCTAGTTCATTTTAATATTTCTAAGGTATTTTTCCTTAGCTGGGTTGAAATGGCAGAGAGGTATATGCTGAATAGTGAGTGACTAAAAAAACGTCCTCATATTAGTCAACCTTCAGTCCTGGCTACCACAGCACCCAAGTGTGTGTTATTATGACCAGATGTGAGTCAAAACCCCTAAAAACAGCCTGGAAAGGAGATATATAACAAATGTATATCATTCAGGGCATGAGACCATAATGATAGGCTAAAAGACACCTATCATTGGCAGGAAACCAGTAAAATACTGAAAGCAGACATTGAACTCTTCTGGGGAGAGTGAACAGAAGTAATTGGAGAGGCAGTTGTTTACTGAAGAGTGGGGTAGTATGAGAGGGAATAGTTTAGTGACATGTACAGAATGGGAGCCATTTATATAAATGTGTGCCTATAACCTTAGGAAGTTTTTGGCTTTATTTTCTGAGAATCCTCTATGGAATTCCAAAAGCTGTTATAAAATAGCCTAAGAAGGGGCACCTGGGTGACTCACTTAGTAGACCGTGCAACTTTTTTTTAAATTTTTTTTAGAATGAGACTCTTTAGGTCAAGGTTGTGAGTTCAAGCCCCACATTGGGTCCCAGATTACTTAAAAATTAGAAAAAAAAATTTGACCTGGTAAGATTGAGTCCATGGTACCTAAAGACATGTTAGAGATAAGCCAAGCTGGTGCTTATCAGTTGTCCCTCATTGACCTTCTTGGTGCAGAGTAGAGGGCTATCCACTGTCTGAAAACTGGGAGATAGAAAGACAGTACCTTAAGTGCTATACTTCATTGATTACTTTGTGAATAAGGTACAATAAAGAGGTGAAGGAGCAAAGAAATTAATAAATGTTGAGAAGACAGAGATTTGGGAAAAAGTGGGTTTCTGAAGACAATTTTATTTTATTTTATTTATTTTTTAATATTTTAGTTGTGTATTTGACAGAGAGGAGAGAGATCACAAGTAGGCAGAGAGGCAGGCAGAGAGAGGGGGAAGCAGGCTCCCTGCTGAACAGAGAGCCCAATGCGGGGCTCGATCCCAGGACCCTGAGATCATGACCTGAGCCAAAGGCAGAGGCTTTAACCCACTGAGCCACCCAGGCACCCCTCTGAAGACAATTTTAAAATAAAATTAATCCATTGTGTTCCTGCATAGGAAGGGTGTTCTTTTCTCCTTGGCAGATAATAGCACAGTAGAATTCCTTAAACCGTGTTTGAAGTGGCAGCGCATGGTGATGGTTGCTGATGTATTACACTAATACTTTTTAAGAGTGACAGCATTCTTGATGATAAATTATAGTAATATTGTAGTTTATCACATGAGCAATACTCTGGTGATGCATTACAGCAATATATCAAAGCAGTTGTGTTTATTTTCTTTCTCACTAATCTAAGTCAAGTAAAAAATTCTATTAAAAGGGTAAATCTTTGAGTCCAATATGACTTTCAATATGTTTGGGGACAAAAAAAGTCTTTGAAAAAAAAAAGTATGACAGTTAAAGTTACTATTAAAGAAATGCAGATGACTGCAAAAATTTTTGTTTTAGTGCCCAACATTTGCATCTCAGAACCTTGCTTTAAGATATCATAGATATATGTAGTAAAGTTTTGCTTTGTATTGGCAGAAGAAAATTTTATATACACTGTATCAATAATAACTTACATGTTCTGAAAGAAAACACTGAAAAGTCCAAGAATTGAAATAATACTTTATTATATAATTCAGGGGCTGTGATGAATGAAATGTCAAATTTTTTTGTATTAATTGCCTTAATTTAAGAAAATTGAAAACTACCACTGTATAAAGAGGATTCAGCACTTGAAAATACAGGAAACCTTGATATAGATGATCTTGTGATTAAGAGAATCAAAAAGAATGACTTAATTCTGGATACTGGGGAGATAGCAGATTTATTGTCAGGTAGGCTTTGGAGGGAGGGCAGGAGAGGAAAAAGGAAAAACTTGGAAGAATTGGAAAGAATTTCTAAAGAATTTCTAAACTAGCAGAAAGTTTAGACTCATCAATTATGACACCAAAGTCAAGTTTGCTCTGAAGTTTAATGTTCATTATCAAGGGACCTCCAACTATAAAATGTATATTTATAAATGAAAATTACCAAGATGACTCTTGCCTGAGAACTAGTTAGTAAACAGAGGTAGGAAGCAGAGGAATAATTTTGACATACAGGGAGTAAAGGACAATCTTTAGAACACTTCTGACAACCTCTCACCCCCAGTAACTTTAGGGAAAAAAAAATATTTTGTTGGTTACACTGCATACTGTATATGTTCCTGGTAAGAGGAAAATTATCACGATATAGGCCATGTTGGATAATCTGTAAATGGGATGATTTAAATGTGGAGAAAAAAGAGCTGACACTTAAAGAGTACATAATAGTTTAATTCTAAAAAGAAATATTTCTAGAAGCTCCTAAAAATAATTTAAATTTAATACCTTTATATTATAGGGAGGTAAAAAATTTCAGATCAAAAAGTAGAGTCATAATCTTGATCTTGATAATCAACCTAAGTTTTGCTTTTATATACTAGAAAGATCCCTGGGAACTAATAGCAAAAACATGCACCAGAACATATTATATGTCTGGTGGCCAGTTCAGTTATATCTGGTGTTTTAATTCTATTTAGCAAACAACAAATTTAAATATTAATCTGCATGTGTGGCAGATAAAGACTTTACTATTTCATATTTCTTTGTTTTCTTTAAAATGACAATCCCATAAAGTTTATGATATCACTTAGTAGGTGTGAATACATTAGTATGTATTAAGTTAAGAAAATTGACAAAAGAGAACAAAAGTGAAAGTCATGTATTTTACAATTAACATGGTTATGATATACTTAGGGAGCCAAAAATGTCATAATATAAAAAGAAAGTTTTGCTGTATGAAATGTTCTGAAGTTCATAATGAGATCGTATTTTGTCCTTGAAACTCTGGAACATGAATGGCACATGGCTTAAGATCATGGGCTTTGGATTCCAACATTTCTGGGTTTGAATCTCAACTCTTTGATCTATCATATATGTGATCTTCTGCTAGTTAATTGTGTAAGTCACTTTTTATCTCTAACCCTTAATATTTGTCATCTGAAAAATGGAGAATAGTAAGAATACATACCTAATAGAGATTATGTAGAATTAAGGAGATAATACGATTTTTTCAAAAGAGGTATTTCCTTTTTTTTTTTTTTTTAAGATTTTATTTATTTATTTGACAGAGAAACAGAGATCACAAGTAGGCAGAGAGGCAGTCAGAGAGAAAGAGGGAAGCAGGCTTCCTGCTTAGCAGAGAGCCCAATGCAGGGCTGGATCGCAGGACCCTGAGATCATGACATGAACCGAAGGCAGAGGCTTTAACCCACTGAGACACCCAGGCGCTCCAGGAGACAATATGATTTTTGAAGGCTTACTGCAGTATTTTGGTCAATGAAAGTGCTCAGTATATACCGTTATCTGTTTCTTTTACATTTTGAAATTAGAAAACTAAGGATCAATTTTTGTCAAGGCACCCAGTAAAGAAAGCAAATTGTTGGGGCGCCTAGGTGGCTCAGTTGTTAAGCGGGGCTCCCTGCTCAGTGGGGAACCTGCTTCTCCCTCTCCAGCTCCCCCGTGCTTGTGTTCCCTCTCTTGTTACCTCTCTGTCTTAAATAAATAAAATCTTAAAAAAAAAAAAAAGCGAATTGCAGACTATGTTTTTTGATTCCTGCACATCTTTTTCTGATACACAATTCTGCCACTCATATAAACTTACATCATACAAACTTATATCACCTAATGTTGAGGTTGGTGGCTGTGGCTTAATTAGTTTGTTTCTTTATGTGGTTTTCTGAAACAAAGACCTCTGTGAGCTCACTGGCTATGTTAATTTAGGGAATGCTTCATAGATGAGAGAGGTATTTTCCATCTTTTCTAAGTACCACAGTAGGATAATTAATTGTATTAGTAATTAAAATTTTCCTTTTCTTCTTGTACATAAAACCTGACTTCATTGGTGAGAATGAAAAAGAAACACCTGCAACGATGTGTTCTCTCAGTTACAATGGAACCCAAGGCTTGGAGTTGGAGATGGATGAAAGTGAAGGAAAGTAGAGTTTCCATAAAAAGAGAAAGATGTATTCAGTTTCTAACAGGATTGACACACAGTACACTGGAAAGAGATTTTCTGTAGAAGGAAAGGAAGGGAAGAAGTGGTGGGAATGAGCGCTAAGAATTATGGGTCTCGGGTACCTTTTTAGCAGACAAGGAAGCACAAGTAAGACAAGGCTTTGAACTGTCCACCGTTCCATGTGTTCATGTAACTTGTGAGCGGGAGCAATGACCAATGTGAACTTCAGAGCCAGCACACCCACCCCCATTTTCTCTGAACTGAATATATATGTACATAGGTGTGTATGTGCACCCACATGCGTGTATGCTTGTGTGTATGTGCATGCATGTGGATATATAAAATCACATACGTAACTGTACAGAAGGAGGAGTAAAAGAATCCCAAATAAACACTGGGATTAAATTTCCTGTGTAGTAGGATTTAAAACACATTACATTTGAATTGGTGAACAAGTTTGTTTTCTAATAAACCAGGGATCGTAGGTACCTTGATAGTTAATAGCACAAAATCAATTGCCAGCGTGGCAGATGTCAAGTTTCTGTAAGTTGTGGCATGAACTTGGACAACTTATTTAAATTTTGTGTGCTTCAGTATCCTCATCCATAAGATTTATTAACAATATCTATAATATAGATTTTTTGTGAAAATAAGCTAATTGATATTAAAATGTAAAGTTAGTGTAATAATAACTTTAATATTTATATAGTTATGTGGGTGAAACAAAATAATTCCTATTGCTAATAAAGTAAAATCACTGTGTAATACCAGGTAATGATAAATTAATATGTGTAAAAGCTGTAAGTGTAACCAGGACTCAAGGACACGAGGGTTATTTCTCGGAATTATTTATGGTAATTTGGAATAATTTAGTTTCTACTCATTGTGTACCTCTATAAAACTAAATACTGCTTCTATAACTTAATAAAAAAAGCATCTACAAACCAGACTGGGATATTTGCATGATTTTATTAGTAAAGATAAACAATTATCCATTCTCCCTAAAATATAATTTCTGTGAAAACAAAAGATAATAATGCAATTTAGAAAAGTATAATCCTGCGTTCAGTTTGTGAGCTTTTATTTACTGGGTGGAGCTATAAGTTACTGCAAATAATATCAAATTGTAACCTACCTTAATATCTTGATAATATATGTGATCTCAATCTATGAAAGATTTTCAATACTTGTTATTTTGGGGCAGATTTCAATATTCTTTATAAAGAATGAGCTTACATGTACATAGCAATTTTTTATCTCAAAATTAATTTTTCCTGATCACCTTCCAAAATGACTGTCAGATAATTAAAAATAAAATATTGATTATGGAATTGTAAACATAACAAAAAACTTTGATTAGGTAAGTTAAACTGCTTACTGTTATGTCTTTTAAAATGCCAGTCTCTATATATTATAGACGAATTTTATATGAAAAATTCTTTTGATGCGTATGCTTCCAATTACACAGATCTTAAAATATTTTTTAGATGTGAACATGTATTACAAAGCACAATCCTTAAATTGAAATATTTTATGAAAAGTCAATTACATTTATAAAATTATGAGGTCTCTTTTTCCCCCGTCTCTTTCTATTAAAATACAATTCTCCATATTTTCTCCTTTCCTCCCTAGAGGGTGATTTTATTTTTTTAACTGCATCATGAAGGACATAAGTTAGACATAGGGAATGCCAAGTTCTATAGCTCTAGAATACAAAAGGTCATAGAATATTTGGCTTTAAAGTGACTTTTGCAGTCTTTTAATCCAAGCTCTCTATAGAGGAAAGTGCAAAGTCCCAGAAAGGATTTGCAAAGTCAAGCCAGCCATTGGCAGAGCTAGAAATAGAAATCAGGGCTGTTTTTCCCCCACTCCAAGTTGTTGGGGAAAAAAAAAAAAGTATTTTGCAGTATGGAAAATTTCTGAAATTATTTACACAGTTATAATCAAAGAACTTTGAGATGGGAATGTTTGTGGAAGAAAGGTGTTGGGTGGGTGGTGGTGCATTTTTCTTGAACGTGAGTGGGTTCAGTTGTGTTCCATGAAGGCTGCTGTGTGAACTGACTGTGGGTTTCTTCACTGCCAGCTTGCCATTTCTGCCAAGGCTCGAGACAATGGAATATTAGTGTACAGGACTTTGAATGCTCTTATGAACCTTAGAGACAGAGACAGAATGAAAATGTGTTTTTTTATTTTTAAAGACTTTATTTAATTGTTTGACAGAGAGATAGTGAGAGAGGGAACTCGAGCAGGGGGAATGGGAGAAGGAGAAGCAAGCTTCCCACCGAGCAGGGAGCCCAATGCGGGGCTACATCCCAGGACCCCGGGATCATGACCCCAAAGGCAGATGCTTAACGACTGAGCCACCCAGGCGCCCAGAAAATGTGTTTTAAGGTGAACATTAAACATCGGTGACATTTTACATTTTTTTAAATGTATGGATTCTTTTCATTTCAAACAAGTTAAATGTTGAGTAAAAGGACATGATGAATGTAACCATCAGTAAGATGCAATTAATGAAATGGTCTCTTGTGGCTTTGAGCATGGCTCTACTCTACTTATATTTAAATGAAAGAAATAGACACAGCCTTAGTCTATGTAGCACCAGTGCTGGCAGTGTGTAGTTATTTGAGAAATCAGATGTGACCTAAATTCTGTGAGATGGTCTGCATCAGTGCACATTTTGAGACAGCATGCTGCCCTTCTGGGTTTGAGTTAAGCATTAATGAGATTAGACAGAAGAGAAAAGGCCTCATCAATTTTTTCCTTTGGGGCCTCATTTTGGATTTGTGTTTTCCCAGCTTCTCATTCATCTCTCTTCTGTGTCTGATCTCCCAAATTGTATTACCATCCAGATTCTAGGTTATTTTCGTTTAGTTCATATATTTCCAATTCTGCAGCCTACAGAAGTCGTGATTTTCTTTAATAGCCAAATAACCTAACCTAAACTGCTTTCTTAGGTACTTTAGGGAATTATACTGATTTATCAAGATATTTTCCCCTGAGGACTTATGAAAATCCTTGGCGAGTGCTTAAGTCTTCTCCGAAGATCTCTTGTTTGCTTAAGACCACTATGCTCCCTTCTACTGTAGTTTAGAAGAATGGTAATAATTAATATGTGGTCCAAGCTCAGCTCACCAATTCAGGACCCGGAAGAACTTTCATAAGTTCTTATGAAGAACTTATGAACTTTCATAAGCTTGACCTTTTTCTAAGTGTCCCTCTGCAACTGCTTAAAGGTTTGTCCACTCAGATTTGGTCATATCTTCCTTTCCATCACAGAACTAAGAACAGCACAGAATTTGCTGATAACCCTGTTCTTGACTCCTACCCCTATCCAGACCCCTAGACTCCAAACTTCTTATTGGAGAGTCTCCAAGTTAGATTTTCTGTAATATCAGAATTTACATGACTACATTTTCATAGGCAGCAGAGCTCAGTTCAAATTATACTTTATTGCCATTCATATAACCATAGCATGAAAGTAGGCCAATTACACTTATTGAATTCTTAAATGATACAGAAAATGAAGTGATCAAAACATTGTTTGGGGTTATTGTTAAACTCACTGACTAGAAATGCTGCTCCATATTATTGAACTTCCCCGTAGGAAAGCATTGCTGCACACACAGAAAGACAACATGAGAACATAGAATTAGAGTGCAGACAATTAAACACACCTGGTGATAATAAATTTGCTCTCAAGTAGCTCTAAGTAGCTTTTCTTCCTCTAGTCCCGTTAATAGTTGATTTTCTGGTCAGGTGCACTATTGATCGATTTGCACTGAAGCCATTTCTTCCTCATTAGCTTTCCAAACTTTTCTTTGCCTCAATTTTCCGCAGATACAAAAGCCTCACAAGATTATAGAAGACTTGTTGCTTAGCAACAATCTCATTCCTATAACTGTAATGGTTCAGCACACAATGTCACCTTTTTAGGGGAAGAAGTGCAATGTTTTCCTATTTCCAGTGTTTATTCCATTTAAGGACCAAAGTAAGATGTTTAGTTATTGCTAATTATATCTTTCCTACACGGATGGTTTCAGTTTTGGAATTGTATGTAACTGTGTTGAGGCAAAATAATGCCTTCTATATCTCCTTTATAAATACATCTAGAAACTTATTCCTTTTGTTTGTAAAAAATACTAGCAAGAAAAATGCCTGTTCTTTTTTATTCTCAAAACTCTTCTCATACTTGAAAAGAGAAATTTTGTCACTTCGTGTAGTGACAATAGCTATCTGGTACATGTCCTTATGGATTGGAGAGTCTAGTTTATAGATAAACAAAATTTCCTGTAGTAAAGTCCTGTAATGATAGAAAGCTACTTTTCATAAGTTCTGTTTTCCACCCACATTTGTATACCATTTATGCCATTTGTATGTGCTCAATGCAAAGTACTTTATCTTTTGTAAAATATTTAAATATAACTTAAAGGTGTTCATAAACATAACTGTTTGGGGATAACAATATATTTTCAATATATTTTCAATATATTTTTATACAAAAACATACACAGAAGTGGGTTGTTGAGTAGGACAGAAAAAAGATGGGAATAATATATAGCTGCCTTAAATAAATTAAACATTCTAATAAGAAAGTATTGTACCTATCAGTGGCAAGAGACCAATGTAGCTAGTCCATTTTATTCCCATATGGTAAAATAAATGTCAAGGAACTTAAATTTTCAAAATTGGATTGATACCAATTTAGTATTATGGACCTCGACACAATTGACTGGAATGTAGAACAATTTATAAACTTTTTTGTTTGTTTGTTTGTTTTTAATGGGGGGAGGACAGAAATTTGATAAATAATTTTGGAGGTAATCAATCATGAAAATATACTTAGTGTGTATTTGGTGGGTGGTTTCTATATGTGGAAATATAGATTCCTTTAATGTGTTTTTAACATTTTTCTCCTTTTATTAATCCATTTACAGTTATTTATTATTATTACTATTTTGCATACTACAGTTACCAGGTGATAGAGGTTGTACATGCATGTGCAATGAAATTGCTCTCATCACATGACTTTCCTTGTATGTTGAGGGAGGGAATTCACTTGAATCAGTCCTCAGAGCTGATGGGGGAGTGAGGCATAACCATTCTGATCATCCTTTTATTATTTATTCAAGTGAGTGGCATGTTGGAAAAGAACGGGGACAAAGTATGTCTTCCATAGTAATGTTTAACAGGAATCCAACATACTTATTTTAGATATGAGGACTAGATTTTTCTCATCAACATCAAAAAGTCATTCATATTGAGATATAAAGTTTAACCACATTTACATTTTTTTTGAACACTCCTGTTACTAGGTGACCAAGGGAATATATACTGTTGTGTGTGGGAAGGAAACTGTTCTTGTCAGTTGCCTTCCTTTTTTGTTGTTTTGAAGAAATTCATTCGAATTATACCACAGAATGGATTGACAAGCATGGTGTAGCTGATACCCTAAGCCTCTAATAATTACTGAATGTCATTTACCAAGATTTTGGACATTTCATACGACACATGTATTTTTTAGGTGGTGTATTCATTTACTAGGGATTCTGTAAACAAAGTGGCACAAACTGAGTGACTTAAAACTGTAGAAATTTTTCCTCAGCAGTTCTGGAAACTGAAAGTCCAAAGGAAGGTGTCAGTTGGGTGGTGTGCTTTCTTTGGAAGTCTCCAGAGGAGGACCCTTCCCTGCCTCTTCTAGCTTCTAGTATCCCCTAGGGTTCCTTGGCTGATAGTAGCATAACTCTAATCTCAGCCTCCATCTACACATCTCCCTGTGTTTCTCTCTCTTCATATAACCATCTCATCATAATGGATGTGGGTCATATTAAATCAGTTTACCCTACCCTAGCATGAGTTCCTCTTAAGTAATTAAATCTGCAAAGACCCTCTTTCCAAATAAAGTCATACTCTGAGGTGCTGGGTGTTAGGATGTCAGTGTGTCTTTTTTTGGAGGACACAATTCTACCTATAGTAGATGGTGATGGTCATAGACCTGAAAGAGGCCTGCCTAGGGCTGGAAAGCTTTGACCGAGGGTCCTTAGAAATGCCTCAAGAAATGGAGGATGCGATATTCAATTAAACTACTACATTTTTATTTAAAAAAAAAGGAAAAAGAAGGTATTGTCACAAGTAGAAACGATCATTTTTAAAGTTAGGAGGTGAGTACATGGGAACTCACTGTATTTTTCTTTCTGATTGGACATGTTTGAAAATTGTAATAATAAAAATTAAAAGAATAAACTTTAAAATATGGCATGTGCCTCTGAAGAGAGGAAGACAAAATCTGTTGCTCATGTTTTTTTCTAAAATTGACAATTCCTTAACACCAAGTGTTTAGTCAAGGATCAGATGTCATCATTTTCTAAATTGAGGTGTACAGTGTATACATTTTGACAAAAACGTGCTACGATGTAACTACCACCCCTGTCGAGATAAAGAACAATCTAATCATCCTGCAGATTGCTTTGTGCTGCCCCTTTGTGGTGCACTTCTCCTGCACCACACCTATCTCTGCACCTAGACAGCAATTACACGAGGAGAAACTATATAACTACTTTGGAACTCTGAAGTCTGTTGAATGCTTTCAACTGGAGTAGAAGGCTCCCATAGTAAATTGCAGTTAATTTTGTCAATTTCCGCTCTCAGCACAGAAGCAGCAACCCAGCCCATCTCGCTGCTCTTAACCCTGTCGCAGATAGCTGTGTACCTGCTCCTGGAGCCGTTTTCACACAGATTGAGAAAAGCAGGATAGACAAAGAGGACCCAACTTTCCAGTATCAGAGAGCTGTGCTCTGATTGCTGATTGCAGCTTTAATCACAAAAGATGCAGGTGTGGAGACCTCAAGCCCCTGTGTGTGCACTTTTCCCTATTTTTGCAAGCCCTTCCTCCTGTGGCTGAGATATTTCCTGGGGATTTAAAGGGTTGGTGTCTTTTCCTCCCATTTTATCTTTTTTTTTTTTCCCCTCTTGGGAGCTAGATTGAAGACTGTGATATTCAAAAGCAACCACATGAATGTGGGAAATTAGAAGTCATTATGCATGCCCAGGACAGGTTGCAGGCTCAGAAAAGATCTGAAAATACCTTAAGGGATGCTCTCAGGGAGAATCCATTACCTTATTTTTTTCAGCTTCTAGAAGTTGCTTGTATTCCTTGACTGGTGGCCCCATCCTCCATCTTCAAATCCAGCAATTTGAAATTTGAAATTTGAAGTATCTTCAAATCTGTGGCTCTCACACTGACTCACCTACTTTTCTTTTTCATTTTTAAGGACTTTGTGATTATATTGGCTCACTTAGATAATCAAGGATAATCTCCCCACCTCAATATGAGGTGATTAGCAATCTCAATTCTATGCAACTTTAATTTCGCCTCCTCACAGAACATTACTTGTTCATAGCATCTGGGGATTAGGATATGAGCTTTTTTTTTTTTTTTTAAGGGAGGGAACATTTTTCTGCCTTCCATTTGAAAAAAAATAAGGAAACAGTTTTTCTCCTAGAGCCTCTAGAAGGAACTGCAGCCCTGCTAAAACCTTGTTTTAGCCTGATGAGACATGCGTCAGACTTTTAAACTGGATAACTGTAAGATAATAATTTCATATTTAAACTACCAAGTTTGTGACAACTTTTTACATCCGAAATAGAAAGTCATGTGACTTGATCTCCATAAGTCACACTTATGGAGGGTAGAATTAATTCAGTGATGTACACCTGGAAGTGTGAATACTTTCTGATTTTATTTTATAAGACAAATTATTTTTAAAAGTAAAAAAATAACCAATAAGCTTTCTGTTATAAGAAAATTTCAGGACAGAAAATTGACAGAAACATAACAGAAGATTCTTGAAAAGAAGAAAAATGACAGATCTTGCCTGAGTCACTTCAGGATGTTGGGAAATTTCAACTAGAAGTTAGGAAATTTGGTTAAGGAATATAATTTTTGCACTAATAAAAGAAATATATGACTCATATACTAACTGGACTATTAGTGCTGGCTTGTCACAGAGCTTTCAGTGTTCTCTTATTCAGAGAGTTTTTAGAAAACTTTAATTTAGTTATTTTAAATAATTTGTTCTCTATTGTCAGGTTACACACTTTTCCTTATAAAATATTGGCAACAGATCACCATTATAATTGTTGATATATCTATTGTAATGTTATAGACAGTTGTGAAATTAATTGTCTCGTATAATTTAATCTTTTGCATTTCAATTTCTTTATCTATAAACTGAAATAGGATCCTTCATCTTCCAGCTCTAGTGTTCTTTGCATGCAGGAATGAGTTTTACATTTTGCATTTGTTTGTTGGCATACAGACTAATTTATATGTTTCCTGACAAATATATTCAATGTGTAGATCTCACTTGGAAGATTGTTCTTTAAAATGGTCATTAATATAGCAAATACAGTAATAAATTATATCCCTGTATGTCAACCCTAAGCAGAGCTATTAGGGTGAACAAAAATAGACCAATTTATCTTCATGTAGACACAATCTACTTTCTTATTTTATAGTCTTTATTTCTGGAACCCTTTTAAATTTTCAATAAAATGTTCAGATTAGTCTAATTTATAGAAACTGGTTATTCAACTCAGATAATGGGACTATAGGTCCAGTTTTCCTCCTTTTCTTACCCTATTTCCTGAGTAAAGATGTTTCTTCTTTACTAGTATAAATTTTATTTGATTACAATAGAGTATTTATTATACCCATACACATTTCTTATGTTCAGCATGCTTTTACTGAATGCTGTTTGTAACTATAAATGCTGTCTTTTTTGTACTTTTGTTAAGTTAAAATACTCTTATGTGAAGAGCAAATGCAGATAGGTGACACAAGAAAAAAATTAGAGTCACAAGAATTGAAAATTTATGTTTTATTTTTAAAGAAGAGGATATACAAATGTTTGCCATAACCGTTGCATCTAACTAGGATCCTAAGAGATTTAGGCTGACTAACTTAGGCACTCATATTTCCAGGAATAAATGAATGGATAGATAGATAAATTGATGGATAGATAAATGAGTGATGGGATGAATCACAGATTTATCAATTTACTGAGTCGATATCAAATTGGGTATCAAATCAAATTTGATATCCAATCAAATATACATTTATTTTCCAAATTTCACAGTAGAGGGGCACCTGGGTGGCTCGGTTGGTTAAGCGTCTGCCTTTTGCTCAAGTCATGATCCCAGGGTCCTGGGATGGAGCCCCAGGTTGGGCTCCCTGCTCAGTGGGGAGCCTGCTTCTCCTTCTCACTCTGTAGCTTCTCGTGCTTGTGCTTCCTCTGTCTCTGTCAAATAAATAAATAAATAAATAAATAAATAAATAATCTTTAAAAAAAATAAAATAAATTCCACACCAGAGGCTCATACTTTAAAAAAATTATGCAATGACATACACCAGTTTATTCCTAGTACAAGGATTTTATAAGATTTTAAAATTGGTTTTCTCATATTTGCTCTATCTAGACAGTTTACATATATAACTGTATTTCCTCTAGAAAACATTTATTTTGAGGTCAGTAGTATCATAATTTTTATTTACTTTATCTTACTACCTGTTTACTTCCTGTGGATATAAAAGGCATGTAGAAATAGTCATAAAACTTATAAAATCTGGGAGTTTATTAATTGTGCATTAATATATGTAGGCACTAGTTATCTTGCCAGCATGCTTTGGAGCATTTAGAATTCTTCTGGGTAATTTGTTTTGCTAAAAATATATAGCTCAAAAATTCATGCTGCTAATGTATTGAACTTTTCATTGTCACTTTCAAAAAAATACAGACATTGAAATTATGAAAATTTCAAAGTAAAGCCATTAAAATACTTTCAAAAGTCATTAAAGTATTTCCTCACTGAACATTTTCTACAATGATTGTGAATTATGGATCAGAATAATAGCCATCATTGAATAAATACCGAATTCCCATTATGTACACAAGACTCTTTCATTCAGGGTTGGAGAACTTGATGTTCACACCCAGAAACTTACTCTCTAATGAAATGTGCAAACCTAATCCACAAAGTCAATGACTTTTTGACTTTTCAGTTAAATAGAAAATAAATATATGGATGTATTGCCTTATATTTGTGTATTTAGGTAATCCTCAGTCACTCTTAATCTAGCCATCTATTCATCTGTCTTTATCCCTGTCTCTTCAGAATAAATATAACTCTGTATGTAGATCAAATTCTTGTTCAAATTCACAAAAATATGTATTAAAAACATAAAAAATGCAGTTGGAGGAAAAGAGCATTAGTGCATTTAAACAAGGAATTTCTGCATATGTTCTCGTTATTCATAGTAGTAAAGCTCTATAAAGTCACCACAAACACTGAATTCATGAAAATTGAAATATAGGCTTAGGTGTGTAAAAGCTTCTGGTCACATTTTCATCAGCTGATCAAAAAGTAACCTTATTTTATGTGTGTTTCTCTTTAAAGCCACTTTAAAAAAAATATACTCTTGATTCATTAACATTTAAATCACAGCCAGTAACTGTAACATATGTATTTTTTCCATAAAATATACCACAGCTTTTTTGCACTTGAGGACATTAGCCAGCACCTCAGCGGTACACTTGGGAGTCATTTTAAACCTCAAATTCACAAACAAAAGCACAGGAATATGGAGAAAAAAAATGGCACTAAATGCACTGTGAAAAGAACATTTGTTCATAAGATAAAGATTGAAATAAGAAAGCGGAGCACTTCCTTATTAGACCTTACCTGGAAACATACATGACTGGGCAACTCAAATTTTTTGCACTTGTGTGTGTGTATGTGTCTGTGAATGACGGAAAAAACACTGTGAACATTGATTTTGGGGCTACAAATAAATTTTAACAAGTAGGAAAATTCTCAGATATGGAATCTGCAAATAATAAAGATCAACTGTACATTTATATATCAGATTTTATATACTTTTTATTTTCCTGGTTATAGTGATATTGTAACCGGGGAGAGGCATGGATAAAAAAGAATCATTACCTTATGGGAGCACGTAAATTAACAGAATAAACAACTATGATGGTTGGTTTTATGTGTCAACTTGGCTGAGCTGTAGTGCCCAGATGTTTGGTCAACATCAGTCTGGATGTTGCTGTGAGGTGTTGTGTTTTTTTTTTTTTTTTTAAGATTTTATTTATTTGAAAGAGAGAAACACAGCAGGAGAGGAAATACAAGCAGAGGGAATGGTAGCAGGAGAAGCAGGACTCCTGCCGAGCACGGAACCAGATGTGGGGCTCGATTCCAGGACGCTGGGATCATGACCTGAGCCGAAGGCAGAGGCTTTAACCACTGAGCCACCCAGGCGCCCCTGTGAGGTGTTTTTATATATGATCCAAATTTAAGTCAGTAGACTATGAGTAAGGCAAATTACCTTTCCAAAAGTATGTGGGCCTCATCCAAATTATTGAAGGCCTTAAGAGAAAAGTCCCCAGAAGAAAAAATTTTTTCTGTAGACTGCCTTCTGATTTGAACTTCAGTATCAACTCTTTCCTGGGCCTCCAGCCGACAGGAATGCCCTGCAGATTGCTAGCCTCCAGAATCTTTTGAGCTCTTTTTTTTTTAAACTCTCTCTCTCTGTGTGAACATACACATATCCTATTGATTCTGTTTCTGTGGGGAACCTTCACTAATAAAGCAGCAAATGTCTGCTATCATGTTATACCAATCCATTTTATATGCAGGAATAACAAGTGCTAACAAGTGGACATTTCCATAGTAAGAACATATAAGGAATAGACAAGATAAATAAAATACAGATAATTCACAGGTTAAAAAAAAGTTAACCTTAAGGATTTGATATTTGATTTCAGATATGCTCATATGGCATTCACTATCATGAAGACTACTTAGCCAGAAATAACTTTTTGGGTATTCTGTTTTCCTAATTTATCTCTGAGATGACCTAATATTAGGTAATCAAAAACTTTGTACACTGAAAGATTCATGATCTGTACAATTGTGATATATAAATTACTCTCTATTGACCGTTCTTTCTTGAGGTAGGGTTTCTAGAAGTGTATTTTCATTAAGTCCCGTGAGGACCATTATGGATGGGAAGGTGAAATTAAGACCTTTTGCTCAGAAAAGGACAAGAAATAAAAATCGTTAATAGCACACAATTCTTTGTTGTGACTTGCTCAACTATGGTGTAATTGTGGGATATAACCTTCGGTTTAACAAAGCATATATATCGAAGGTACCAGTTTGTATTGATGCTGCCTTCTTGTAGTAAGGTGACCTATTCAATAATTTATAGTCTTTGAATTGGTATCTTTGTGTCTAAAATTGCCACCACTTACTGGTGAGCTCTTAAATTCTATTGATCTACTTTAATGCAGAATTGGCCTTCCTGCTCTGATGTATAGTAGAGCAGTGGATTATAGGAGCTCACTTTTAAGTGAAGGTGATCATCTACATGAGCAAACTATACCCTAGCTATTAACCATGAGCAGATATGGAGTAACAGTCCTGGAATTTGTTTCAATTATATGTCTGGAAGCAAGGAATAGCACCAATTGACACAATGCTAGCTGGGAATATGTATCTAATAAACATCAGCTAAATGTTGAAAGAATTAATTCATGACCAAATGGTAAATTGCTATATAGAATGTAGGCTTTGAAAAATATATGAGAAATAATTGCAAATTTTTGTGTCTAAAAGTTCATGGTTTGCATAGTATAAACTTATACCTGCAGAAAAGAAGCAATTAAGATTATCTAAGAATGTAGGAGTGCCTGAACTATTCAGTTCAGAGGAATGGTCAACTATGCCTGGATCAGACATGGAGGTTCTCAACTGAGTTCCAGCAAGATAATTGGCTTGGGAAGCAAAATAGGCAATACATTTTGACAGAATTATATAGAGTGAATTATAGTGTACAAAAAATAACAGAACATCACAAATTTTAAATGTATTAAAATAATATATAGAATCTTCTAAAAAGGAAAATGTGTTAGAGAAAGATTTTAATAAAAAAAAAACGTTAGAAGCTGGGTTTAATTCACGTTCTTCCTCTTTTCTCAAATGGAAATTATGAACTAATGAAAGGGAAAGTGTGAGGCTTAATCAAACATGTGGTCGTGAGTCTGCACACACAGACAAACCTGCTTAGAGTTCACTTCGTGGCTATTTTTATCACAAGCACTTGAAGTTCATCTAAATTCAGTCTGGTTTAGGAAACTCCAATCCCCCATGAGAAAATTGATTTCAGATCCATATTTTAATAAGCTAGATTGTGGTTTCTTAGTGCTTGAAGTACAGTAACCTTGGTCCTATTGCAATTCCTAGGGAGTAGAAATAGAGTTTTTCTCCATTTCAATATTGTTCCTTCATAATTTTTATCAAAATGTTGGCTTGCCTACTTTCTCTGACAGTTAAGAGACAGTGGCTATCCCAACAAATGAATAAACAAACTGCATCTCCCTCAGAGATGTTGAAATGCTAACCTCTGTGCCTATGAAGGTGACTTTATTGGAAATAGAGTTTTGCAGGTGATCAAGTTAGGATAACACTGTTGGGGGACCTCATAAAAATGTATTCACAGGAAAATTTGGACACAGACGTGGAAATACAAAGGAGGAACAAGATATGAAAATAAGAGAATGCTATCTATAAGCCACATTTCACCGGAAGTAGTCAGACACAGGGAGAGAAGCATGGGACAGATTCTCTTTCACATCCCCCAGAAGGAGCCAACCCTGCTGACACTTTGATATATTAAATACATATTCACGTATAGCTATATTTAAAATATATTCATGTATACGTACAAATTGCTGTGAAATAAAATAATGGTAAATATAAAGGTTTTAAAATTATAGTTGCTGGGTTATCCTGAACAACAGCATTAGGTCTACCTTCTATACGTATTAGCACATACTTATGACTTGCATAATGTGACTTATGGAAGGGATGTTAAGAATCTTAGAGAAAATATTTTTCTATTTAAGATAAAATCTGGAAGATTCAGGTCAATGTTCTGTGAAAGTTTGAGGTCTGTTTAAATTTATGAAATCTGCTTATATCATTCTATTTCTGAGCAAGTTTCCAGATAAAGATTTTTTTTTAAATAAGCATTGTGCTAACATATCTTCATCTGTTGTTTTCACTGAATTCCTTTCTCAGCTCTTACATAATATAAATATGCATATGAACCTCTATTTTTCTCAGTAGTTATTTCTGGGACTCTGGTCAATTTTGCTTTGTATAAAATGAGTCAAACATTTGTTCATTATCTGCTCCATGATTCACATACTGCTCCTTCCCCTCAGGATTCCAGAAATATCTTTTAAATGTCTGTTTATTCTTTATATTATTTAGTGTTTTATTTTTTAGCAATTAAAATAATTTTACATTTTTCCTATATTGTTTTCCCTTTATAAAAATGCCAAACATCATCTTTCCTCAGCATAATTTTTAATTAATATATTCCCTATAGTATGTGATACTTGCATTTTATTAATTTTTACTTCTAATTTTTACTTCCTTAAGTTTACATTTAATTCCCTCTGGATGTTTGCATGAAGGCACTGACAGATGTTCTGTAGTTTATTTGATGCTTTGGCAGCAACTGTAACAGTAGTAAAAAGTTAGCAAGTGTGTTGGGCTGAAAAATGGTCCTCAAAGATGTCCAGATACTAATCCCTAGAACCTGTGAATGCTCCCCTATAGGGCAAAACTGACTTTATGGGTATCTTTAAGGTAAAGAATTTAATGTGAGGAGATGATCCTAGATTATTGAGGTGGGCCCTGAATGCAATCACCGGTGTCCTTATAAGAAAGAGACAAAGGCAGATTTGACTACAAACAGAAAACGAGAAGATAACACAATGTTGCTCCAGGCTTTGAACACAGAGAAAGGAGCCAAGGGCCAAGGAATGCAGTTCTAGGGGGTGGAACAGGCAAAGAAACAGATTCGAGTTTCCGGAGGAAGCATGGCCTCAATAACATTTTCATTTGGGCTTATTGAAACCATTTTCTGACTTCTGGCTTCCCGAATGGTAAAATAATAAGTTTATGTTTATTTGAAACATTAAATGTGTGTTGTTTTAAACTACGTCTGTAATAGTTTGTTATACATCATAGAAAACTAACATAGCAAGGCTTCTCAGGAGGTCACCATAACTACTTAGGAAGAATATGGAGTCTCCCTGAGCATCAGAACTTTCATGCACATCTACTCTGTGGGTTAATTTGCATCTGAAAAAGGGATGAAACAGGAGATGAGACCTGTGAATTAAAGGGTAGGGATAAGGTGGAGAGAACTGAGGAGCAAGAGTGGAATGTGGGACTTTTTATTGCTTGGACTTGTAAGGGATTGCCATTATAGCCTTCCCTACTCTGAGTCCTCTATTAAAGAGCTTTTAGTAGTTCTCAGAAGAGTTCTTTTTAAGTCACAGATTTGGGTGGCCCAGGAGTGTCACTTGGATGTTTAAGTGACAAAATATAACACAGAATAGAGGAGAAACTTACCCTATCACATTGGTCATTGAAATGAGCACTGTTTTTAAATCCAGTAAAAAGTAACAGTGAAAAAAGATTCCCTCTGTAATCATGAAAAATCTGTAGTTTGGGGGCACCTGGATGGCTCAGTTGGTTAAACTTCCAACTCGATTTCAGCTCAGGTCATGATCTCAAGGTCGTGGGATCAAGCCCTGCATCAGGTCCTGTGCTCAGTGGGGAGTCTGCTTGAGATTCTCTATCTCCCTTCCCCCTAGCCCTTGCTCGCTCTCTCTCTCAAATAAATAAATAAATCCTTAAAAAAAGAAAAGAAATCTGCAGTTTTAGCACTTCAGAAGACTGGCCATTGCTTCTAAATCCTTATTATGATGGTAGGCTCCATCCATGGCAACAGTGAAGCATTGCCCCTAAGTGGGTTTCCAGGCAGCAAGCATAACTGATAGGACCTGGAGCCAAAGAATCTGGGAGATCTGTTCATGAACTCAAGTGTGTCAGACATAAGAACTTCAAGTAATAAGTGGATGAGATTTTAAAGGAAATTTGAAAGTCCTGGTCATCAAAACAGGGCAAGAATATGTTACTGGGACATAGTCTGAGCTCCTTGATCCCTCTTTCTAGACTTAAAACCTAAGTATTTGAATCTAATAGACTTTTAGTTTTTGTCTAGAGTCACAAAGGCTCCTTTCTTAAAAGTTGCATCGTGGGGCACAGTGTTTTTCAGTCATTTCCAGACACTGGTCAAATAATTGTGAGGCAAGCAATACATTTTCAATATGCGAAGTTAAAACAGTAAAGTACTTGGCTCTCCAAAATTCTGATGAAGTATGACTAAGTCTAAGGAGCATATATCACTAGTTAATGAGGAATTATCCACATCCATGAGAATATTTCAGCAAAATATATTTAGTACTCATCAAAACAAGTACTGTCTGTTTCCTCTCCTGTCTTTTCAAACTCTTTCTAACTCAAGTTTTCCAACTTTGAGGCAGGGAACAACAGTGCACACTGGGAAGTAACTCTGGCATGAATGGAAAGAACACACAAAATCTGTAGTCAGCTCATTAGGATTTTTCTTCTGGCTTCTAGAGATTAATCTTTAAAGGTAAAATTATAACTTTTATACAGCGGTCACCATTTTATTTAACACATTAGTTAAGGAAGGAACCAGTAAGGTGCTACATCAGTTTAAAGGAATATCTGAAGAGCAAACACACAGATACAGACACAAATGGACAATCAGAAATGACAAACCAAATTACCCAAAGGTGTAAAATATTTAAAGTCTATAGGGCTATAAAATATGATGTTTGAAATCACATTTTCCAGTAGAAAACAGTTGTACCTCTGCCTGAAATTTGCATTTGTATGGACAAAAACATACCTACTTGCATTATCTTCACTTTTTTTATAGTTATAGTCAAAGAAAATGAAAGTTGCAGATCCCAGAGAATTAGTCCAAAAGTATAATAAAGCCCAAGATACCAGTGAAGGGACCCCCACCAATCTTTTGACCTTCACTTTTTCTTCTGACATGTCTATTATATACTAATTATGTGAACATTGTCTAGCCATTAGAATTCTTTGAAACTCAAGCTCTTGTACCATAAGAATAAAATAATTTCCAGATCACAAGATCATAAGAATAGAATAATTACTGTGTGTAAAAATCATGTTTTATGAAGAATCACCTTATGAAGTAAATTTTGTGTTTATAAACATCCTATGTTTAAGTAACAAGTGGTTGAACGACTTGATCCACTTTTCCATGTAAATACCTGAAGTCTAATTTCCAAAACTTCCTTTTCAGTACTAAGAAGTCTATTAGTACAGCTTCTAAAAGTTATCATATTAACCTAACATAAAATTTATAGATAATTACTTAAAAATAGAATACTTTTTATTTTGGGCTCCTGGGCGGCTCAGTCAGTGAAGTGTTTGCTTAAAAATAGAATACTTTTTATTTTGGGCTCCTGGGCGGCTCAGTCAGTGAAGTGTTTGCCTTTAGTTCAGGTCATGATCTTAGTGTGCTGGGGTCCAGCCCCACATCAGGCTCCCTGCTCAGTGGGGAGCCTGCTTCTCCCTCTCCCTCTGCCCACTGCTCCCCCTGCTTGTGCTGTCCTTCTGTCTCTCTCTCCCTTTCTGTCAAATACATAGAAATCTTTTAAAAGAGTCGTTTTATTTTAAGAAACATGTTATAATTTATATCTTAGATGAATTTATGCCATATACTAATTACCATACAGATTAATACTGAAATATTCTCTACAGATTTTACTTTTTGGAAACTAATTCACTCAACAAATACATTAGAGATTAATCAGATACTGTTATAGGCAATAAATAAAACAAATATATGTGCTCTTAAAAGGGTTACTGTTTAGAAAGGGAGGGCATAGAAAACAAAGTAATCAATTAAGTGAACTATTTATAAACTGGAGTGCAGTTAAGGAACTAGGATTTTTTTTTTTAAAGTTCCTGAAGGAACTATTTCGGGAAAATATCTCTGAATATTTAACATATTGACTGAGAAGACTAATAAATACAACCCCTTCAAAAGTAGATGAAACAATTTTTGTGGAGTGGAAATAGAAAATGCAAAATATTTTGAAATGAGACCTTGATATATTAAGGAATATGAAAATAAGTAAAGAAAAAAGTCAAGTGACCCAAATTTGATGAAGAAAGATGAGTGAAAACAGATAAAGTCACAGAGGTAGATATGGACAAAAACATGCAAAACTTTCAGGATTTTAGTAAGGCCTTGGTATTTTATCCTACATGCAATGAAAAGCCACTGAAGATTTTTAAGTAATGGTATGACTTAACCTTTGTTTAACCTTTGTTTAAGGTTTGGATTTAAACCAAAAATGCTAAGTTGGGGCTAGTGTGAGGAAAATGGATTGGCAGTGTGAGTTTGATTCAGGTTGTATCAGGGATCAATTTATAAGCTGTTGTAGGAACAATCTAGGTATTTAATAATAGTGTCTGAACCAAAATATTGAGGTAGAAATAATGGTTGAATTTGAGACATACTTTAAAAGTAGAAAAGAAATTATTACTTCATGGAGTAGATGGGGTGAAATGAGAAAAAAGGACCAAGGATAAAATTTTAGCTTTCTTGCCTGACATGATGAAAAATCAAAGAACCATTTACTGACATAGGAGTAAGTGAAGGTGATACCAGGGAATCTGTGTGTATGTGTGTATGTGTATGAAATGGCAAATCAACTTGGGAATTTTAAAACTTAGAATGTTGAAGACATCCAAATGAGGTAAAAGTAAGGAAATAAGACATCAGAATATTGATTCTCAAGTATAAAGAAGATAGGTATGCTTGGCAGTTAGTGACTCAAGAATGACTCACCAATAAAGTCCTGGGGTGCTCACTTTTTAAAGATCAAAAATAATAGAATATATTTGAAGGTTAAGGGAACTATTTAAAAAAGAAAAGACTGAGGATTGAGGAAAGGGGATTGCCAGAGGAAGATACATTTTTAAATATTTTTTTATGGAAAATTTTATATATAAACAAAAGTAGAAAGAATAGTGTAATAAACTCTCATGTGTCTCTAACCTGGTTTCAAGTTTTCAACATATGGCTAATCTTGTTTTATCCATACTTCCTGTGATTCCATACCCCTCCCCAGATCCTGCTATTTTTAAGAAAATACCCAAAATTGTATTATTTCTTTCATAAATACCCAGTGGAGTGAAATCTTGAGAAAGTAAGCAAAAATGAGATCCAGAGCACAAAAAAGTTGTGTCCAGGTACAAATGCCTGGTCAGAAATTGAAATTGAAAAGAGCTTATGGGGGTGCCTGGGTGGCTCAATGGGTTAAAGCCTCTGCCTTTGGCTCAGGTCATGATCTCGGGGTCCTGGGATTGAGCCCCGCATCGGGCTCTCTGCTCAGCGGGAAACCTGCTTCCCCCTCTCTCTCTGCCTGCCTCTCTGCCTACTTGTGATCTCTCTCTCTCTGTCAAATAAATAAAATCTTAAAGAAAAATAAATAAAGTTTAAAAAAAAAGAAAAGAGTTTATGATTGGAGCTTAAAGATTATAGCATAATTCAGAGGCAGCTACTATAGGGAATAAGAGCAATTATAAGAGGGAAAACTTTTCAATATTATTTGAAAGGATCACATCTATTATTTGTTAAAAATATAACTTTTCACTATGAAAAATAAAAATAAACCTAAATACTAAAGAGAGACAGCATTCAAACATTAAGAAATGAGGATGGTGTGTGTGTGTGTGTGTGTGTGTGTGTGTGTGTATAGAGTACTGGTTATAGTGTACCTATAGATAAGGGAGTTGATTGTGTTTTTTAAATTTTTCTCTGGCATCTCTGAGAGTTCGATTATGTCAATACATTTCCATAAATTTCAGTTCACCTCTTTCCTAATTACTTTCTACATACCTTATAAATTACATTGATATTTACCTGTCTCTCATAAAGATCATCACCCTTTAAAAAATAATTAGGAAATTTCTTTAGAAACCAATTTTTAAACATGAGGAACGACTCCTCTCCAAGTAATGAGATTGATAGAGAGGGAGAGGGTGATATATAGATAGATATGTAAAGTTTCAAATCAAGTGTAATTTGTGAAGGAGATATACATAATTAGACATTGGTATATTTAGGATATTTTTTGAGGAGACAAAGAACATTAATTAAGTAGGAATACCAATTCCCAAGTTCACCATTATCCTAATTTTAGTTCTTTTAGTGCCAGTATTAGATCTGTAAAGGAGTTATAAACTAGGGTAATCAAACCCTGCCTTCCCTTAGTGCCTCACAGCCATGTTCTGTTTTGAAGAGCCTAAGATTTTGCTGAAAAACTGTTATGGTGGGACTAGCCATAACCACATGAAGAATGATTCAGAATCATACATTGTTTCTAAATGAGCCACATAGGAATAATTTCACCAGATCTGTGATCTGGAAGAATACTGAAGGAAAAGATACAGGCATTTTGATTAAATATCAGGTATAAGTTAGATGGAGATCTATTTCTAAGTAAAAATCCATACAATACATACAAATACCCTAGTGGGAGACACAACAGAGCACAGACAAAAAAGTACAAAGAGAAACAACGTGGAGATGAAGACAGAGATTGGAGTGATACTGTCTTAAGCCAAGCAACCTCAAAACGTACCTGGAGCCACTGAAAGCCGGAAGAGCCAAGGAACGGATTCTCGCTCAGTCTCCTGAGGGAACACAGCCCTGATGATATTTTTTTTCTTTTCCTCCTTTCCTACTGTGGACTTCTGGAATTGACTCCCATCTCTTTCGTGACTTCTCAGTTAGCCATGCCCATTACAAGTCCACCAAT
Source organism: Procyon lotor (assembly GCA_028646535.1). Classification (NCBI taxonomy): domain Eukaryota; kingdom Metazoa; phylum Chordata; class Mammalia; order Carnivora; family Procyonidae; genus Procyon; species Procyon lotor. The sequence continues at coordinate 44,191,173 of CM053615.1, read as the reverse complement.
TCCCTAGGTTGATGTTTCAAACTAACTAGGAAGCAATTTTCTGGCTAAGTTTTGCAGCAAAACCACTGTTGCTGCTTTCCTTTGTATGTGGTGGCACCAGATGTTGCATTGGATTGTGTGTATGGAGGAGACAGTGAAAGTTGACTGATCCAGATGGTATCACTATTACCCATGGTATTACCCGAGGAACGTTATACAGGAAAGTGCTGGGCTTTTGGAGAATTGAACACGTTTCACCCCCTCATGATCTAATATATTTAGTGGTCTAATATAGCAGGATGGTATATAATCAGAATTCTTGATTTTGAGTCCCGCTTTGCTATTCACAACCTATATATACATGGTAAATGTTTGAATGTTCTTGAGATTCAGCTCCTCTGTTAAAACAAAATAAAATGGTGAAGAGTATTTATTCTCTAACCTTTTTAAAAGAATCTTTGATAAAAATATGTACTTTTTTAAAATGTAGTATATGACAACTTACTAAACTACATTATAGCAGAGTATATGCCAATTATTCTAAGGTATTCTAATAGAGACAAATAATTCTTTACCTATCATTATTATAACATGTTGTACTTATTTACTGAAAGGTCAAGGGTGCCTGATTGGCTTCGTCAGTTAAACATTTGACTCTTGATTTCAGCTCCTGTCATGATCTCAGGATCATGAGATTAAGTGCTCCCCTCCCCGTCTTCCCCACCACCATCAGGCTCCACTCTGGTTGAGAAGCCTGGTTGGGATTTTTTTCTCTCCTCCTCTCTCTTCCCCCAAAAATGAATGAATGAATGAATGAATGAATGAATGAATGAATAAAATTAAATTAAATAAAGTTCATATATATTTGCTTGCCTTTTATTTGCAACTTACTATACACATAGCCTACCTTTTGGCTACACTCAGTCTAATCCAGGGCCTGTTTCATCTGTCTATGGAGTCTGTGATGGAAATATCAAGTGGCATATTTTAAAGGATTATGACTTTCTTCTCTCCTGTTGACTTCAGGAATTTGGTAGATGCTACCAAATATTGTAGTGCACCATCATGGCCTCAAATGAAGGAGTTTTTCCAAATCTTCCAAATCTTTCCTTTTTTTACTCTATATGAGGTTTTCAGAATATTAATTTTAATGAACTTTTAAATAAATTCTACTTGTTATTTCAGCAAGTCCTGGTTTAAATGCTACTTCTGCCGGTAGATACTCATTCCTACTTCATGGGGTTATTTTGAGATTTAGATAATTAATTGGATGTGAAATCTGACATATATTGCCTAAGAAGTGATAGCTATTTTTAATTTGTGCTTATCTGTTTTACTTCCCCCCCCTTTTAAAATTTTTTCAAGTAACAGGTTTTTTCCTGCCTTCCATTGTTTCACAGCTTTGCTTACATAAATTTTTATGATTTAATGGATTTTTTGTTTTTTGTTTTAATGGATTTTAATCATTTTCTTTTAGTATTTTAGGCTGAAGAAGTGACACTTTGAAGAATGTTTTATCTGTCATTTAACTCGTTAACAAGTAAGACATATTGTGAAGCAACAGAGATAAATAATGGTAGATAAATCAAAAGCAAAGATGGATGGACATATAGATATATAAATAGCAGGTAGATTGAGAGAGAAAGAGTTAGAGGACAGGTTATAGGGATGCCTGGGTGACTCAGTTGGTTAAGCATCTGCCTTTGATGCAGGTCATATCCTAGGGTCCTGGGATTCAGCTCCTTGTCTTGTTCCCTGCTAAGCGGGGAGCCTGCTTTGCCCTCTCCCTCTGCCACCACCCCCCTCCCACTACCAGTGCTCTCTCATGTTCTCTCTCTCAAATCAGTAGAAAATAGAAAATCTTTGGTAAAAAAGAAGATAGGCTGTAGACAGATGACAAATTATAAAAAATAATAGAAAGATGTGTAGAAAATTGGCCCCAAATTTATACATAGATGATAGGTAGAGAGGGTAGGTAGTAAATGAAAGAAATAGAAATTAGCTAGATAAAATAGCTGAAAGATAAATGAGAGAGTGGGTAATGGTTGAATATGAAGATAACTGGATCATAATATATATATATGTTATTTAAAAAACTTGAATTAAACCTATTCATTTTCTTGAAATTAAAAGAGGAAGTAGAGAAATAAAAGAAATTAAAGTTTTAAATAAGGTTTTTTTAACTACATGTAGAGAAATTATCACCTGAATAATTTTTTAATGATTTCAATATAGTAAAAACAAGGGTACAAAATAACTTGTAGTTTTATTTTTCTGTATTTTTAATTATTTTAATAATTGTAATATTAACTCTTTTCTTGCTATGTTGAAAATGGATGAAATTAATAATTCCCAAATCCACTCCACCTTTCTCCCACTAAGGTATTTGATTATTCATTTTAACATGACCAGAGATATAACATTTGTATTCCTTTCTGTAATCATAATTTACAGAGATGTTTTAGATTAGTTCTATATTTAAATGTTTTCATTGATCTGTATGAATTATTTTATATGCATGCTTATTTTTTTGAGTCAACATTAATAGACTCTTTCTGTAGTTTTGCATTTTCTTTAGTATGAATCCAGGATTATACATGACCTTACTTCTTGCATGTCTAAAAATGGTACTTGACAATAATATTTTCATTTTACACTTTTTTTCTCTCAGAACTTTGTAGACAAGTTTCCATTGTTCTTTGACGTTAAATGTTCCTTAGGAGAAATATGAGGCAACCTGATTCTAACCTTTGGGAATTATTTAGTATTTGTTCTCAGATAAGTAAATAACTCACTCTGTTCTCTGGTATGCTTTGGTGTTTTATATTTGTGTGTACATCAGATATGTGTATATCTTTAGTGTCAGTTCTTTATTCATTTTTCAGTACTTTTCTTCCATTCTTACTTTTTTTTTCTATCATCAAGTGAATCAGCTTTGGCTCCTAATCTAGCTTCTTTATAATTATGTTAATTTACCTAGTGAAGCCATGTTTTGCAAACATTTCCCTTATGTCCATACTTTTGTTTTTGACCACAGCTCTTAGTTTCTGCTTTATTAAATTTTCCTTGAATGATGTTGTTTTGGTCCTTGTTTATTTTCCTCAGTACTGGTCATTGGTTTTGCTTAATTCTGTTTTTTATGATCTTATAATTGATGTTTGTTTTATTTAATTCATTTGCTTTTAAGATATTATACAGCATGGAGTAATCATTAATAGTACTATTATGTTCCTTGAATAATATTTTCATATTTTTTAAATTATATTTTCTTCAAGTTTCTTTTGAGACTGGTCCTTGTATACTATCCCCATTCTACTTTGATTTTTGTGTGTGACTCCTTGACTTCCTTTCCAAAATTTATGGGGCATTTTATTTCATTTTCACTTTTGTTTTGATTTTGGACACATTTTGATCCTTGTTGAAAAAAGAAAGATGGCTGAATATTCAATCCTCTTTTCTGTATCCTTATGATGATATTGAGTGTAGATTACTGAAAGGTGGAACAAAATTTGCTAACCAAAGTATTAACTGATATACTTATGAAGAGCATACCAATATCACTGTAAAGGTCATTGTTGGTCAATACTACCAGCAAGTGATTATTTTAAGAATCAAGGACCTTGAGAGCAATGGAGATGATAGGATCTCAGAATAATAGAGGCCTGGTAGTGGTGCCTAACAATCAAAGCATGATGCTGATGTTTTATAATGAACAGCAATGTCAGAGTGGCAGCAGCAGCCAAAGAATTCTGCAGGTGCTTAAGAGAAGCAGGTAAAGATGAGTAGCCAAGATTGATGATATTGTTCAACAACTTGTTATCAAAAACAAGTCAGGATAGATGATCAGGAGTCTGAGAGGCACTGCAATAAAAAAACACTGTCAATTCTTGTCCAGTCTCCAGCCCTGATCCAGTTTTTGACCTGAAATACACTGAAGCAGAGGCCAGATAATGATTTCCCTTGGTTCTTTCACAAATGTACTTCTGTGCAATTACCATGATACCTGCATAATAGGGAAGGGAGAACACAACTCTAGTGTTTTGGAATAAAAGTTTGGGTTGATGTTAAAACTTTGTCACTGCTCCACCACCACTACTCTGTCTTTAGAGGTAGGACATGTGAGCACTGCGTAATAAAATGGGATATTGTCCCACGTCTGTAAACAGTGGATCCATCAAGTCTTGGTATACTATTGGGCCTTGGTAGAGAAACACCTTACTGTAGAATATCAAGTGACCATGTGTCCAGAGCTGCTGTAGTGAACTGTTGGTGTCAGACTTCTTTTTTTTAAGTTTAAATGGAGCATCAGGCCACTGAAAGATGGAAATGTTATTTCATAGATTGGTCACAGGCAAAGTTAGAAAGCAAACATGAACTGCAGGAGTAAGTAGGCTATACAACTGTTAATGACCCTTTCAACTGAAACCTATGACTATATTAGGGCAGAGGATTTCCATTATGAAGAAATGATGAAGGAGAGAAGTCGAACTTGATTCATGAATGGATGGGATGGATCATCATTACAAGCCAGAATGTACTGTAGCCCAGTTCAAAGATAACCTTAAAAGAGAAAGGTGAAAATAAAAACCCTCACTATGAGTAGAACTTCTAATAGTGGAAATGGGCATTCATTTTCGGAAAGATGTGTGTATGTATGCGTGTGTGTGTGTGTGTGTGTGTGTGTGTGTTGGTCAAGTCCGGAAGGGAAAGGAGTGAAAATTTTGGAGTCAGGAGTTTCTGTGGAAGAGACATATGGCTTATTTTTTAAAATGATTGGAATGGTAGATTCACTTGATTCAGTAAAAACAGTAATGATCATTATTTACACCACTTATATTTCAGTTGTTCTTCTGTTATAAATAGTATCCTTATATGGATGACATTTGTATTTCTTTTTTTTGAAAGCCTGACACATTCAGGTGTAAGTATTTGTTACTTTTTAGATTCTCATGCTCAAATCCTTAGTTTAATTTAAATATTTCTTGTAATTTATTGAAAAACAAACCAAAACCTTCTCATCTAGCTATGTATTTGGCCATATATATTTTCTTAAAACTATTCATGGTATGATAACTTATTTTGGGACTTGAAAGGGTAGAATATGCTGAAAGAGATGAATGAATGTAATTATAGCTCATTGTCTAAAATGAGATGAAATTATGGGAACTAGTTTTCTAGTTTGTCTACATTTTTTAAACCTAAAGTGAAATTTTACAGAAGGATAATTGTTTATAAAGTTATTATTTCATCAAAATTACTGCCATTAAATGTCTATTATGTAGTTGTTACAGAAATTATTGTATTTAATTAACCTGATATGTGTGGATTACAGTATACACACATATTCTGCATCTTAAAAAATATCTACCAAAAAAACAAAAACATATTTCAAGGGGCTTCCCCAAATGGTCATTAATATTTATTTGGAATCTAGCTTACTACATCAAGGAACTTTAAAACTTTTTATAGAACTAGATTTGGGTAGAACAATATTGAGTGATTTTGACAGAAGAATAAATAGAATTATGTTAGATTACTAAAATTACCATGTACCAGAATTGATTATGCCATGTAATTTTAAGCTGATATTTATAACCTTTGTTAGCAGAATCCTGTCTTTCTCCTTAGGAATGCTATTATTTATTTATTTTTGTTGTTTCATCTTATTTGATTAACAGTGCTTTAATCTGTTCTCTTCTTTTCCTTCATATGGCGAAGAAACACCCTACTCTTATTTATCTGATTTAGCAAAAGTTTGGGTCTCCAGTGGGCTTAATCTTTAAACTAAATTGTTGCTGGAAATTTCAAGGTAAATTAACCTTATCTAAAAGTGTATGTAATATCTGTTCCTTTTAAATGATAATAAAAAATTAGATTTATCAAGCTAGGCTGGCTCAAGGTGTACAGTGTTAGAAGAATCTGGGGGCAAGAAGAATCATTGCGTATTACACGGAAAAGGCTGAAATGTGCCTGCGTGCTTATATTTGACAATTTATAAGGAAACCTTCAAAGTAGGTTAATTTCCTCCAATGTACAAAGCATGTTCTTTTTTCTTTTTTTTCCTTATTCCGTGACTAGTTTTCAAGTACTTTAACATAGTTGATGAGAATCAGTTGAGGGGGGGCAATTAATAATGAGCAATAAGCAGTAACTGAATGCCTACATCAGGACCTGTGAGAGTCCATTTTTAGTGGGATATAATAGTATGTTTGCCTATTCTTTGTAATTGCATTGGAAAAGAATAACAAAGGAAAAATGATAGAGAAAGAAAAGGAAATTGATAAATTGGGCTGATAAAACAGTGGGAAACAGACATATTCAGGAAAGCTATGTAAGCATATATTTAAAAATAAAATTTATTTTTGGAATTTCATCGTAAGAAATGTTTAGATATTATATGAAATACCTCATTTCCATTTAGAAGTAGTTACAATAAAATATATAAATTAACATTTTATGACATATTTTTAAGGTTTAATAAATATATTAAAATAATAATTATAAAAGTGTACTATTCAAAATGTACTGACAATCTCCTGGAATTGATATTAATTATTACCAAATATAAGTTGATTAAATCCAAAATAATAAGCATAAGGCAGTCTAAAATTTTAGTGAAAAGTCATTACATTATCTTTAAAAACTTTTACACAAAAACAAAGTTTAGAAAGTGCAAGTGAAAGAAAATTCTCAGTTGTAATCAAAATTCTGGCCTAATAAAAGTTAATAAATATAAATGTACACAAAATGACACCATTCTAAAATAAAGTAGAAAGTTTTGATATACTGTATCAAAATAGAGGTATATGCATGATTTTATGTATGTATGTACATATATAGCATATGTATTATATTGTATTATGTGTATAATGTTTTATTATATACATTATGTACAATGGATACTTTATACATATATATAAAGTATATATAATATGCATACTATATTATAATGTATACATTATATATTATATGTATATAAAGTATATATAATACAATAATCATATATGATTATACATGTGATATCTCTACATTTATATGCAATTATAGTATATATTTATATAACTACACTATTTCTATACTTTCTATTATTTTCTGTTAACTTGTCTCTCCTATCACAGAATTCTTTCCTAATATACACAGATTTACAGTAATTCCTAATAACTAGGAAAGCTAATTCTCCTAACTTGGCCTTCTTTGAAAAAATACCAATATCTAACTTATGTACAGTTAACCACATACATATAAAATGTACAGTCCACTGAGTTCTGATAATAGTTTCACCCATGAAAAAACAAAAATCCCAATCATGGCTGATCACCCAAAAGAGATACCTCAGACATTTTTTTGTTTTATTTTTTTATTTCACATTTTAATTTAAATTCCAGGTAATTCCAGTCAGTTAACGTATAATGTAATATTAGTTTCAGAAGTAGAATTCAGTGATTCATCACTTACAAATAGCACCCATTGGTTATCATTAAGTGCCCATTGGTTACCAAAGTGCCCTCAGTACCCACCAGCCCTTTAACCTATCCCCTCACTCACCTTCCTCCAGCAACCCTCAGTTTTCTCTCTGTCCTTAAAGTATTTTTATAGTCCATCCATTCCTGCCCCCAATCCTAGCAATACTCACATTTTAGTCACTACCAATTAGTTTCCATTTTCTAGTGTTTTGAAAATAGATACTATATGAAATCATGTAGGGTTTTTCTTTTCCTGTATGGCTACTTTCACTTAGCCTAATGATTTTGGAGATTTATCTATACCATTGCATGTTGGGTTGTTTCCGATTTGGCTTATTGCCTAAACCAAAGAAAAAGGAAAAAAAAAATTGAAGTAATGAGAGGAGAAAAGATAAATATTTCCAGAGAAACAAAAATTGTGAGAATTAATTTCTTATACCCTCAAATTAAACCATATATTAAATGGAGTTCTTTAGACAAGAAAAATAATGGTTCCATATAGAACCATGGTAATGTAGAAAAAATGAGAAGCAATGAAAATTGAGCATGGCACCTAATATAAATAAATATTCCCTTATAAAACAATAATTGATATGCATTTGGGAAGTTAAAATATATGTAGCATTAAAACATGTAAAGTAATATAAAATAACACCCAAACTTGGATGGATATAGATGGCTTAATTTAGGGTTCTAAGTTCCACTGTTAGAAAAGCAGGATAAAATAAACCTTTGTATTATTCTATAATTAGTAAAGAACATATGGTCGAATCATTTATCAAGTAAAAGAACAACAAATAAAATTTTTATTTTAAAAGAATGAAAAAGTAACATTAAACTAAAATAATAAAATAAATAATTAAACTGATCCATATAAAAGGCAAAAAGGGAGAAAAAACATAGGACAGATAAGTCAAATATTGCACAAATGGTCAGAAGGTAGATCTGAAACCAAATATATCAGTTAGCACATCAAATGAATAGGAAGTAAGAGCTTCAGCTCTCAGATGGATATTTCAAATCGGAATTTTAAAATGTTGCTTTCAAAAGACAGGCTTTAAATATATGGAAACAAAATTCTTGAAAGTAAATTGATGGAAAAAGATAAACCACACAAATACCCACCAAAGAAAGCTGCTCTAAGTGTTCATGTAAGGCAGACTCTGAGGAATGAAGCATTACTTTTGGTAAAGAGTGATATTTTATATAGATGAGGGTTCAGTCCACCTGGAAGATGGAACAGTTCTAAATAGGTATGCACACAATTAACATGGACTCAAAACATAGATGACATTCAAAGCATGAGATTAACACTGGGATAGGCTGCTCTGCTCCTCCTGCAAAGGCAGATTTGTGGTCCGGTTACTGAAAGTCAGTGTTTAATCGCCAGCCCTTGTAGGAATTGCCTCTGTTGCAGAAAGCCACCTCACGCAAAGTTACATAAAGCCTAGTTCCTTGGGGATAACAGTTATGGGACATTGTTTAGTCTGGTCCCTAGCCCTGCTCCACCAATTTGGCAAAGACAGATTTGAGAAGGAACCATCTCTTTGCCTGGTAGAATCAGGAATTGGAATCAAGTCTTGCGGTATTATGAAACAAAGCGAAACAAAACTGCATCTGTCTCTGTTCTGCCACTTCTTCAGAATTCATGGTTGCGGAAATAGCAGTCCTTCATCTGTCATGATCAGGGGACTGAAGTCCGAATCTTGTGGCTGCTTCTTTATAATGTGGTGGACCGATGGCAATCAGTCTTCATCTGCCTTCACTGCTTTAGACCAGAATTCATTGACCTTAGCCCTTGATGGGGGCAATGCTTTAGGAAACAGGTGTCATTTCTGAAATGGTTCTGGACTGCAGGGGGGCCAAAATACAGTGAGGTGTATTTGAAAATGTTAAACATTGATTGAAATTCAAAACAAGGACCTCTCTAAATGGGACATAGTAATCTAGAGTATCTGCAAGTGCAGACACACATCCAATAGGTTTGTCAATGTATGTCATACTCTGAGGCATTGGGATATACAGCAAATCTCACTGTTTATTCTGTAGGTTCCAGGATAATGAAAGTAGAGCTGTATCTTTTTGGAGATACGATCTAAGATAGTGGTCAGATAACTAGAATAGGAACTTGGGGTATAGAGTAAGGTCAACGTTTAGTTAGCAAAAACTAAATCATGTTATTAGTATCCAGGGTTTTTAAAATGGTGAACAAAGAGAATTGTCAGAACTGAAACCCTCCTTAGAATAGAATTAAAATGTGAAGTGATTTACTGCTGAGGTATATAAAATGAGTCTTGGACTACTCAAGTGCTTATAAATTCCAAAATCTACTTAAGGTACTGAGGGAAGAGTTCAGTTAAAAGAGAGAGACCAAATATTCTCACTGAAAGTGCAAAGATGAGAAGACTACCAAGATCCTGGATGATTTTATTATAAAGCCACTGTCTCTTCAGACTGTTTAGTTTGGTCATTTCACCTTAATAAAGACCTAAACAAATCAACTTAGTAGAATGTGAAAATATCAATAACTACTGAATTATTTGATTATATAAGTGAATCAGTCATCAGAAACTAGTGGCTATTACACACACATACACACACATACACAGCCTCAGTGAGTTGACCCCTCTAAATATTTCTGTAGGTTACATTAGGCATGTATTTACTTAGAAATTTTTCATTTTATTTTTAACAGCTTTATTCAAGTATAGTTGAAACACAAAGAACTGCAAATATGTAATGTGTACAGTTGATGAGTTTGAATATTTGCAAATACATGTGATACCATTACTACAACCAAGGTTATAGACATATCTACCACTTTCTAGTTTCCTTGTGTCCCTTTGTGGTGTGTGTGTGTGTGTGTGTGTGTGTGTGTTTATTTTTGTGGAAAGAGTATTTAATATGAGATCTATCATCCTAACACATTTTCATGTGAACAAGACAGTATTGTTAACTATAGACACCATGTTGATAGTGAATCTCTACAACTTATTGATCTTGCACAACTAAAACTTTATACCCATTATATAACAATTCCCCATTTCCCCTGCTCTACAACCTTTGATGACCACTTATTAAATTTCTCCATTCACAAGTGTGACTCTTTTAGGTATCTTATAGAAGTGGAATCATGCAGTATTTGTCTCTCTGTGGCTACCTTATTTCATTTAGCATAACGTCCTCTATTTCCATTTATGTTGTTACAAGTGGCAGGATTTCTTTCTTTTATTAGGCTGAATAATATTCATCATGTATTTACTTTATCATATCCACGTAGTAATTAAAGTCAAATTTCTGAGATACTATGGTTTTGATATTTGATGATTACATTAGATTAAAATTGTGGACACTTAAATCTGAATTCTTAATTGTCTTTGCGTTTAGATGAAAGGAAAGGATACATTCCCCCTCATGAATTTAGTGACATTTCTTATTTTAGATAGATGATGCTTGTATAATTAAGTGATCATTAAAGTTTAAGTTTAGGATTCAGAAATATCCTCATTAAGTTACTGTTAATGGTCCGTTATTTTTTACTGTGAAGCTTTATTTAGAAACCATCACAGACGTTTTTACTATCATCAGAGGACACTTAACGAACAAGTGGCTAAATAAGGATGAGTGCAACACTGATGTTAAAGTATTGATATGGCACTCCTTTTTGTGAGAGTATAAAATATTGACTTAAAAGAGAGAACTGTAACTATTGATTTCTCTCCAAGGAGAAGTATTTAAGTTTATGTTCCCTGTTTCATCTACAAATACTTAAAAGTCTGAATTCTGCAATTTATAGCTGAAAAGAAAACACAAAAATCAACACACAATAACAAGTACAACTTTTTATATTACCATCAAGTTGCCTCTTTCTTCAGGCTGGCAAGATTCTTTGATATTATTAGTCTGACTGAGCTGCTGATCCTGCTACTCTTTGCCGATCATTATTTTATTTTATTTGGTAAATCTCTATGACAGTTTTATTGCAGGCTGAAAGCAGAATTGATCTTAGCCCTAGTTTACTTAGACTATCTTTTCAAAGGAAACAGATACTGCCCATTAATGGGAACTTTGAGGAGAAATAAAATTAAGTACAATCTTAGCCTAATCCAAAGCTCTTTCCTGTGCCAATTTCCTCTCTCATTATACAATATCAACTCTCTAGAGTGATGTATCCATTAAAAAGAAAGAGAATTTATTTAGAAAAAAATTATATTAAACATCTAATTCTTTACTTGCATAACCTCAAAATGATTTTAAATTTTCTCATTCTATTTTGAATTTTATGTTTAAAAAACCAGTCCATATGGTATGGAATACTACATCTTGGGGCGTTATAGCACCTGCGGGAGCAATCTGCTAACTTTGGTGAAGTTAGCAAAACTTACAGCAATTATAATGTATCTGCACACTTACTAAAATAAGTTATTTGAGAGTGGGGTTTATGTCTTTTTCTTTTTTTATGTAATAGTTAATAGAATGCATGCCTACACTGTTGTAGGTGCTATCTCAGTACTTAAAGATGTATATGTCAATATCCTTGGTTTCAAAGACTAATGAACAGATATTTATGAACCGTCATGACAAATTTGTTAGTAGACATATGAATATATGTCTTTAGAATGTCTATGTATGACTTTAGAATATCTATAGGACCACATTTAAGCATGTATCTAAGGATGAGAGGGCAAGGGGCAACTTTCTGTAAAGAATGGTGGCTTCACTGAGGCTGAGCACTAAGTGGGAGTCAGAGTCAGTCAGGTGAAGATCAATATTTAGAGATAAGGGCTCAGGTGTTAGCCTGAGGAAAACCCTGAGGCATGGAACACCATAGTAGGTTTTAATAACAAAGAGACTAAAAGTATTATTTGTACTTGAGCTAAGTTAATAATAATGAAAGTATAATGAATAGATAATACTGAAGGGATATTAAGAGAAAAATTGATAGAATTTCATGAGTGGAGGTAGGGAATTAGAAGAATTTGCCAATGATAGCTCAGTTTCCTTTTTCTTTTTTAAAAAAGGTTTTATTTATTTGTCAGATATATATATATGTAAATATATGATATATATTTGTCAGTTATATATATTATATATTATTCATTTGTCAGCTAGAGAGAGAGAGCACATGCAGAGGGAGCGGCAGGCAGAGAGAGAAGTAGACTCCCCACTGAGCAAGGAGCCCTATGGTGTTTGATCCCAGAACCCTGCCACTTGTGACAACATAAATGGAAATTTACAGAACCCTGGGACCATGACTTGAGCCAAACGCAGATGCTTAACTGACTGAGCCACCCAGGTGCCCTGATTGTTCAGTTTCTTAGCTTGACCAATTTGGTAGATGGAGTATAATTCAATGAATTCAGAAATAAATCTGTGTGTGAGGTGGAAGTTGGTATGGTCAGTTTCAGAACACATAGGAAGCATCATTTAATCAATGGATGCCTTGGGCCCATTCAAGTATGACATTCAAGCTGAGGAAAGATTTAACTAATTTATTTGAAAAGAGATGGTAATTTAAACAATGGGACGATGAATGAATAGAGAGTTATTGAAAGAAATATAAAGAGGGGCATCTAGAAAACACTAAAATACAAGGACTGGGGTACGGGAAATGATCGATTCCATGAACCATATTATGATTGTGGAAATAATATTTTTATGATTAAGGAAAGGAAAGTAGGATTACTTTCCTACTTGATTATGGAAAGGAAAGTAGGAAATGTTTCAAAATGAAATGGATTGTCAGTCAGGATCCTGAAGGCAACAAGTGGCAAACAAACATTTGGTAATTTGAAAAGAATTTCATAAAATAGTAATTTCAAAAGACATAGGCAACATGTGGGGTAACAGAAGAGGTATCCCAGGTTCACAAACAAGGTAAGTAGGGCCATTATTAACACTCATTTTGTGTTACTTAAGGGGTCAAGTGGAAGGAATGGTTCTCTTGACTGGAGAGATGCCACCTGACAGTCTATCTTATTCTGCTCCTTCCTTCACGTCTATATCTGTGATCTTGAGAGTATTTGATGAGAATCCAATTACAGTGAATTGAAAAGTGACTGTGAATAACTCTTTATCTTAATAAGCAATTTTCTAATAAGAAATTTCTTGAAAATTTCTTTTCCATTCAATGAATGAAAGAAGCAATGAATAACTATAAAACTATCAAAATAAAGGTTACCGATGGAAGCAGGGGCACATTAAGGAGAACATCTTCCATTATTATTAAAATTTGATTATAACCAAATATACAAAATATTGTACATTTTTTGCACAATTATGTACAAAATTTTAATTTTGTATATAATTAAATTATAATTTTAAATTATAAAATTTTTAAATAAAGAAAAATGTTACATTTTTCTGTTAAATATGTCAAAATTACATTTTAAATAAAAAATTTAAAATTTTAAAATTATAAAAGTATAATTTTGAACAATTGTACAAAATAATACTTCCAGTATAGGATGGATAAAGCTAGTAATGTGTTCTTGGTTTTGTTTCCTTGAGGCCATGGCATGATAACAAGAGGAATATTGAGAAATAAAACCAAAATAACCTAGACAAAACATATTCTTAAGTTGCTGTTCCGATTCGGAATACTATAAACTTTCAGCAAAGTCAACTAAGTTCACCTTGAGCTGCTGTCATTCCATCACTGTCATTTATTCACCTTGGGCTTACATTATGGGCAAAAGGGATGAAATTACTAACAGTATTATGTAGATACACACATATTTTTTTAGAAATGAAGATCTATTTCTGTATCAATCTGTCTACTTAACTAATCTCTCTGGATTGGAAAAGCTTCCATTAATGATAAAATTTACCAAAGCTTTGTCAAAATGTAACAACCTTTCAACAATTTGGATAAAAATGGCTTACCAAGGGGCACCTGGGTGGCTCAGTGGGTTAAAGCCTTTGCCTTCGGCTCAGTTCATGATCTCAAGGTCCTGGGATTGAGCCCTGCATCGGGCTCTCTGCTCAGCGGGGAACCTGTTTCCCCCTTTCTCCTCTCCCTGCCTCCCTGCCTACTTGTGATCTCTCTCTCTCTCTCTCTGTCAAATAAATAAATAAAATCTTAAAAAAAAAATGGCTTCCCAATTCAGTTGAATAATCAATTTAATCAAAATACATAAATACTGTTTATAAATAGGAAAAATAACCAGCACAATTGGAGATATTCATATTTAGAAGAATTTAATAGAATGTCTTTATTTTTCTCATCTACAGATTTAGGTCACACATTGTTTTCTAATTGTAAATAATTTTTATGATGGGTTCTTTATTGTAATTTAATTAACTAAGAAACATAATTATAATTTTATCATTATCCTAATCAGAATTATTTTTCAGTTTTCCCAAAGAAGAAAAAGTATAAAATATAAAAATATAAAAATATAAGTATAAAATATAAAAGTATATAAAAAAGTTGAGAAGAGAAATATATTTATTTTAAAACAAGATAAAAGCAGTAAAGTGATGACTAGGCAAGTTGCAATCTTTCTCTTGATGTCTTGGAACTCTATATTGTTCTTGGTCTTCATCAATATCATGTGCAATTTCACACACAGGCACACACAGAATTCCTCATGTAGGCTGTTATTACTAAAGAAAAGCATACTGAAAAAATATTGCTGACTGATACCACATTAATTGTATTTCTGAAGTTGTAATTGAAAATATACTTATTTGAAAATATACTTATTTGCATTAGCATTCATCTCATTTTGCATATACCACTATATTTCTCTTTAAGCCTCAGTAAGAATTATCATAATCTCTTTAGAGACTTCATTAAATTCCCTTTTCATAGAATTCTTGATTTTCCCTCTCATGAGATGCATTTTAAAAGAATATACTCCTTCATAGACATGTTTTCTTCAGAAATTTAAAAGAACAAATTTGGACTTAGTCTGATAAAATTACAGTGCCCACAGTTAGAGATCTTAAGACAAAAATAGTTCTTACAAGAAATATTGAAACAGAAACAGTTAAGAAGAGTCTTTAACTTGAATAAAAGTATTAAAAATATTCACATAGAATCCTTGGAGTTACTTATACGTAATTGTACAAGGGGACATATGTTTGAAGATTTATCCCTTCATTTTCTTTTACAGTTCTAGATAAATTTAATTATGCTGTCTTAAGAATGAATAAGCTAGAATGGATTTATTAGAATTGCAATGAGAACAAATAAGTATTTCTCAAAGAGAAGCTAGTGAGAGTTAATATGTATATAAAGCATTTCATACAGTTTATTTTAAACTGGGTAATTACTATTATTCCTATTTTTATTACTTTTAATATTGTGATTACATTGTCTTATACAAATTTACATAACTTATTTATCAACAAACGTTAGATGTAAAGTAATGAGTATAGTTTTTTTTTGGCCCCTATTGCATAGGGAGAAGTTTGAATAAAAGCAGCTAGAACTTTATAGTCAGATTACTTTTATGGAAGATATCAGAATATCCAAAGTATCCCTTTCCTGTGAATGTCTACTTACAATGGAAATAGAGGGAGGAACCTTATGAAATAGAGAGAGGTAATGACCAGATGTAAATTTCTAGAGAGAGCCTGTTGCTGCCTAAGACAATGACTCCTTAGGTGGCAAATGGAGACAGAGAATGGATACAGGCCTCAGTTCACTTGTTCATCCATCAATTCATCCATTGATCCATGTGTTATATAATTTTTGGAAGATAAACAGGTATAGAACAAAGAAAAAAGATAGTGTCTGATTTCTCTTGTATACAGTTTGTTTACAGAGTGGCCATACAGGCAAAAAAAAAGATAAATAAAATATTCCATAATCTGATATAGAAGTGTGAAATTCAAGAAAATGGAATAAACAAACAATATTGGAAGTAAGAGGAGGCTTTTCAGAGACAATGGCATCTAAAGTGAAAATTAAAGGAATTACCAGAAGCAAAGTTGATGGTTCTATATGAGGGAGAAAAAAATAAAAAGAGCCTGGTATGATAAGAAATCATTTTTTTCTCTTATTTCTCTCTGTTTTTAACCATTTGGGCTTTTTTTCTTTTAAATGATTTTATTTATTTATTTATTTATTTGAGATCAAGTGAGAGAGCTAGCTTGAGTGAAGAGGAAGGACAGGTAAAGAGGGACAAGCAGGGAGCCCAATGTGGGACTCAGTCCCAGGACTGTGGGATCATGACCTGAGGTGAAGGCAGATGCTTAATTGACTGAGCCACCCAGGAGCCCCCTCCACCCCCTTTTTTTTTTCCAAAAAAGATTTCAAACACTTTTGTGCTGCATGTGTAGTTTTTTCCTTCTTTGTACTCTGTTTCAGTTTTACTGTTGAAAATGAGTTAGTATACTTGATAAAGTTTTGGCTCTCACCTCTTTTGGACCCAGAAGATCAATTGGTGAGTGTTGTAAAGCCTGGCATCATATGTTGTGCCATTGTTCGAAAGGTGGACTCAGAAGCAGAAATCATTATTAAAAATTATGAGTATATAGAGTTTCATGGATTAGACAGGTCAGTAGTCCCACAGACAAGTGATTATATAGACTTAAAAAATTATGATGACACCACCACAAAGGCCATTATAATGATTCAAAAAGGGACTATGTAATATGTCAAATTAGAATATAAATAATTTGGCAGAGTTGCTGGAGATAATTTCCAAATTACAATGAAACTGAAATTGGAAACAGAGTATATAAAAATGAATGATTGATGTCATCCCAAAATTTTAGGTTTCCTGAGAAAACAGTATGTAAACGCAAAGCAGATCATATTTAGCATTAAGATGCTAGCCTATGTGCTGATTTATAATAGTATTGGATGGAAGAAATATATTTATTAATAGAAATTTCTATTCCTTGTTGCCATTATATTCTTAAAATGCAAAAGCAATAAGAAAATGGAACTGTTAACTTATGAACTTCTTGATTTAATAAAAACATTCAGGGAATTAGAAAATATAATTAAATTCCATTGAAATGTATGAGATCAATCTATTCTGGAGATGAGGATAAAAGCAGGAAATGTAGGTTATTCTCTTGGTACCATGTTTGGTTGTACCTTGCTTTTAACCTTTGGAAAGATGCAGTAATGCATAAATCATAACAACATTTTAAAGGTTAAAGTAAAAAATCTTCAAGCCTTAAAAGGATTGGTTGGTATCACATTACTTTCCAATCCTAAAAGTTGTAGACTTATGATAAGATAAAGCTTACCAAAGATTAAATCATTTAAACTAAATATAATTGAGGTATTTTATAAAAACAGATGTAATTAAAATGATGTATATGTTAGTGAGAACCACTTTCATAAGAACAATGTATTGATCTCAGTATTGGAAAGTATCAGAATATATGCTAATTTGTATCCATTAGCATGGTCAGTATTCAGGTTGTTTTCAAACTCAGTATACTTCATTTAAACCACACTCTGCCTTCTCATTTTATCACATTGGGAAGGTATGAGCAAGAGGGTCTATTTATAGTCTAATGAGATTTAGACAATATTAGTGAGGCTTAACATTTGGAAGAAGATTCAACCTAGGCTAATTTTAAAAAGTGATTCATAGTCCAAAAGGAAAAGTTAAGAAATTCATCATAAGACATCAAGTAAACATCAATACCATTGATATTTTTGAAAAACTACACATATATCAAAACATAAAGATGTGGAATCTAAGTAAATGTGATGATGAATCATTTATGTAGATAAGAATGCTGTTCTTGTTTATTCATTGCAAAGAGAAGCAAATTTCCTTTAAGATCCGTATTCAGACTTCCACTATCTTCTACTTAGGAGGTTTTCTTATTGCTTTGATTTAAAATATATTCAAAATGTATTATTAACGTTTTTATTAAATTTGAATTGCAGGCCCTTATTCAACATGTTATTGCCTCTTCACCAAGAGCAAAAGCAAAAACAGCAACAACATATATATACATACTCAGTACATATATATGTGTGTGTGTAGATGGATAACTAATACTTAAATGTACAAAATACTATGTAAATATGCATAAATATGCATCCTTACACATCTGAACCAAACAGTGAAAATATTAAGACATGGTCAGTGGAATCAGACTGCCAATATTGGACCACTGGCTCCCCTACTTTTAGAGTAAGTAGTAACTTACTCTAGTAACTAGTAACTTACTAGTTACTTACTCTAGTAACTAGTAAAGTAGTTAACCCTAGTTTAATTCCCTCTCATATTAAATAGCAAAAGCATTAGCATCTACTTCTCATTATTGCTGTCAGATTTACTAGTATTAATAAAAATGAAAAAAGAAAGAATGCAATAAATGATAACTATTATAATACATAGATAACAAAGTAGAGCTTTCCTGATGACTTTCCATTTAATTAATAAGATAGCTATATAGAACATCATGTTTTTTATGCTATAGTATTTTAAAATTGGGAAGAGAAAGTGAGTAGATGTTTCAATATATTACTCTTTTGTCACTTAGACCTTTATTATATATTCTTAGATGTTAATCCTTCTAGGAAATTCTTAGTAGTGATTATAAGGAATTAGCTAAGCATTAGTTTTTAGATTTTTCTTGTAATATAGTATCATTTCTGAAAATTAGCCTTCTCCCTATTATTATCAACAAACTGCTACATATAAAGCATCCTTTTTGATAGTCAATGCTCTGAAATAGTGTTGTATGGTGACAGGTGATCGCTACGCATATGGTGAGCATAGCATAATGTATATAGAAGTGGAATTAATGTTTTGTTTACCTGAAACTAATGTAAGATTGTGTGACAAGTATGCAATAAATAAAGAGATAGATAGATAGATGGATAGATAGATAGATAAAATAAAGTGTTCATTGCAATTAAGAGCTCCAAATCTCTCAACTTCATCATTCCTGAGTGAACGAAACTGCCACTAACAGTGAGATCCTTAATGCCAAGTAGTGTCTGCATAGAGACCATTTTACAGATAACCTGACATACAAAAGGTGATCAGTTAATGTTTGCTAAATGAGTCAATAAAGAGCTAATTAATGAAGTCACTGGATGCATATGCAATAATTAGGAGTTTCAAATATGTTGCAAAAAAGGATTCTGGGCAGGCTTGCAAATTTTAGTTGAACCTCTGCTATGTACCTTTATTTTAAGATGAGTGAATTCTGCTTATGTATCTAAATGAATTGATCCAAATGTTTCTTTATCCTTCTCAAAAATTAGGTTTCATAACTGAAATAGAAATTTTACCCCCTTTAACATTGATTCTCCATAGTTAACTATTTCTAGAATCCAGTAACCTTTAGTAAGGGCAGTGTCACACAGGACAGTTTCTGATTGACACTAGCTCTAGGATATAATTAATCTAGTATAACATATAATTCCTAGTTTGATATAATTAATCTATTATAATATATACTTCCTAGCCTGCAGGGTGCTATACATGTGTATGTGTGTATAATAGTGTGGTACAGTGCAGAAGGGTCAAATCTGTCATTATATAAATTTGTAAAATAATAGATTAAAAGACATTGCATTTTTATCTCTAAGGAGATTTTTTTTTCTTTTTTTAAAAAAGACTTTTTTTAAAGTAATTCCTACACCCAACATGGGGCTTGAACTTATAACCCCGAGATCAAGAGTCACATGCTCTACTGACTAAGCCAGCCAGGTGCCCCTCTACAGGGATTTTTTAAATGTAATGATTTCTAAGATACAGTATTAATATCCCAGATTCAGTTAAGATTATGACATTTTACTAAATTAGTATCACCCACGAATGCACTTATTATGAGTCTATTTATGTATTTACCAGGTTATCAGTGTATTTCTGTTGTTGAAATTTGTTTGTTTCCTAGAAATCAATAAATTTGTTAAGTCTTTGAAACCAAAGGAGGCAAATAAAACCAGAAGTTTCTTGTGAATATTAATTTGGGGGGCATATATTTGGTTATATTGTACATTTAATATTATCTGGTCTATTGAAGATGAGATACAGATTTTTTCTAAAAGCAGTGAACAATGAAAGTAGATCTGATATATTTATTTTAGAGAGTTTGTTTTGATTTAATAAGATTCTAATATTTCTCTGTAAGTGTAGACACAAATCTTTTGTCCCTTTTCCTGGGATATGTGGAATTTTAGCAGGCTGGAAAAAGAAAATTGTATAATGGGAATCAATCATCACAGGTTCTCCTCTGGATAACATTCTTATATAGTTCAATTTCTTCTCTTTCATCAGTCAAAGTTAGTCTGCTCTTCTCCCCAGAGTCACAAGGGCACCATCAATCAAAAAGGGATATTTTCTTGAGCAAGTGAGTATCACAAATGACTCCCCACCTGAGAAAACCTTTTATACTATTAGAAACACAAAAGATCCCATTGGATTTTTCTCTAACACAGAGGTTAGGAGACCAGGACTTCTGATTTATCTAAAAGGAGTGAAAGTGTTTTATATCACATGATTTTGAGCCTCATTGACAGTTAGGCTTATGACTTGAGGGTCATGCTTTGAGGTCTACTGAAATCAACCAAAGATGATCAGTAGAACCAATGTTCTTGGTAATTTGAATTAATTTCTTTACATCTGGTATCCCTAAATCCTGATAAATTATGCAACTTGTATTAGATATATTTTATATTTTCTTTGAAGTGATTTCTGGGAAACCAACATTATTTCTGAATATACATACATCTTCTTGTGTTACACAATGAAAAATTAAGGAATAACCAGGCACTTTCCTTACACTGGCTAGTATAAGGAAACTTACATACTTTAACATACAGATGTTAAAGTTATTACCTGACATTTATTTACTACATAATATGTGGACTTCACCACTTTTGTTTCCACTTAGTCTTTGATATTTTAGATGTTTCCCCAAGGAAAACATCTAAATCAAACATTATCAAAGCTGATTTTTGTCCCATATTCCTATGTTACTGAAGTCCCAGATAATTTTTGTTTGATCCAATGAAGCTTCACATTAATGAATGATGCTTTTGTTTTTCTTTGGGGATGTGAGTTCTACTAGTTTTATGATTTTCAGTTTCTGGGGAGCTTTTAATTTCTACCTCTTGCAACTTTTTTTCTTTCTTTCTTCTTTTTTTTTTTTTTTACTTTCACTTTTACTTTCACTACTGGTTCTCTAAGAGATATCTCTTTTTCCAAGATATTTCCCTCCTCATGAAGCATTGCCTTCCAAGATTATTGCCTCTCATCCCAGTCACTTTGAAGTCCTTTCCTTTGGGTTGTTTAATTGGTACGTGTCTGCTCTGTCAGATCTTAGACTAGTTCTTGTTATTTGACATACAGGTTGAGATTCTCTTTCTGGAGGCAACTAAATCTGTGTTTTTCTTCTGCCAGGATTCCACTGCCCTATTCCCTTACCTGTAAAGTGTCTCAGAATACATGTTCGTCATGAGCTCTGAACCTAGCACTGTTGATTTTAGGTATTTCTTTCACTTATATATATACATTGACATTCTCCATTTAGGTATGTATTGAAGTTTAGTGTTTTCTTTCCAATTATGGTGTAGACATAATTATTTGCATTCCTCATAATATGGTTTTTTGAAGATTAGGCAGTCAATATTATCTCATGGGAAACTGAAAATTAAAAGGAACATATTAAATCATTACCTTTAAATCCAGGAACTGTCGCCCAGTTTATCAATTTTATAAATTATTTATTTTTCTTCTATAACTCTCATCTACTATACTGCTGAAATATACAAGTCTGAGGCTAAAGAATGGATATATGGACTCAGAACCTCTTGAAACTCATCTCCCACTTGGAAATAAGCTTTATTGTTGTGTTTGTTGTATTGATTCAAGCTCTAGATTCCTGTCAGTGGTTTTGGTTTTGGTGAGGTATCGAAATCTATTTGGAGGTTATTTTAAGGTGTGGTTTCCAAGATCATTGTCCTACAGATTCTAAGCCCATAGGTCTAGAGGGAGAATAAAATTTATTTATTTAATAACTGCTGTGACCTCTTTTTGATGTAAATGTTTCAGAGACCATACTTTGAGAACTGGAACAAGAGAAACCATTTTTGGATATGTTTATCAGATATGGTGTAAACCATATGAATATATGAGGGAGGGTAGTATTCTGGACACTGAGGAGAGGATTTGAGGTTAGAATATGCTACTACATTGGAGGTTTAGTGATAAAGCCAGTGGAGGTGGAGTTGAAGAGAATATCAGAAGATGAGATTAGAAAATCAGTCCAGTAAATATTATGCTGCCATCAAAAAAAAAAAAATGAAATCTTGCCCTTTGTAAGACATGGATAGAACTAGAGGGTATTATGCTAAGCAAAATAAGTCAATCAGAGAAAGACAATTATCATATGATTTCAGTGATATGAGGAATTTGAGAAACAAGACAGAGGATCATAGGGGAAGGGAGGGAAAAGTGAAACAAGACAAACCAGAGAGGGAGACAAACCATAAGAGACTTTTAATCTCAGGAAAAAACTGAAGGTTGCTGGGGGGAAGAGGGGTAGAAGGGATGGAGTGGCTGGTGATGGACATTCAGGGGAGTGTATGCTATGGTGAGCATTGTGAATTGTGTAAGACTGATGAACCACAGACCTGTACCACTGAAACAAATGATACATTATATGTTAAGAAAAAAAAAGAATAAGGTTTTTTCAATAAAGAATATTATTAAAAGTAAAAAAAAAAATAGTCCAGTAGATGGATGTTATATAGAGCCTAGTAGGCTATGCAAATTACCTCTGATTTCATTTACCTCTGATTTCCACATTGGAAAATGTGGAGCATAATGTTGACATATGACTTTAGGAATATCAGCTAGTGTATGGAGAAAAGACTCTAGGAATAGAGTAGGGTAGAAGGTGGATAAAGATTAAAATGTTAATACATTAAACACAATTAAATGTAATAACATAGACGAGGATGATAGTATTGGTGGTGAGAAGTGGTTGGATTCTGGATATATTTGAAAATATAGGAAAATGGCTTTGTTGATGGATTAGGTGTGGGTTGTAATGTTAAAATGTTAAAAGATGAGTTTAGAATTACCCCAAGGTATTTTGAGAAATTAGAAATATGCTGTTGCCATTTACTGAAATGTAGAAAATCTAAGATGAATTAGATTTGGGTATGAGTGGTTAAGAGTTTGGTTTGGAATATATTGTCTTGAAGATGTTTACAAGGCATTCAAGTCTAGATGTCTATGAGCAATTGGTTATAAGAATCTGAAGTTGTGGAAAGGGTAAGGATTAAAGATACACATTTGGGAATTTTCAGATGTTATATAATATGTAAAGCAGTAACTTTTGATAAAGCTCCCTAGGGACTGGAAACTCTGAAGAATAACAATTCTAGCATTTACAGATCAACATAAGGAAGAACTGGGTGAAAGACTGAGAAGGTATGAATAGAACCAAAAGAGAATCACACACAGCTGAAGAAAGTATATCCTATTGATTGCATCAAATTCAGCTTAAATGTCCACTAAAATAGAACTGAGAATTGAGCAATTGATTTGATAGCATGGAGATTATCAGTAACATTAAAAAAGCGGTAGTAAAGAAAAGAACCTCTATAGGAGTGGTTTCAGGAGTGAATGTAAAGAAGAAAATGAATTTAAATGGAGAACAAATTAGAAATATAATGACCTTAATTAGTTAACTTTTTAAATCCTACAGAAGAACATCAATTAGGACACAAAGTTTAAAAGACTACACTGAAAGGAACAGGATTTCTTTTTTTTTTCTTTTCTTTCTTTTTTTTAAGTCAAAAAGACTGTCTTTGTCTAGGAGAATGTGGATGAAATTATAAATAAGGATGAGATATAATAACAAAATCAGGATCCCCTCTCTCTGCACATATTGACCTCTTTGTTAGCGAGTCAAAAGTGAGGCAAGCAATTTCTGTTTTAAATAAATATAGGGTATGCCTCTTGTAAGAGTTTTTGTTTGAAGGATCAGAAATAGTCTGTGAACCATAGATTTTTATTGGTATATGTTCCTTCTTACTTTGTGTTCTACTCTGAAGGCAGAGAGGACAAATCCTATTGTCACAACAGTATTGCCAGTGTAACAGTGATAAAATCCTCATATTATGTGACTCTTCTCAAAAATGTACTTTTCATACCCTGGCAAACTGGTTGTTAGAGATTTTTTTGTTTTTTTTTTTTTTAAGATTTTTCTTATTTATGTATTTACTTGAGAGAGAGAAAGAGAGAGCAGGAGCAGGGGAGGAGCAGAGGGAGAAGGACAAACAGACTCCACACTAAGTGCAAAGCTTAAGTCAGGGCTCAATCCCACCACCCTGATATCATGCCAGACCAGAAATCAAGAGTCAGATGCTCCACTGACTGATTCTCCCAGTTATTGGAGATTTTTAAATGGCTTCTTTAAGCACAAGTTTTGTTTTGTCTTGTTTTGTTTTGTAGGGTAAAAATAAGAGGGTTTACCGCTATAATTAACCGAAAGGGAATTTTTTGGCATTTCAAAGAAAATAATCCCCAATACCAGGTTAAATTAACTTTAAAGGTGCCAGGACAAGTTGTTTTAATAGTAGCAGGCAAGGTCAGCTCCACTGATTATTTTTTTTCTTCCTGGTCTTTTTAATCTAGCTGTGAACAAGTGTAAGGGAAAGACTACTGAAGTATGTTTCTGCAGCAGTGGCAGTGAAATTCTGTACAGGCATGCTTTGTACTTTGGATAATGGGAACTATTCCTTGAAAAGACTAAATATTTTTTGAAGACTTTTTTTTCTTCTTCTCTCATTAAATTATCCTGGAACACTTGCAGCAAATCAGTTGATCTTATGTGTAAGGATTTGATTCTTGGTCTTGATTCTATTTTATTGATATACACAAAAGTACTGGTATTTTGATAAGAATTGTGTTTAATTTGAAGGTAAATTGGGCAGTTACTAGTATTCTCAGATTATGAGACTGACGCGCTGCCTACTGCACTAAGGAGTCACCTTTTTACTGGTATTTTCAAATGTCTTCCTATTCATGAGCACAGAGTATCTCCTACTTATATAGATCTTATTTAATTTTTTCAACAATGTCTTATAGTTTTCAGTGTAAAAGTCTTATAATTTTTTTTGTGTTAAATTTATTCCTAGGTATTTTATTCCTTTTGCTGCTATATAAATGAGATTGTTTCATTAGTTAATTTTTGAGTTATTACTAGTGCATAGAAATACAATTACTTTGTATATTTATCTCGTATCTTACCATGCTGTCCAACTCATTTCTTAATTCTAACACTTTGTTTTATTTAGTAGATTCCTTATGATTTTGCATTTATTTGATCATGTCATCTTCAAACAGACAATTCTTTCTTTTCAATATGGATGCCTTGTATTTCTTTTATTGCTTAAACGTCTCTTCTAAAACCTTTAATAGAATGTTAAATAGGTATGGCAAGAATGGGCATTCTTGTTTTGTTCCTCAACTTACAGGGAAAGCATTCAGTCTTTTCCATTAAGTATAATGTTAATTATAGGTTATTCAAAGATCCCCGCTATTCATTTGAGAGCTTGCTTATAGTCTTGGTTTGTTGATTTTTTTTTTTTTTTATCATAAAAGGTACTGGAGTTTTTAAAATTGTTTTTTGTGTGAACTCAACTACTGTTCAGTGGCCTAACATTTCATTCTGAAGGATTTCTTTAGTATTTCTTTTAGGGAAGTTTACTCTCAGTTTTTATCTAAGAGTGTCTTAATTTCTTTTTCTTTTTTTATATTTTTCTCTATCTTTGATATTTGTCAATTGGATGATGATATGTCTAGATGTGCATAACTTTGAATTTCTCCCTTTTGAAGTTTGTTGAGCTTCTTTCATGTATCAGTTAACACTTGTCATGAAATTTGGGAAGTTTTTCGCCATTATTTCTTCAAATATTTTCTGAGGAAGTCTCACTGTGTATGTTGGAATCCTTTATGAGGTCCCACAGGTGTGTGAGGCCTTGTTTATTTTTCTTCATTAGTTTTCTTCTGCTTCTCAGATTCAAAAATCTCTATTGACCTATCTTCATGCTTTCTGATTTTTTTCCTGCTCACTGAAATTTTTTTCTTGCCCAAAGAGCCACTCTAGTGGATATACCATTTGGTTATTGGATTTTCCACTGCAGATTTTTATATGGTTAATTTTTACAGTTTCTGTCTCTCTTTTTTTTCAAAGATTTATTTATTTATTTTAGGGAGGGGGGAGAGAGAGAGAGAGAGAGTGAGCATGCAAGCGCATGAGCAGGCGGAAGGACAGAGGGAGAAGGAGAGAATATTCAAGCTGACTACCTGCTGAGCACAAAGCTGTACTCAGGGCTCCATCTCAGGATTCTGAGATCATGACCTATGATATATGTCACATATATGGGGACATATATGTGAGACATGTTTATGTTTCACAGCTCATAATTTTTTGAACACTGAATATTCTAGCTAACATAATAACTCTGGTGTCAGCTTTCTCTACTCTCCCCCTAACTTTCTAAGGTTTTCTGTTACTGTATTTTTGGGTTTTTTTCTCTTTTTTTTCTCTTTCCATTGTTCCCGATTATTTGTTTGTCAACCCTACTCAACTAATTCTGTAGATTCTGTGTTCCCTGTAGTTTGTGGCCATTAAGTTTTTTATCACCTAGTTGTTATTGTTGTTAAGTTCTTGTTTTCCCTTTTTAAGCCTGGCTTCTTGTGTGGCACACCTAGGTCAGTATGATTTTGTGCTTAGCCAATGATCAGTCAGAATATTTCTTTTATTACTATACCTATAAGTTTTTTACTCTTTGCAAAAGGATCTGTGTGAGAACAATATCCTCCAACTTGAAGCAGTTTATGACAGCCTTAACCTTCACTGTCTGCTTGTGTAGTCTCAAGGTCAGCCTTCGCCTTTCTCATATTTTTTCTTGGGCATGCCCACAGCCTTGCACATATTATAAACCTTTTAGATCATCAGGTATGTGTTGGACCTTTCTAAAGTTCCCTATTGTCATCTCATTCTCCAGATTTCACTTTTAAATTTCTGGCCAAACTACTCCAATTGAAATCACAGCTGTAAGCAGCTGAGATGTTGGCAGCAATTTTATTTTGTTTCAGTAATGCCTTAGAAGTTGGCTCACTGTACCCTGTGCATCTGAGGTCTATGTCAAATGAAATAGGCAACACACCTTGAGAAGAGATTTTCCAAGAATCTGAGAGTGAGGACAAAATTTTGACTGTGCCCTGGGGAAGGTGTTTTTAATGGAACTCCAAAGAGGTTAGTCATCTTCTTTGGCTAAAAGCTGTTAGCTTTTCCATCCTCTTCTCCACTCCACTGATATGGGAGAGGGAATGGGTGGCAATAGCTCCAAGTTAAAAATAACACAGCCCCAGTATCTTACCAAAATTAAGTATTTTCTCTGGGATAACTGAGTTTTAGTTCATTGTGTAGCATAGGTCAGTTCCCAGAGTTGTGAAAATGTCAGTTTTAGATATTTTGTCTACATTTTTGCTTTTGTTGAGGGAGAACAAACTTATAAATGTACTTATCTTGGCAATTCTGGAAGACAATTACTGCTCTTTTAATGACACAGACTATGTCAGCCAAGTCCTGTCTCCTTTTATTAAGTATCTCTGAATCCTAATAGGATTCAGATGACACAAGTCATGCTTTCATTTTGGCAGCGGTGTGGCTCCTCTGCCTCAGCTAAAGTCAGGGTGGTCATCATGCTGTCTCCTAATGAGTAGGCCAACACATTTTCTTAAAGGGTTTAATTCTTAGTCCTTCAATCTTGTCTCTTTTACACAGTACTGATCAAGATGGACAACTTTATGCTGTGGTAACATTTTAAAACTTAATGTAATAATTTATTTTTCACATTATTAGTTCATTTAGGTTGATGTGAAGATATTCTATTTTCTCTGACACTCAGGGGCCAAGTGTGTTAGAAACTCCTCCATGATATAGCTGTGCAATCTAGAACTCGTAGGATCCTCAAGTGCTAGGAAAAGAAGCACATAAAGTACTTTACACTGCTTTCCCCTGCATCAGCCCAGAAGTGCTTCATGCCAATTTTTCTCAGAGCACATTGGTTAGAATTAGTCACATGGCTTGGCTTAGCTCCAAGGAGATTGAGTTTTATTTGTTCTTGTTGTTATGTTTTGTTTTGTTTTTTTCCTTCCTAATGATAAAAAAAAAAAAAAAAAAGAACCTACAATGTACTACACACTCTTAAACTGGCTGCTGGTCAAGTGTTACCAATCAAGTTTAAGCCATTTTCTCTTAGAGTCCTCTGTGGATGGTCTAGCACTTTACTTTTGAATTGGAGCATACTTGTTATCTGTTATTTTATTGTTAATCTACTTGTGCCTAAGCTGGAACTAAAAAAAGAAAATCTCATTTTACTTTCCTGCTACATGTAGAAGAACATTTTATTGTTATGATATTTTCTTAGATGTGTTTAAAAAAATGTCTTCACAACTGTCAACAAGAATTGGCACTCTGTCCAATCCTAGTCCAAGAATGAGGGCAACACCCCTTATTTCATCTTTTTTCTTCCAAATTGGCTCAGAGAATGAGGAGTTGCACTGATGCAATCTGACAGTCTATCTGGCAGCATCTACCTAAACAAGAAATGGTTTTCAAACATTATTAGCAATAATTTTTGCATTGGTTTTTCTAAAATTAATGTCTAGCCTTAGATCAGTCACTCTATCCAACATGGAGAATTTAATTCAGGAAGACTGTCCTAGGTAAACAGGTTTGTTTGCTCACACTACACATCAGGCCTTTATCATCCATCATTCAATGATGTAAACAGAGAGGTCTTGTATATCTATTATAGGCTAAAGACTTCATTACAGCCTTGGAATATAGTGAAGTATACACACTTATTATTCTCATGCAAGTTTAGTCTATTAAAAATTAATATTACAAAATAATTATACTATATCACGTCCCTCATTCAGTAATGCAATAAATATGTATTTAATATATTGGATATTTATTAGATATTTATTAGATGATATTTATTAGATGAAATTCCAAAAGCAAGTGGGGCATTTTCTCTGTCCTTAAGTTTTAAAAATTATGAAAATCTCATTGATTTATTCATTTCCACTTATAATAAGAAATAAACTCATATCAGAATTTCAAAATCTATAATATAACTCTATATAGATTCTCTTAAGGTCCAGAAATTATACTTTATTTTTCCCTTGTATAGTGTAGAGGGAACAGAACTTCATAATGGAAGAGTAAGAAATTAGAATGATCCTCTTCCTAACAAAACAACCATTTAACTAGAGGAAATTATAAAAATATTATTTAAAGTTTCTAAAAATTTTCCTCAGTGCATATAGAAAATGGAGAAGTGTTTGGTTGAGAAAGTCTACTAAATCTTTTTAAGGACAGAGAATCTGTGGCATTTGAGCCCTCACCTGCTCTCTTCCTCACCTCCTAGGTTGGTCTTATGGAAACTGGTTTGGATGAGTATGGCCAAGAATGTCAAGTTGGAGTTAACAAATAAGATAAACACTTAACAAATAAGGTAAACACAGAGTTCCATACTCAGATACATCATTGTCAAAATGTTGAAAGACAAAATGAAGATAAAATCTTGAAAGTATCAAGAGAAAACCAACTTTTCACTTACAAGGAACTCCAATAAGATCAATAGCTTATTTATCATCAGGAAAAATACAACCATAAGGCAATGTGATGCTGCATTTAAAGTATTGCAAGTTAAAAAAAGAAAAAACTGTCAAGAATTTTATTCCCAAATTTTTAATATCAATAATAATACTATTAGTATACAGGTGCTATTAGTATTAATAAGAATACTGTTCTAGTGCCAATGAAATCTACATTTTTCCAACTAACTGCTCTGCATTCAGCAGCAGATAAAAGAAGATAGTGTAGTTCAGTAGAAAGAACATAGTATTTGCACTTAGAGAAAACTATGTTTGAATGTTTGAATGTATGTTTCATTTCTTAGCTATCTTGTAGTGGGGATAGGTCATAGTCTCCTTACCTCTAAAATAGGAATGAAAATACCTACATCACAGGGTCATGATGAAAATTAACTATGATGACACATGCATGTGTAGTGTCTGGCACAGGTTGTATGCCCAGTAAATGTTTTCTCTTGTAAAGAAAACTACCATTCTTATTATATGATGGACACCGCACTAAGAACTTTGTATAAGTTCTTCTTAACCATTTTGCCCAAAAGCATTGGATAGATACTGACATTTATACTTTAAAGGGAATAAATGGTAACATAAATATATAACAGGATTCATCCAATATCTTATATTTAGAAGACATTTATTATAAGGCTCCACATACTTCTATGTTCTGAATTCTAAAAATTTTGTTGCTCTTTTCACTGCTGTTTTCCCATTGCCTAAAACCATGATTGGAAGGTGGTTGATACCCTTAAGTATTTCTTGAGTGAGTGAATGCAAATCTTAATCTCATTTCAGATATAATACCAGCCCTGCTGAAATAGAGGGAATTGCTAAAAAAATTCAGTACTCAGTAAAACATAAGCCTTTGTATTATTTAAATTAAAAGAAAATCATTGGAGGTTTCACATATTCTTTTAAAATTTTGACATAATATTCCAGTCAATATTCCAAAAAGTTGGTTTTCTGTAGTCAAGGGGAAAACAAAATCTAGCTATTCTAGATTTTTACCAGGCTTTACCTGAATAACAGTTTGATTTTTGACCATCATAAATGTAACGTGTAAACTCCCCCCAAATCTCATAAAATTCAGCATGTCAACAACATGTGATACCCATCAATGAGGAATGTGTGATGTTGGATATAGTATGTAAGCAACATGCTAAATTAAATTAAAAGTGGGCATTTTCCAGTGACTCAGTGTCATTCATCAGTACCTGTCGTTGCTTCCACAGATGGTCAGAAAGCTCAAGAGATCACGTTAGTCAAAAAAAATTCTTCAGAGAAGCTAAATCTAATTTTGTCTGATTTTTAAAAAAATATTTATTTATTTGAGAGAGAGAAAGAGAGAAATCACAAGTAGGCCGACAGAGAGGGGAAGGCAGGCTCCCTGCTGAGCAGAGAGCCCTTTTCTAGGCTCGATCCCAGGACTCAAAGATCATGACCAGAGCTGAAGGCAGAGGCTTTAACCCACTGAGCCACCCAGGCGCCCCTAACTTTGTCTGATTAACAAAGAGTCAACACTCAGGGGATTTTCACAAATACTCTATTGCCAATGCTTGACTAATGTAGAAGGATAACGATATCTTAAAGAAGTCTAAATATTTATTATCTTAAGTAAAACCTTAAAATGTATAAAGCAAATTTATTTCTAAGTATTTCTTTATTATCTTAAGTAAACTTTAAAAATGTGTAAATACAGCAAATTCACTGTGTAAATGACACTTAAAGTCACAGGAATCCTACTATATCATGACTCAGCAACACAGTGCACATTGACAATAATTTAGACCTAAGTTTTCACAGTGACTTCAAGCTGCTCATAAAATATCCACTCCCTTTTATCCCTGGGCCCCCAGAAATGAAGTTCTCTGACTCTCTTACAGTTAGATGAGATCATATGACTGTGTTCTTGCTAATAAGGTAGAATTACATGTGCCATTTCCAGATCAGGGCTTTATGAAGCTGGTGGCCCACTTTGCATATTCTTCTTCCATTAGTGGCATTCAGGAAACACAAAGGCTTGGAGAATAGAACACTAATGTCCCTTTAGCATTTTGTAGCAGCAGGATGACCCCCAATCAGATCTGTAATTAAAGGATAAATGATTGAACATAAAAGTTCTACGACGTTTGACCCATCGTCCCATATTTTGGGACCTCTGTGTCTGACATTCTTTCGGTACAAACAAAGTATTCATAAACGTGACATTAATTAAAGCAAACCACTTTAACAGCTGAAGTTAAAAGAACTTTGTTGATCTATGTATTCCTAGAGTTGTTCATTATGTAGTGGTCAAGGGCCTACTTTCTGTTAGGCTTAGCATCAACACCAGGGATAAAATAATAAATAATGCTTGGAATTAGCTAATGAAGATTTTATTTCATTCCCTGAATGGACAGATTTCCTCTAGTGACAACTCTACATTATGGAACAGTGAGCATGAATTTTGGTAGACTATTTATTGTCTCTGTTACGGATATTGTTCCAGAATCTATAGTAAATCTGTGGAGTACATTGGAAAGATGTCTATTGATATTTTCAAGGTATTTACATCTTCACTATCAAATAAAGTAACCACTCTTTCAGGAGCCTTTTTTGTTTTAGCTCTTGTTTTAAAACTCTATATCCAGTGTTGATACTGTGAGAACTATGAATTACACTAACTCCAGTGAAATCTAACAAGTATATTTTGTTGCTTCATTGTGATTGTGATTGTGTGTGTGTGTGTGTGTTTGAAAGTGATATAACAAAAGAAGACTATCCATGATTGGCTTTGGAATGCAGATACGTGATAAGCTTTTATGTTCCCAATTAACAATAGAGTATTTATTATACTATTTATGTTGGCAAAGCTAAATTAATACAAATTGTTTTTATTTTGGCCCTTAATTAACCAGTCTGGGAAAGGGGAGGAAGTATATTGAATGGCAGGTGGAAGACAATCCAGACTTATACATTGAGCTATATGAACAAATAATATTCTGCATAAGCATTTATTTGAAAACAGAAGGTAATATAGTAGACTGAAAAATACCAAGTAGAATGAAATGTTTAACAACAGTAGTTTTTATACATTTCTAGTTTGAGTATAAATGATGAAACCACTCTGAAAAACTGTTTCTTAATTTCTTAAATATATTTTTTTAAAGATTTTATTTTATTTGACAGAGGAGTGTGATCAGTAGGCAGAGAGGCAGGCAGAGAGAGCAGGCTCCCCGCTGAGCAGAGAGCCCGATGCGGGGCTCGACCCCAGGACCCTGAGAACATGCCCTGAGCCAAAGGCAGAGGCTTTAACCCGCTGAGCCACCCAGGCACCCTGTTAATTTCTTATATGTTTTAACATACACTTACTCTAACCCTATATTTCTATCCTAAGTATGTATCTAAGAAGAATGCTTAACTTTATAAAACATTTTATATAAGAATGTTTATATAACAGTTTTAGTCTTCATACCCAAACCAAGGAAAAATTTAAATGAGTTTCAATGGGAGAATAAACAAAGAATGATGTATTCATATAATGTAATACTACATAGCAATAACAATGAACAGATTTCTAATACAGATAACAGTGCAGATACATTTCAAAAACACAATGAGTAGAATAAGCTAAAAACAAACAATGGAAACTGTGTGAATTCATTAACATGTAGCTTGAGAACTATGAGAATTAGCTTATATTAATCTAGTATGAGTAGAAATATCTTTTAGGAGGTCATTAAATGGGAAAAGGCATAAGGAAAACTGCCCACAGGTATGAAAATCTCTATCATCTTGATTTAGTTAGTGGTCACTTAAGTATATTGATATGAACAAAGTAAACATTTTAAAAAATTAAATAATAATTAAAATACTTTTGAAAACATGGTATCATGTCTTCAGTCAAAATACGTGGGTCTCCAATTATTCATTTGCTCACTCATTTATTCTCTCAATATACATTAAATATTTATTAACTATTTACTTTGTAACAACTGCTTGGCTCAGTGGTGGGAATTTAAAGTGAATTAAGTATTGATTCTGTCTTCAAGAATCTCTCAGTGCATGAAGAAAATGAATACAAGAATTTATAATAAATGATCGATTCCTTTCCATATTAACAGTATTTGCACCTGGTTCATCGCATGTTAAGATGTATGATTATGATGATAACACAATGGGAAAAGTAAGGAAGCATATGTAACAGATTCCATCTTCAATGTTAGATAATGCACATATTTATCACGACCTAAAATAGCACCCTCCCCACAAAGCACAAATATGAGAAAGCTGTGTGGCTAACCAATCTTGTCTCTATTAACTCTTCTCCCCCAATTACAACCAGTAGTCTGAAAATTAAGTTTCTAACACCAGCCACCAGGAAAAGGTGGATTTGCTATGAAATGGCAATTAATGAAATTACTTTTGTAGACCCTCAATCTCAAATTCTTCATTAAAAATAATCAAATGACATAGAGGAAAAAAAATCTCTAACCCAAATTAGAATCTCAAAATTTAATAGAAACTTACAAAGAAAGTATCTAAAAATAAATGATGTAACTTTGGTACTTTGGAAAGATTTTTCATTCTGGCCTTGAAGGAAGAGGTTTCTTTCTCACCATTATATTCATTCTTTCTAGTCTGGAACATGATGTCCTTCTTGAAATTCTCTTTTTCTCAAAATTCTGCTAAAAGCCCGGATGGTCTCTTCCACTTTTTAGTGGACTCTTGCTTTCATCACAGTTATTTTCAGTTCTAGCACTAGCTACCCCCTCCCCGCATTTTGAGTTGCAATGAGGGATGGCTGGATGCAAGGAGGGATGTTTCATAGGTCCTTTCCAGCTGACCCATGGTTAATGTGTAATATTTTATGTTCTTTTTTCAAAGAATAGTTTTAGTGTTGTAGTGTTCTGAAATAAAATGAGAACACATTGTTTATGCAAACTATAAGCTCTGTCTCCTTAATTGCAATATCAATAACTTCAGTGAAAAATAAATAATTGAGCTAAGAGCTCTGGCAAAAGAAGGGTTAGGCTTATTTTGAAATTTCTTTCTTCAAAGACCAAAGCATTAAACTGCATGGTTATAAAATCACAGTGCAAATAAAAAACCAAGTCATGCAAGGCAAATACTATTCCTGTAAAAAAAAAGAACTCATATAAATAGAGAAAAGCTGAATCAAGTGGAAAGCTTGGCAAATATGTAAATATGCTAACAAAAGCTATTTTCTTACCAAAGCCAGATTGATACTCCCTGTAGTTAAATAACAAACTATATTACCACCTAGAAATCTCAAGCTTTATAAAAACGTATGGATACAGAAAGAATGATCTAGGCAAATGCACATCATATAATACATGCTGAATTTTACCTAGTAATAAAAATTAAAAAATGTAAAACCACAAAATAGTGGATTTCAAGGAGATTTTAGAAACAGTGCTGAGTAGGTTCTGTTTGTATTACTATTGCCAGGTGCATCACAATCACGAGATTGTGTACAAAACTCCAATCATTCTCCCACTAGAAACTATTCAGAGGCATACACATCACTCACTTCCGGGCAAGGAACAATCAACTCAAAGGATCAATGAGCCACAGGGATTGCATATAGTTCCCGAGTAAGAAACCCCACATTACCCTGGGGGTTGGGCTGGGGAACTTGTTCTCAACAGTGAATAGCTCAATGGTGTCTTTAGTATCTCACTGTAGACCCAGAGTGGGAGTTTTGTTTTACCTCTTTTTTAATGAGAAAGGATCTCTTGGAGTTTTCATCCACCATCCACATAAGTGGGCTGCTCTATTGGCTACAGGTGTGAGGGAGGGGTCATTTTAATATGTTTGGATGCAAGCCTAGAAGGATTTGCTTGAGGTTTGGGGGGACGTGGGGGGGGGTTGTCCCATTTATTACCTATTTCTCTAGAAATGAAGAAAGTCATTCCAATAATTTTGCAATGTCTTTTCTTTGT
Organism: Procyon lotor; assembly: GCA_028646535.1. Classification (NCBI taxonomy): domain Eukaryota; kingdom Metazoa; phylum Chordata; class Mammalia; order Carnivora; family Procyonidae; genus Procyon; species Procyon lotor. The sequence goes on along the minus strand of CM053615.1, from coordinate 44,155,155 downwards.
TGTAAAAGAAAAAGCAGGTAATATTTCACCAGGATGGAATTGATTCTAGACATTTGGGTGCTTTCTTTCAAATTAAATACTTTCTGATCCCAGAAAAATTTTCTGTCATTTGGAAGCATTGGATAAAATAGGCTGAATGATGAAAATGAGGTTCAGAAATCCCATAGTCTTACCAACCTAGTCTGCCCAAAGTGCTTCCTTTTATTCTAGTAATCTCGGAGAAAGGGCAGGAGTTTTTCAAATAAACATACAACATATTATAACTCTTATCAATACAAAAGCAAAGTTTGTGTCCTTGCCAATAACCTTCTCATTGTAGTACAAATTAACATTGAAGCAAAAGCTTTCACTGAGTTATCACATCTATTTCATTTATTCTCTTGTCTCTGGAGCTTTTTTTCTCTTCCTCAACTCTGCCAAAAGATTTTTACTTCTGAAGAAAACATACATTTATATTGCAGAACTGAAACACTGCTATATTGCAGGCTGTCATTTTGTCATGGTAGACCAAGGTTCTTATAATATGTTCGTAAAACAGAACATCAAATACTTACTTTTCCTACATGCAGTTTAGTGGAAATTATAAACTCTTCTATTTATTTTTGCTGTAAGGACTTCCTGTATTTCTTCAGTTTTCGTTATATGAGTTATGCTTTTATTCCTTTAATATTTTCTCTCCACAGTTTTAGATGTTCTTACCTCAAAAGCAGGAATTTCCTGACAAGTTACAAATTTATCCATATTTGTTTTCTTTTTTTGTTGTACTTGATAAATCATAAACTATATAAAAGTTTTAAAATTAAGCATGAATAATCACTCTGAGTTATAAAGATGCATGCTGATCTTCTAAGTGTAGCCATGTTTTTAAATATGTAATTATTTCAAGCAGGTTATTTTCATGGAAGATTGCCAGATGTTTCACTGGCTTCCATATATTGAATTTTGATAGAGTAGGACAATACATTTGGTGAGAGTTCCAAACTGATGGTGCATAAAGTATCATGTCAAGTAGGGACAGTACCAGACTTATAGACTTGATTACTATTCTTTTTTTATAAGACATTTCCCCACTAGGGAAAAAGTCATTCCAGAACATTTAATTTCTGATGAAACACCAATAAACACTCAAATCTATAACTTACGTCATTAAAGCACTCATACCTTCTTTTATTTAAGTGTCAATTTTAGCATGGATTGATGTGTATATTTCTTTTTGTTTCTGGATGAACAGAGTTTATTATTTCTAAATGTATAAATTACAGCATTATATACTATAGTTCACTCTTAGGAAATATGTTTTGTTATTGACCCTATGAATCCACTTTCTATCCATAAGTAAATTTTCCCTTGCAATCCTTTAATTCTTTTCTATGATGTAGTCAGTAGTCCATCATTCTAAGCACTCTTTTCCAAAAACTTTTATCATCCTACCCTTTGTTTTTCCATTTTCCTAATTTAGCAATGTAGCCATCTATTTTCTCCATGTCTCCAAACATGCAGCTAAGTATTGATGTTGAAAATTCCACAGCTCCAGAAACTGATGTTTAGGGTCAGAGCCACAAATGTTACGGAACTCAAATAGACAAGCAAAACTACCTCAGTAATGTGACTCTCCTAATTTCAAAGACTGTTTTGCATCTTTTTTCACATCTAAATCTCCTATCAGCCTTTACTTTCAGCCAGTATTAGCTTTCCAACTTTACTTACAATACAGAGTCCCCAGGTTTGGAATCCCTGATCTTTCAGTCAGCAATTCCAAGCTTTGCAACTGCAATTCCATCTAACGACTAAATACCAGTCTTTTTATTACTTGAGCAGTTCCTAACTCTTACCATGTTCTCACTCTTTCCATCCTTTGCATTTGGAGACCACCAGTTTGAATTCAGAGACGCATCAAACACAATAATTAAAGGGCTGCTAGTGTCAGAATCATACTATGAGCTCTGCAACAGAAGAGGCAATAGAATACTTGTATCAATTAATTAATTAATTAATCCCAAGATGAATGAAAGCAGGCATAGTGAGCATTTGCAAGCCTGTTGCAGAGATGTGATTTCTTGTTTTAGCATGAATTATTGATTAGATAATCCACTTAACAGATTACTTAGTAGCCTTC